>QYAO01000052.1:0-242377 GCA_003988895.1 Hyphodiscus sp. D1413
AAAGGAGCCATAGGATCCAAAGGAGCCATAGGATCCCAAGGAGGTCCTATATGGCTTGAAGATAAGAATGGGAAACGACTCCAATCTGGCGATTTCTTCGAGCTAACTACGGACGATCTAGTCAAGAAGCCCTTACCCAACTTTGAGCTCCTCGAGTTACAATGGTTCCTTCAGCGCGTACTTGGAATGGCAGGTACTGCTGACGTCGACTTAGAGGAGCCTTGGGTAGATACAGACTCGGACTCAGATTATATAGTCGAGGAGGCGCCTAGTCTTGTATCTAATGATGATGTTGAAGAATTTTCACTCATCTCCGAAGTGTCTTCACCCTCTCTAGCAAAACGAAATGACTGGACAAAGGGGGAGATGGAAACAGAAAAGCAGGAAAGGACTTAGTTATTAGAGAGCCGATGCTTTATACGCAGTTCTGCCCTGCCATCCCGTCCCGGGTCGAGGAGGAATTGTAAAGAGCGGTGCTAATTTAGTAATATTTGAACCTTCTCGTGGAACGTCTGAAGGAGCG
Organism: Hyphodiscus sp. D1413; assembly: GCA_003988895.1. Taxonomy (NCBI): domain Eukaryota; kingdom Fungi; phylum Ascomycota; class Leotiomycetes; order Helotiales; family Hyphodiscaceae; genus Hyphodiscus; species Hyphodiscus sp. D1413. The sequence continues at coordinate 524 of QYAO01000052.1, forward strand.
ATTTGGAATACTAGAATTCCATTGTGGGGCGAGCCAATGAATGGATGAATAGCTCAGTGGGTCACGAATGGGGATTTTGGTGGGTAAGGGGAAGCCGAGGCTTGTCTGAACTTTTGACAAGCATGGCAAAAGAGCAATTAAGCTGAACATAAGAGTATCTGCAACCGGAATTCGGCACGTGATTCTTCCACCAAGATCTTTCGTAGTATGAATATCTGCCAGCTGGACGCGATAATAAAGTGCGAATTTTGGTGTCGTCCCTATTAGGGTTGGACGAGCGAGATGGCTACATGAATGAACACGGAAGGGAACAATGTTGCGACTCAAAGCGGCACCACCAGGCACTTCTCGAGCTCAAATTCCACGACTGAATGTATGCAACTCTAGATGGAATTAAACGCACTTGATTTAAATCTTCAAAATAAGATATTAATCTTGCTAGATTGAACCAATGGATTCGCTAGCTACTGATTCTGTACAGCTTGCTTCCTTTCTTCCTTTGCTTCCTTCTTGTATCTTATCGATAATCCACATCCCACCCCCACAGACGCAAGGCTCCGTATCCTGATAAGGCACAGCGGGGCAAGGTCCGCATGACGAGTCCAAAGCCTTAAGCCTCAAAACCAACGTCGTCGTAAGCCGCATTCGCACGCTCCTAGAAATCCTACATAATCTACATTTCTTCCTTCTTAAAATCATCACCATCTCCTAGGCTGCTGTCAATATGCCAGCCGTTGCTCTCAAAGGTCAGCCACAGTTCGACAATCCCCATGACTTGATAGGTCTGCAGATCAAGAAACCCTGCTAGGCAGGTGGCGGTACGCGCAAGTTGTGTGAGGAGAGATTCACTTGCGTGCACCTATGATCTGACATTCACACGAGCTCTTTTCTCTCCAACCCATACATCCTATCCTGTCCGTTCTCAATTATCTTCAAAGGGACACAATGCCTAACCACCCCGCTGTAGCTGGTATAGTCGTCATAAGTGTCGCCGTAGCTGTGAGCATTTGAACCCTTTCCTGCATTACACTGCAGATACTGATGATATACAGGCCGCAATAGCAGTTTACGAGTCCCCTCAAGCCCGACAATTTGCAGAAGATGTCCGCCGAAGGATAGCCGTCGCCCTGCACAGCCTCGGCGACGAGATCAACCCCCAATCCCAACAACCCCGCTTCAACCGTCCCGAAGATGCAGAAGGCTTTATGCAAAGTGGTACCGCACCTGGCGTTGACGGAGACGAGGAGTCCAAGAGACGCCAACGTGAAGAACTTATGTACTGGAACGCCGTACACTTAGAGAAACAAGCCAAAGAACGGAAACTCCGAGAAGCAAGCTCTGAAAACGAGAAGAGGCCTGGGAATAAGAGTAGAGGATTGAGTTTTGACGATTTCTTGCAGGAAGATCGTACGGCTGAGAAGGGAACTTATGTCTACAATACAGGTGCGGATGTTAAGGGCGAGGCTGAGGAGGGATTACGACAACGTGGCGTGAGGGGGCTGAATAGAGGATCTGTTTACGCCAATCCATTTGCGGATGAGAACAACATCGATATGGATGAGCAGCGAGCAATCGATGCAAGTCTGATGTCTCCCGAACTATCTGAGGAGTCCGAGGACCTCTACTGCGCCAGCCCGCGCCCTGTCTCTTCCTTCCACACCACCGCTACGATGGAAGAACAACTGATCGATACATCTGACGCTGTTCCTGATCCACCTGTCTCATACCCCACAATGGAAGATATCCACGAGAGCTTGACTTTCACCAACATGTCTCCTCGAGAAGATTCAGCTTATGCTTCTATCCACGCTTGGGCCGATGCAAATAACGGCTTCTATTCTCCCCTCCCTGCTACACCCCGCGCTGTTACTCCCCAACAAGCAACTGTACCAGTCCCAAGTTCACCACTGTTCAGCGATCCTCCAGAGTCTGTACCGGGCGATATCACACCTACGGATTCTTTGTCAATCGCCGATTCCGGCGAGAATGTTTGGGCTCCTCGCAGCGGAGCTACGAGTGAGGCGGATGTCATGAGCGTAGATGGCGACGGATTTGCTACACCAGATTCGTGGACCGAGGTCGGCAGCGTTGTTAGCGAGAATGATGTCGGTACTGGCGCTCACCCTTAAACTTGCTGTTATTTTCTAAGAAAGCTTGGTTCTGGCGATTGGCGTCGGAAAGGATACATACACCGAAAGCAGGTTAAGAAATGGCGCAATTCTCGTATTATAGGATGGAGTAATCGGAAATATCAAAGGAACAAATCTCCCGACGGCTTCTGGGCCATCTCTCTTGTCATGAAGATTCTCTAGCAGCTGAAATTTCCCGAACCATTCGGAGGACACTTTAACTTCTCAGTCCTCGAACAAAACCAGCTTCTCAAAAGCTAGATGGTTGAGCGCGGTACAAAATGCTCATGTGATATTGTTTTCGATTTTCTGTGTAATAGCAAGATTGATATCTTGCATGCTAATTCTACAAATAGTCAAGAACTCCAGTCAGCCACTGCCAAGTACCTCCGCAACCTGACTCCAAGACCCAGCACTTTTAATGGAGCCTTTATTTTTACAATCGAGTATGACTACAATTATGAGTGTGCTCAAAGCCATCAAGATGGTACACCGTCGTGCATGTACCCATTATTAGCCCTCTTCTGCGACCTTCTCCTCGTACTCCTCTTCCCGGCAAACTTGACCAACAGGGTCAGAGAAGTGATGATCAACACAATGAGCGCCGCCAATGCCGGAACCTGTGACAGGAGATATCAGCATGAGTTTAGTAGAAGCTATGGGTATATGTTGCGGTCCATAGAGCACCGAGGCATGTGTTGATGGAAACCGAACTCACCAGAACAGTCTCATGCCTCAAGTCATCGGCATGATTAACAACAGCTTTATACGGACATGTGGCATTCGGACCTCCGCTGACCCAACAGTCCTGGTAGTCTAAGCTATTGAGATCAATCCAGACTCCATGGCCATCGTAATCGCGATGAGAAGCTCTCATCGCTTGGGTCAAGTAGCTATTTTCCAAAGCCGTTCTCGGGGCTCCGAAAGAATAGTCGTCCGGGCATGATTGGGAAGCATAGGAGTAGGAGACCGAATAAGTTGCGATTGTCCAGTTATAAGGTTGACTTGAGGCTCGGCATGCTGTATAGTACTTTTGTGAACAATCGCTGACTGTCCAGCGACCGGAGAGGTCGATGCTGGCAGTTGCGCAACGGAAGAGCGAGTCTGAGGTATCGGACGAGTCGTTTTTTGGCTCTCCGGGTGCCCAGGACCATATTGTTGCAAATCTGTTTATAAAATCAGTATCATCGTTGATTGAGGTAGGGGTTTCAGATGAAAATTGGACCTCCGGAAGCCAAACGGCTCACTTCACTGCTAAGTATTGGAGCCTTGGTTCACTGTAACCAAGAAAATACTAGATGTCCACTTACGCATAATCTGTATATGGTAGAGGATTGTCATTGGCGGTGGCATTCAGAAGTGTGGCGTTCAGGATTGACGATATTCCACAATCCGTCGTGTTGGTAGTCAGGTTGAGAAGGGGTGTCATGTCTGACGTCGCCGATACAGGGTAGTCAAAGCCCAGCAAGTTGGCATCACTGGCCCACGACGAATTAATTTGTGATGTAGATAGGTTGGTCGCATCACTTCGAACAAAACACCCTCTTGTCAAATGACTAGAGCTGCTAGTCAAATCTGATTCAAGGTCCTGGAGGTATCCGGTGGGAAATACGACCGCTCCATCTCCCGTAAAATTGTATGCAGACATCTGTGGATCTACAGACCCCCAACCTAGCAGCAATCGTCTTCCTCTCGAGAATTCGACGGAGTAACTGGTTGGCCACCCGTCTTCGGAGACTATAATTTCATCTGGCCACGATGTCAGCACTTATAACTCGAAGGCTTTGATAATTTATTGGGAACATGGGAGAAGGGACTTCTCTGTTCTGTCGGAAGAGGGGGGGGGGGGCTCTCACGTTCGGCATGATTGGTTTGATAGTAACCGTCCGCTGGACGGTACAATTCAGGAACGTTGTACCAAGAGCTGTTAAGATTTGTCCGATCGGTTCTGAGGTCTGTGGGTGTATAAAGGTACGAAGAAAGATTGGCATTAAACTGGTAGCCGATGAGATTCTGTGGAGAAGGGAGGGTTGTTGGCGATGGAGCCGGCGAAGTAGGCGATAAGTCAGAATTCGCAGCATGTATGTTGATAATAACATACACAATCTGGGCATGAATATTGTTCTGCGTTGATTGTATGAAACTAAATAGCTGGCTGGTAAAAGTGGATAGGTTGATAGTAGTGGTACAGATATATGGTCCAATCTTGACCAATGTACCATTTTCGCTGCTAGAAAGAGGCGAAGGGTCTGGAAGACTTTGGCCTAAAGACGATGCAGCAGCTGTTGAGGCTGCAGAGACTGCAGAAGCAGAAGACGTTATGGTTGAGCTACTTTCGAGGTCTGATGTAGAAAGGACAGCCGACGAGAGAAACCCTGGAGTGTCTTGTCGTGCACTGACTTTCGGGGAAGTATATGGAGCATTGGCCAAGACAATGGATGTCAATGACTGAGCAGTGTTGGTAGAGAAGCTCAAAGTTTCAGTTACTTCTGGAGAAACAGTGATGTTAGAAGGTATGGCGACAGGGCAAAAGCTCCATAATTGCCGACCCTCGTCCCAATACAGATCGATCTCAAACCGTCGAAATCCCATAGCAAGCAAGTCGCTGAGACACTTTTCCGAGTTGCCTTCTTCAAAATTCAGCGTCGGAAAACACGCTGCTGACAACGAGACTCCTGGAATCGTGACAAAGTTGATCGGGACTGTGAGCGCCAAGTCTCGTTGAACCTGCGTTCGATCAGGAAGAGAAAGCTTGCAGGAGGGAGAAATAAACTTGCCTGAAACACCGTATCATATCGGTCAAAGGCAACGACATCCGGATCTGGGTCATAAATCTCACTCATTTTCAACCCAAATATTCTCAAAATGCCATCAGGCGCCTCCCGCCCAAGCCGGTCTAATCACGGGATAGGGAGGTTGGATGGACATTGAAGCTTCAATCAGAAACTCGGGAGAGAAAAGGTGTATTGAAGAGCAAGCTGCTCAAAGTCTCGCCTGAATGTAACACCGTGGAGGGATTTGACGAAAGTAAAGGAAGAAAGCATACAACACTCACTCTAAACCTCCCTTGTGTCGATTAGTGTGTGTAACCGCGAAAATAGACCAAGGTCGAACTAGCGGCGATTGGTGGCTGAACTTTAATCCGATCCGAACTGACCAGATCTCTCAGCCTCCAAACAGAAGAATTAACTAAATATATTCCTGTTCGACAACGCTCCATTACCTCTCTCGGACCAGAATGGCCTCCCAACAACAGCAGCAGGGTCCTCAAACCCAAGGACCCGTCCGATTACAACCAGGACAACAACCAACCCCAGAACAAATCGCAGCTATGCAGAGACAACTTGCAATCGACGCTCAGAAGGCTGGAATGACTGTCCCTCAGTTTGTTGAGAAATTAAAGGCACAAGCTATCGCGCAACAACAGGCTGCCCAGCAGCAGCAAGCTCAAGCACAACAGCAACAACAGCAGCCAATCAATCCAGGCCCACCTAACCCTGCTGCTATTGCCGTTGCAAACTTCCTCAAAGGACAAGACTTGAAGATGCGAACATGTATCCTCAACGGGCAACGCAAGGACATGTTCAAAGGTAAGACTCTATTCATCTACATTCAGGCCCCCAACGTTAATTCTATACGTCTAACAGTCAAGCGCGCCCTACGAGCCCTTGAATCCGATGCTTACACTAAAGCCCGCAAAAAGAACCCTCTCCTACCCGAGATCACCGATCGCCCATCCCTCGAGAACTGCTTCAAACTGCTTCCTCTCTCCCTCCTCGCTCTCCGAGTTTCCAAAGTGGATCCTCATGAAGGACATAACCATTCTCCAGCAGCTCGTAAGACGAAACGGGTCAAAGGTCTGTGGACAGTCAAGATCGAGCAGCAGCAAGAATGCAAGGATGACCTTCATTTCGTCTGGCTTTATGAGGGTGCCCAAATAATGCGCAAGGTTTATGCGGTGGGTGCGCTACTGGGTGTATTCACACTCGTTCTGTTCCCTCTCTGGCCCATGAAGATGCGTCTGGGTGTTTGGTATTTGAGTATGGGTATGCTGGGCTTGATTGGATTGTTCTTCGTTATGGCTATATTCCGACTCATCCTATTCGCGATCACGATGTTTGCAGTTCCGCCCGGACTGTGGTTGTATCCAAACTTATTTGAGGATGTGGGGTTCTTTGACAGTTTTCGGCCTGTTTGGGGATGGCAAGAGGTGATTCTTAGTGATTCCACAAATTTGGAGGGTCCGTGCTAACGCCTTGATAGGAGAAAAAGAAGAGCAAGAAAAAGTCAAAATCGTCTGGTTCAGCAAATGCTGGTACTGTTATGAATGCCATGACGGGCCAACCTGCTCCTGCGTCTGCCACAACTACATCTGCTGCACCCACTATTGCCACTTCCACCCCATCACAAAGAAACCTTTCACCGAGAGTTGAGGAAGTGTTTGATGACGAAGATTAGATGGCGTTTCCTTCAATTATGCTGCATTTTCAGAGGGATATCATTGGAAAGATATTTGGAAGTAGCTGGACTTTCATGAGGGACAAAAAATGTGTAAAGTACACCCAGCTGGGGCGTTTTGAGGTGCATCACTTGGAGTCTTTGTCATGAATATCCCTTAGCAGCATGAACATAATTTTTCATTTGCACTTCTCTGCTCGATCAATTTGTATATCTGCATGTCTGATCAAGCTAAAGCTCAAGCCAGCGCTAACTGCTGAGTTTAATGTTTTTTTCTTCGTCCTCTTCATGATCATTATCTATATCTATTGCATCCGAAAATCTTCACCGAAACGAGTTTCGCTGCCCCGAAGCGCACTCGGTGTAAACTTGCAATGAGCGCCATATTTTCTACTGGCGCCCGAAGCTCTAAGTGCAGTTTGGAACCTGCGATGCTGTGAGATTTTTACTGGTAGTGGGACACATTGTATATCGTCGCGGTTTCGGCCAGCTCCAGGACGTCGTAATATGACCTTTACTGCGTTGTAAGCATGAACGCCAGCAGCGCCCCTCCGACCATGGGACTGAAGATAGACAAGACCTGCCGCCAATGACTGCGGCATTAGGCTTCGGAGTACGTTCCCCTCCCCTAATTAACTCCCATAACGAAACTGACATCAAGACAGAAATGCGGCGGCGGTTTCGACACCTTCAGAGAGCAGCAATGCTTAGGCTTAGAAGATGGTATCGCGAGTTGACCCTTCTGTGCTTTCGGCAGCTTGTTACGCCCACCCGTTACAGCTCGATTCTTGGTGCATTGCCTGGCTTTACTACATATACCGTGCAGCTAGTGTGGGAATGACCGCGAGGCGTGCTTCCTCCGTCCCAGCGCTGGTGATCATTCGACGTGCGCTAGTTGTAGAGGTTGCCCACTAATCTGTGGATGGACTATTCGGATTGTAAAAGTCTTGCTACATGGCCTGTAGGCGCACCACCACCTGGCTTGCAGTAGACATGCCGTTCTGTTGAAGAAGGTTTGGGTTATAAGAAAAGTTAGCGAACCTTGGAGATCGTGGTTACAGTTGGGATTTAGGGGCTTGCCATAGGTGTATTGCATCAGAAAAAGGATCTATTGAAATTTGAAATCTTTATTTGGAGAATTATAGAATTCTACACTTTTATTGATCTAATGCTGAATCATCTGCAAGAGACACGTGCGACTCGGGCCGAGGCTGAACATCCGGAGATTTCCCCACATTGACAGAGCGGAATGCAAACCATATTCTATATGAGGAAACTTTGAACTTTGTGCTTCTATTTTCTAATCATAATAATTTTGTACCGTTGCTTCGTCCTCTGATCCCAACTATCTCTTTCACTCCCTTTTCTTGCATCAAACTTTCGAGCTTTTAAATACCATCAAAATGAGCAAAAGGAGAACACCCATAGTCGTCGGAGTCGGCGACATCAAGAACCAATCCCTGGCTCTCAAAGATGCATTAGAACCCATGCAGTTGATGCTTCAAGCCACCGAGCTGGCCATCAAAGACACCTCTCTTCCCCTGTCCGCCTCCAAAAGATTGCAAGCGGACATTGACAGCATCAGCGTGGTAGCGACTTGGACATGGAATTATCACGAGCTTCCAGGCTTGATAGGAGAGAAATTGGGTGTACAGCCAAAGTATAAGGTCTTGAGTGAACATGGGGGAAACTCGCCAGCGAAGCTGTTCGATGAGGCGGCGAGACGGATTAGTTTTGGGGAGACAAAAGTTGCTGTTGTAACTGGTGGAGAAGCACTGGCTTCTTGTGAGTATTTTCTTTGGGTAGAAAGGAGATGGAAATACTGATGTGGCTTGTTAGTGGGTGCTTGTGCTGCAGCGGGGAAGATGCCTCCCCCTGGGTGGACGCCACCGAATGAGGAGGCGAAGAAGATCAACGTTTCCGATGTTAAGATATATGGTCAAAGTAAGTCCCTTAGGCAGTTCTAATTTTGCTTGACACTTACGTTCAATAGACCTCGGAACACTGCATTCTGTGGGACTACCTATTCAGGTATATCCTTTATATGAGAATGCATTCCGTGCACACCGAAACCAAGACATTCAAGCAAACGACCAAGAGTCAGCTGATTTATACGCAGACTTTGCGAAAGTCGCAGAGGGGAATCCACTGGCCTGGAATTATGGCAAGCCAGCTGCGACGGCAGCCGATATCAAGACGGTGACGAAGAAGAATCGGATGATTTGCTTTCCTTGTGAGCTTTGGATCCTTCTAGTTGAAATCGATTCCTTACTTCAACAGATCCTCTTCTAATGAATGCTTTCAACAACGTCAATCTGGCTGGGGCATGCATCTTAACCTCAACCGAGTATGCAAGAGAGCTCGGCATTCCCGAAAGTCGATGGATATATCCCCTAGGTGGGGCTGGAACCGACGATGCCGATCATTGTGAGTACTTGACTTCTATCAGAAAAAAAGCATTGCTAATTGAAGTATAATAGTTTGGAGTAGACCAAACTTCTACTCTAGCCCCTCCATCTCACGATCCTTGGATGCAGGTCTCCAGATATCTGGGATTACGAAAGATGAAATCGACATTTACGACTTCTACTCGTTCGTCGCATTCCCGCTCTCTGCTTCAAGAGACTGACTATTCGTAGATGTTTCCCCATAGTTCCCAAACTAGCCTGTCACCATCTCGGGCTCTCCATTAACAACCCAAGCAAGCCCATCACACTCCTCGGAGGCTTAACGTCTTTCGGTGGTGCAGGGAATAACTATTCTATGCACGCCCTCACTGCAATGACTCGGGAGCTTCGCAAAGGTAAAGGTAATCATGGATTAGTACTAGCCAATGGAGGAGTTGTCACGCATCAACATGTTGTATGTCTATCAACGCGGCCAAGGAAGGATGGGAGTCCATATCCGGAGACAAATCCGTTGCCGCATACGATTGAGGATGTGTTTTGTCCGCCTGTTGATGAGAAGGCCGAGGGGGAGGCTGTTGTTGAGGTATGATCCTGATGTTGACTTTTCAATTGGAGAGAGTTAACTGGATACAGACCTATACGGTTGAGTTCAACCGTGATGGAACACCAAAGGCTGGACATGTGGTTGGCAGGATGTGGAATAATGGGCATCGTTTCATTGCGAATCATGCAGATGAGAAAGCACTTCAGCAGCTTGCCAGCCGGACGAAGGAGCCGATTGGGAGGAAGGGATGGGTGAGGACTGCGAATGATGGGAGAAATCTGTTTAGCTTTGAGCAGAATGTGAAGCTGTGATAATTTTACGACGCTCTAGATCTGGATGGTAATCAGAACTATAATCCAAAATCTTTTCCACTGACGGTTTGTAGTATTCAAGTCCAAACTGTAGTTGAGAGTCCAGGTCGTACTTTGCAGGGCATTGTCTCCCAGATCAATACGTTAACTGAAAAATTATTTGAATGGTTAATTCTAGAGCTATGTAATGCAAATACTAGATGGCGGCTTTGTGCACTGAAACTGAAGCTCAATGCTGTACGCTCGTATTGTGATCCTATGAAGTTCAATCGTGCCATTTTGCATGTCACGTAAATCTAGGCTCTGGCGCTCTATTGCACCATCTTGATCGAAGATCTCCAAGTCTCGATCTCCTGCTCGCTCAGCTCTCTCAGCTTATTGACACTCGCCGCCTTTCCAGTAATAACCCCTTGCGCTATCTCCGCCGCCCGACTGACTGCGTTCTTTCTCACAATTGCATAGGTGGCCGTCTTCCCGTCGACCTTGATAACACCAATCCGAGGGTCCTTTGAGCTGCCATCATGCTTCCCATCACCAAGATCGCCCAACCAGGCCTTCAAGGAAGAAGAGTAGTACTTCTCAACAACTGAACGGTCAGTAATAATAGAAGAGGTACCACTGATGGAGGCCCATTCGCCGGAGGAGTTGAGGAAGGAGATGTTGATATGCGGGTCAGATTCGATGTCATTGGTTTTGCCGGACTCGGTGTTGGTGTGGAAGATGAGATCAACACCACCGCTCTCCTGGTTTTGATGTCAGACTTGCAGTGCCAAATGAGAAGATATTGTACCTTTGCAGCCAATGCCATACAACGTGATACCAGTTGACCGCTGCTACCATCCCTAGTTGTCATCATACCGAACTTGCAAGCAGTAATGAACTCGCTAAGATCTTCAATCTTCTCTTTGATGGAGGCATTGTCGATGTTCTTTGCCTTGTAGGGATCGGCGGGCTTGCTGCCGGTGTCTGTATTGGAGAAAGACATCTTGAAAGGCGAGGTTGTGAATTGTCTTAGTTTCGAGGTTCTTGGTCTGATGAGGGGTAATGTCAGTGTCCAGACTACTTCAGTTGACAGTTTTGTAGAACACAGAAGCCGAGGAGAGAAGTCTTTCATGATGCGAGCAGAACGCTGGAATAGCTTACATCTTGTTATTCGAGGTAGAGTTGAGAAGTTGTGAAGCTTCAAAAAAAGGTCATATCGTCATCCATTCTTATAAGGCTACATCAAAGTAAGGCCCGTTGGCCCTTAATGGTAGGTGACGTCAAGCTTGTCAACCACCGTTGCACCATCGAATGTCCAAAAGAGACGACACCCGATCGCCCCTCAATGATGAACATCGGATCATCTGAATCTCGTGAATTTCGTCTATCAAACTGGGAATAACTAGTCAGGCGATTCTAAGATCAATTCTTGTGATATCTGAGCAACATTGAAGTCCTGCCCGCATTTGCTTGTTGACTCCATCGGATCAGGGGGAGCGCCGAAAAGGGAAGCGGTCAACGAGTCACGTGCGACGTGTTCGTGCAAGCGCGACTTTCTTTGACTTCGCGTAATTCTGTCTACACCCGTCATACCCCTCCATGCGAATTCGAACATCATCTCCAAACACATCGTGGAAAAAGAACCATGCTCAGCTGGTAACTACCAGTGAAACATTTACGGACGAACTACAGCAGCTTTCTTCTTTACAAGATCCAATTCCTGATCCCCCACCTCTAGTTTTCACCTTGGAACTTCTTTCCCTACTATCACTGCGACGGATTCACTGCTCAATAAACTAGGACAGGAGTGCCTGCGAGGTGGTCGTCCGAGCCTCTCTCAGCACCTTTGAATAGTCCTAGGACAAGTGATCACGAGCAAACAGACATGGCGCAATCTCCCACGATTCCACACCACGTAAGTCTCCTTCCTTCCTTCCACGCGAATCTCCTGATGCTTTGGACAAATGGTTACGGACTTTTCAAACCATTCAGTCATTTTGAGATCTCTCTCTAACATTCAAAGATCTGCATGTTGGACGGTCCTGACTATCCAGAGCATACCTCTTCCCACAGGCCTCGTCACGATGCAATTCTTCAAGAGAATATCCGACTTAAGGCTTTATTATTGAAAAATGGTATCTCATGGGTTACGGAAAAGTCCAGGGAGCCTGTCAGAGTCCACAAGATTAATACCCGTAAGAGCGCTGCGGCTACCCACAGACAGCTCCCGCTCCTCCCGATGGAGGTTCAATTGCGCATTCTTGGATTCTTTATGCAATGCCCCTTCCCGATCATCGATCCATTTTCCAAGCCTCGACTAGAGCACTTGACGAAAGAGGAGCAGATGCAGCGCAAGGATTACCCTATCTGTAAGTATATCGTCCCCAATCTTTCGATGTTCTTGGGCGACTTAAGCTATTCTCGTCTACTTGTGCTGATGACTGTGCAGATATTTTCGCCACTTGCAGGGCATACGCCCAAGAGGGTCGTAAGCTCTTCTTCAACAATTCATTCGTCTTCACCCAAGTATTTGCCCTTGAGGTTTTCTCTCTGATACCCCGCGAAAAGCGGTCCATGATCAAGCATGTCGATCTAAGAGTCGTTGGTAAGTACTACGATGATGAGGCTTCGCAGCGAGATATTTTTGCTATGTCCTACCATCCTATGGTCCGTGGCTTTAAGATCCCAATTCATGCACGACCAAACGGTGCTGCATTGGATCAAGGCATCCATGCTTACTGCTGGCAACAAGTTACGGATTTCATGCAGAATTTGCATGTTTCCTCGCGATCGGGTCGTACATCCAGGTTGTTTCCTTCTCTTACAAAAATGAGAGTCGACCTCGTCAATTTCTGTGAGCATCTACACTCTCCTGGACCCAGCTTCTCAACCGTCCTGCGATGGCACGCTGGGTCTTTCTTAGACGAGCTTATCATCACTGGCATTCCTGGAGATTATACGCAAGATGGACCAGAAAACATGTTAACAAATATCGTGAGAGATGAAGGAGTGTTTGGATCTGGACCTCCTATCCTCGTCTCGCAATCGAAATTCCTCAAAAATCTGAGCCCTCTTGGTATTTCCGTCAGAGTGGTCCGCGCCGATGAAATTACCAAGTTCGTTCGGTCTATGCAGGCCAAGGATAAGAAAGCTCCCAAGCGTGACCAAGCTTCTCTTGACCCAGCAGATGGCGAACCACCGAGGTCATTCTATCCACCTGGCCGGACAATTTGGAAGTTCACCCAAGATTCATCGAACAACGCCGACAGAAAGTGGATCGAGTTTGACCGCGAATCTGGGTGGCCAGCAGATAAAATTGACATGTGGACTGGTGATTGGTAGAACCGCCTCGGCTATGTATGATTCATATGAAGATCCCTTGGGTCATCGAAGCTTAATCGATGATCCGAAATCGCCACTCTACAGTCGCCCACGACGAACCTTCTATGAATGGAATGCACCTTGTACGATACTTTAATGGGTCAGGCAGTGATGCTACGGCATACATTTCATTTGTCTGTATGATACCCCGCATAAATTGATGCCAAAAAATTGTAACTTGGCATTCACGGCCTTGCTTCTCTCGCTTCTTTCTTATGCAGACCCATACTATATTTGCTCTTGATTGCATTAGTAGAGAGACTTGTAGCTAGAGAGATAACTACCAAGCAATGCGATGACCTTACGACCTTTGTCTGTGAGCAATGGACTTGAGAAGTCTTTCAAAGAAAGGTGATTCGCAACTTCTTGTCCTCGAATCTAAATTGCCGCTGCCACCCTCTTCTGCACTCTCCTTCTCTGTTTCTAACCGAGTCTCCCCCACCTCATACGCAACAAAAGGTGGACAATTTCCACGCAAGCAAGAACACAGAATGGTACCACACCAAATACCCCTTATCCCGAACAACTCACCAACGGCAAAGTCCACCGCCTCCTATCAACAGCTATTAAAGACCAATGGAGAGCAAGCATACCAGTGTTTCCAGCTCCGTCAGCAACAGAAATCTCACGCCCAAATTCAACAAGTCGCTCCATCTTTCAGTCGAGCAGATCTATACAAATCACCAAAGGAGATTGGAGAGAGGTATGTGACATCGGAAGGCAGGTCTTAGGCTTGGCATGGAATGGGGTTGATATTGTCGGATAGTCAGATAGTAGAGGGGCAGGTTGAGGATGTTAAGTCAATGGTTACCTTTGTTTTGAAAGCTCGACCTCATCGCGTTCGTCACTTAGGCATCCGCCTTTTGTTGGTCGAGTGGCCTGACTGGTGACGCAGTAGACTTGGTGTTCGATTTTCAGGGGCGTTGAGATGAGAGCAATGAAATCAAATCAAAGGACCGAGCCTTCGAGTTTCATTCATCATGCATCACTATTGCAACTTTTCACTGAATTGCTGTCGCTGATGCCGGTATTGGCCGCTTGATCTTTATTTTAGGTTCACTTCCATGAACTCAGCCATGCTAACCTTCATCTCTCCAACCTGCCTACACTTCTCGGTAGATCAGCAGCTCGGGCTCTCGAAGTATTCAGAGCAGAGCCCTGCTCAGAAGGCTGTCTTAGTGAAGGCACACATTGTTCTCGAGTAGAGCCTCGCGGCACCGAATCGAGAAAATGAATTTAATTATACTGTAAAAACTTGAAATTGACAATATTGTTTGGTGATGTTGAGTGCGCCACTGAATCTTGCCTCTGACTCTGGATTACCAAGTGGTCATGTCACAGGCATCTAGAATCCTAATGTTGTGTCGGTGACGGTCGCTAGACTTGTAATTTGAGTAAGACAAGCTTCATAATACTCAAAAACGAGCTATAGCCCTGTTGCTATTGAGTAACCTTGCATAGTTATTCAGAAATCAAGCTTCCTGATCTCTGAATCCCCGTATTATATAAGACTTCTTTTCACAACCTTTTTCCTGCCATGCTATTTTTCTCCAGCCACAAATATCCCTTCAAGGCCCCATTCGATTCAACTTTGATTGATAATCACGTACACAGGAATTAAACCACAACATCGTCGTCTCGAAAATGGACCGAGGAAGAAGTCAGCGACCGTCCAAGGACCTCAGAGCTAGGCTGATGTCTCCAACCAGAGATAGCGAAATCCGCTTCGATCGAGCTCCAGGTACAAGCAAGTCCACAACATCTCAAACCACAATCAAAACGCCTCAAACAGAACAGAGTTCTTCTTTGCCAGGTGATGATGCTTACAACCAAGACAATAACGCAGCATATAGCATCGCATATAACCAGGCTCTGGCCGATGCCAGGAAAGCTGGATTCAAGCTGGCTGCCGTCGAACTAAGCCCCATCGATGCTCCGCCTCTGAGAGGCGATACTGTGTTGTCATATATCTATGGCTATGACGTGGCTTGCGAGGACATCAACGACTACTGCAAACAGGCGAGAGCCACAGGAGACAAAGGTCATGATTGCGGACTGCGGGGCTGCGTTGCGAAGTTATCCCCGCAAGTATGGGCTGCTATTCTGGAACTTGAAGAAGGAATCGGCGTGGTGATGGCAAAGTTGGAGGGACTTGCTCTGAAAAGAGAGGCTTTGTTGTTGGGGGAGTCTGAGGAGGTTTGAATAGTAGCGGGAAGAATTACGATGGGGAGACGGGAGGTGGTAGAAGAAGACGAGACTGGACCTTCTTTGAATGTGTAGAGGATGTATATCGCATAGGTTTAAAGCAACATCGATGTTTTAACGACGTGTAAAGCCTTTCCATTCTATCTTCTGCGGCGAATAGGTAACAAAGTAAGTGGCATTGTTACAATCAAATGGTTTGCAGACCAAGGGTATCGAAAGGCACCCATCAAATTTCCATTTTAAGAGAATATCCTGATTCTATTGGACTTAAAATTATAACCATTATTCTACTACCAATAGACAGAACACCTTCTTGGGATATCAATTTGAATTTGGGTTGGTGAACTGCCGGGAAAAGAGAGAGTCGTAGAGATTAGATTGTTTAGGGTCATGAGAGTGGATAATTAGTTGGTGATTTACTTGGTCAGTTTATAAATGATGGTTAGGGATGCATAGATGAGTTACTTAGATGATCCTACAAACATAGTAGCTCCTGGGGCCTAGCTATGAAAGTCTCAAACACTTTCGAGCGACACTGACGATCTATCAGGTGATATTATTCTGGTAGATATAAAAGTGAATACTGCAATGTTCACTTCAACATAAACACCGAATTCGGCATCGTCACCTTTTGAAGTATACCGTGCCCACAAACTATATCACCGTCACAGTTTTCAAATTCTTGCCCCACAATCTCAAACAGTTCAAAAACGCAAGCTTTCGCATTTGAAGTCCTAAATAAAATGGACATCCCAAACCCAGCATCCGAGACGGAATCCGCTGCAACGCATCCTGGTGAGCTGTCCGACTCCGACACTGACTCCACCACCAATTCACTTCAGGAGTACAACTTGTCTGCCGATACTTACAATGAGAGTATGTATTTTGCTCCTTCGATCATCCTAAAAATTCTCTGTCAACCAAAGAGATGCTGAAAAAAGAAATCTTTAGTATTCCTCGATGGGTATCGAACGGCCATGACCGACATCATTGAAGACTGGGAGGACAAATATGAGGTCCCACCGACTAGGAAGAAACCACCGACCGTCACATCCCCTACGGAAGCTTTCAGACAAGGGTACAATATTGCGATTGCGATGTCAATTCTAGAGAGGGGTGGAAGGGACAGTGCGGAGAGGTGGGAGGCTTGGGTCGCGCAGCGATGGATGGGCCTTTATTAGGGCGAAATAGTAACAGTGGAAGTGTTGGCTGGGAAGTTGGAACATCTCCTATATTCCGTGTGCAGGGTTGGCAAGCCATTTCAGAGACTCGTTGGAATGGGAATGAAAAAGGATATGAAACTGCATTCATCTCAAAGCTAGCAAAGAAGGCCTCCTCGAAGCATGAAGTGGAATTCCCAAAAGTGAATTTGAGTAACAAAACAGAAAGGTTGACCAGGCAGGCTGATGTTCTGAATTATAAAAGTAAGGGGCGAGCTTCTTAACGAAGTGAAAGTGCTATACGCAGCTGGTGCAGAATTCATCTCCTAAACTTCCGTTGATGACGTGAATTCTATCGAGCTGTATGTTTCCAGCTACAATCTCAAGCCTTCCAAAATCCCCATCTACCCCGTATCAAGCTACAAAATTAAGCGAGACCTCACTCCCAATACCTTAAAATAAGAAAATGAGATCTTATATTTCTAACCAAGCCAGAGGTCAAAGGACTGCGAGGGACTGGATACTAGAGGTCTCATCGGTGGGAGGAAGCAGGTCTCTCCTCTTGCAATATCGTATCTCCTAGCAACTGGCCGCAACACAAACCTCCCCTCCTCATGTCACTCCAATCGTTCTATGATACTGCAATGGCAAACAGTTACTGATCATGCCATGAAAGACCTCTGCTGAGTTCAGCATTTTCGCTCAAACCCGAAGCCCCCGCAACTTGCACGATCCAGAGGGGCAGCGGCCACAGCGCTGGCTGCCACCAAACCATCCGCTCTGCTACCCAAAAGTTGCCAATAATGATCTCAAGGCTTACTTGGCTTCAGTATTGGTCCGAGATCCTGCGACGGATGTTCTCCTTGAGTAGAGGAAGGTCCCCTAAATGTAGAATGTACAAGATTTCTAGCAGTGAGACTTCAAATGATTAGACAACTTGCATCCCACACATATAATTGGGTAAGCCCTTCTCAATGACAAGATCAAAATATCGAAAGAAGCTTCTCTGTGTCTTAATTGTTGTTCGTTGGAAAGACGCCGATTGCCAAGCGCAGGCGAGCCTTAGGTAACTCAAATGCTTACCTAAGACATTAATTAGCATCACCGCATCACTCCACCAGTTTTTATGTCGTCGTCATTGTCGCTCACAATTCCCTAATCAATGCTTCATCCACAAAACCATGGAACAGCCTGCCATCAAGGTCGGGTTTTGCCAAATGCCACCTTCAATCATGATAGGCCTGGCTAAAGTCGCGAGCTTTGACATGCGTTAGTAGTGGCTGTCAAAATTCTAGCGCTGTCAGGCGACTGGACGGGATGGGCTACCCACCTTCGACCCTCATGATAACCTCGCACTCCTAACCCTTTTGGGCAGGAAAACTCAAGACTCGAATGATCAGCCGTCGGCTTGTTATCTCATGTATACGCAGGCAGTCTTTTGGGTGTTTACCCCTGTTTGTGGCAGAGCAGATGACTAAACGTCAGATTCTGCAGCGTTAATCTTCCAGGTTCCATGGCAATGCGGTAAGTGGGAGCATGGTTGATGACGACGATGGTGGATTCTCTATCAAAGTCGTCTTATTTACTACTCTGCGCAAGAGCGCAAAAGTATCTAATTCTTTTCTCTGCTTTCTCTTCGTCTTGAACTCGCGATCATGATTGAACTACGGGATAGGATTTCGGCCATGGAAATGGCTCTGCGGAACCAGGAGGAAATGGATATTGGCGCAGAGAGCACGCCTGTACGCCACAGCCTCGATCATCGATTCGACAAACCTCACCCAGAAACGGACGCCAGACCTGCCCCTACGCCGGCCCAAGAGAAACCGAATCCCTTTGAGTTGACGTCGCCTGCGGAAGAGAAACACTATGACAGTATCGCTGCAAAATTTGGGTTGGGTATACTCGACGAAGAGGACTTCACGGAGTACACGATATACGATGCCTTCGTAACGAATTTGCGAGTCTGCCCTGTCCACTTGACGGACAGTGGTCATTTCTACTACATTGAACATCGGTCGTTCCTTCCTCATGTTCCTGGGGTGATTCTGCGTTCGGGTACCGACAAGAAGGGGAAATGTCTTGGAGCGGCGAATATACCAGTTCAGGGAATCAATACTTTTGGAATCGGCGATATTGAGAGAAGCCCCGACGCAATGATTTGGGAGAAACTAGGAAACTCGGGCTTTTGGACACACATGAAGTACGAGTTCGTTCATGAGATACCCAACGGACAAAGGAGGACTTTCAACTGGATAAGGACGAGAAACAACATTTATGATGATCAAGGGGATTTGGTACTTGTTGAAAAAGGAAGGGAGGATTTAATATTGGCAGAATACTTGGGGAAGGGTTTATTGAAATGGAAGAAGCGGGGGAGGCTAAGGATCAAGGTTGCGGAGATCTTTGGCGACTCGTGGGAGCTGGTCGTTTTGGTGACTTGGGCATCCGTCATTGAGGTCTGTGGTGTACAAGTTTGACGCTGAGACCTGGCTGACTGTTCACTAGCTTTCGAGACGAAGATCACGTATTAGGAGATATTCGCCCACTCATCTTATTGGGATTTGATACTGCGATTCAGCGATGGCGTTGTGGAGTTCCTGGGGAGCGAGCATTGAGTAGGATTCCATACATAGCGCCACTACATAGATTTAATGAAATAGACGAGTCAACCGACCCCAAGTCGTCAACTTAGCCTTGTTTGCGAGTTCCCTGCGTAGCATTCCAAGGGGTCCCAAAAACCATCCGAGTACACTAGTACTCTCTATGCTTTTCGCATTGTATCCAAACATAGTATTTTATATTGTCTGCCTTCCCTTACACAGCTGCCGCTCTTCTCTTCGTCATCCGCACTCTCTCTTTGGCTTCCTCGACCTTCTTCAACCTCCATTCACAATCCTCCGCAAAATCACAACTCCGGCACTTGAAAGCCTCTTCCACAACCACACCTTGAGCTTCCCTTTCGCCTCTCCACCATTGCATTTCCTTCTCCACGTAATTCTCTAACTCCCGATCATCCATTGCAAAAGTCTTAGCTCCCACCACCTCCCCAGTATCGCGAGATCTGTATTCTGCTTTCAGGATATTACCCAGTGAAGCAGCACCATCGGGGAGACTAATCTGGAACTCGGAAATCATGAGCGACCAGAGCAAGGTGAGAGTGTTGTGTTCGAGTAGGGTAGTCATGGAGTCCTGGCTCCATTTCTGTATCGACTCTTGACTACTAGGAGGTTCTGAAGAAGCATCGTAGAATGTGTCGTCGTTCAGAGAGCCTACTTGGGCGATGAAGGAATCGGAGAAGACTTTTGAAGGATCGAGCTTGTAGCGGTCGGTCAGGATGGAGAAATCGACATTATTAGAAGCTAGAGCAGAGAAGAGTTTGTGGTAGAGCATGAGTTGCATCTTTGTTGGGCGAAAAGCCATATCCGATGGGAGTGTTCGGACTGAGCGAGTTTTAACATCGCAAAGATATATTTTCTTGCTCGGATATCGGCGTTTACTCCGTATGCTATCAAGAGAAGATCCCCCTCCAGCTTTGAAGAACTCAGCGATGGTAGGTTGGTCCAGGGGCGGCCCGTCCTTGCCAGGCTTCTCAACTGATTCCTCAAGAGCTTCGTCTGGGCAGACATAAGACAACTCATCGATGATCCCGTTGACCACTAGCCCATCAATTGTACCCCAAATCTCGAGTTCTCGCGTCAGGCCCGTATCTCGCAATGTTCGCAGACTTTGTATGACATTCCATATCCGCAGACCCCAGCCATCTTCTTTACTTTGGACTTCGACTGGGACAGTGGTGTGAACCTGATCTTCAAGCTTTTTGTGTACCCTGCTACCTTCTTTCATCTCAGGTGTCCGTCTCTTCTTCCCATGTTTCGTTAAGGTATACCAGTATTGTAACTCGCACCATGCGGGCGACACCAGATCCGTAACTGAAAGTGGCTTCCTAGGCTTGGTACGAAATCGTTCGATAGGAGACCGGGTATCAGGTTTCATGGGACCCACTGGAATAGTACCTGTGGTCTCGCCTTCTAGAGTAGGCTCACGCAGATTATTACTCACTAGACGCTTGAGAGTCAATCAGATAAATCGCACGGGTTGAAAAAGGAAGACATACAATCCGGGTAGTAGCGCGTGCTCTTAACTGTCTTGCTGATATGCTCAGCAATCTCTTCTGCAGCTCTGGCCGCTTGGTATAAGGGAGACTGCTCCGCTCTGCCAAAGACCAGAGGGACGCGAAGAGAGTGTTGTGCGTCATTTTGATCTGTGTGATTTACAATGGGATTGTCCTCGATATCGACTGCCTGGCCCGATAATAATTGAGATACTATCTGGTCTTCTTCGGGAGAGAAATCAGATCCATAATCGCTTTCCACATCGAAGTTTGGTATAGCGACTTTATCTTCTACGGCAGAACTAGCCATGCCGTTGATATCATGGCTTCAATCCATTTGGTGGTGTTGATGATGACGCATGGAGTCGCGAGAACAACGCGAACTTGGGGAGTGCACGTGACATGTGAAGTGGAGTCTGTGGGGCGTTCCCTTTCTCTTTCGTTGTTCCAGAATGCCATCTACCTTCCAAACTCACATTCTAGACTCGACACTCAAACGTCAAGGCCAAAGAACCTGTCACATTTTCCGAGCTTAAATATTCTCTTCATCTTCACAGGCAAGCTGTTGACGAGGCTGTGTTACAAGTGTTACCTTACCAAGTTACCGTCGTCTCCTTTAATTGCTTTACTCACCTTAAGCCATGTTCTCCCAAACGATGAGCAAGCTTTCCTGTTCTATTTTAAACCTCATCACAACCTTGCACAACATTTGTTTGCTTTTGTAGCGTTGAGAACACGAGAAACGGGATCACATGAGTTAAAAAGGGAGCCTGGAGGCATTGGCGAGTGTTTCAGATGCGCTGGGATGTGAGCTTCATGAATTGACAGCTGGCGTTGCGTCAAAAGAATAGGCAACTCTTTTCTATATCAATTTCTTCCTGTTCCTGATTGTATCGTTCCTGCATATTCAATACATTGTCAATTGATCCTCCAACCGCTTTCCAAGGCACGTGACTAGTTCCAGCCTTTCTCCTCTTCGCCGCCACTTTACCACTCGGTCTTTGGTTCAGTTGTTTAAAATCTCATCATGGGTTTACAGACTTCTCCGACGACGGAGTCTGAACACCAGGTCTCAAGTCTGATGGACCTCCCTACAGAGATCCATCTCCTCATCACCAAACACCTGACATATCCAGACGCTTTGTCCCTCAAACACACCAACGGCCATTTTTACAATATCGTCTACACAGGTGTGCATCTAAAAATCGAATGGCTCATTGAAAGACGACGACTGCACCTTGACTGCCCCAACGACAAAAAATGCGAGTTAGGAAGTGATATGAGGTTTTGTAGGGGCAGCGTCCAGTAAGTCTTTTGTAGTGCACTACACTCGAGAGTGCGGAGACTGATTTCAGGAACAGGCTTTTGATGAAGCGCCGAAGAGAGCATGGCGAGTGCGAGACCAGGCCCGGTGGCCGAGGATGTCTGGTGTTGGGCACACCGGTCTGTGAAGCGAGGAAGGAGAAGATGGCAAGTAGGATGTGGAAGAAGATGCTGAGAGGTTTACGCACCAAGAATCTGATGGTTTGGTGTACTCTGATCGGGCTTCTTGGTATCTTCATTGCACTTGTTAGCGGTTCGGAAGTGTTGAGGAGGCAGAGCACAGCGAGTAAAGCTTAATAGCTTGAAGAATGAGAGAAATCAGAGGGAAGGTGCCTCCATAATAATAATAATAGTAATAGTGAGAAATAGTTTCTCGAAGTTAGAGATTTTAGAAAGGTGCTTCCCATTATATTATTGCGAGTCTCTGTTCGTTGAGCTATACCATACCTCCGTCTTTCCTGTTGACTTAACCAATGACCACGCCCCCGAAATAAAAGGCTGGTTATCAAGGTAACTGCTCATCGCAAGGTAGTTTACAACTTCTTGACAAGTTACGGCTTTTGAGAGGGCAAGCTGAGTCAATTACAGGAGAAAAGCACGAGGAAGCCTAAGTCATACTCAGTATTAAAATCTACTCATTTTTATTAAGAATCAGCATAGAAATCGGCTCTGAATCTTGGAAACCAAGACTGAGCATCTAACCAAAATTATATGACCAGATCCAGGCCGGGTAGAGTTTATCATTCGCAGCACATATTCTCTCTTCATCCCTTCATGTGAGTTCTATTCTTTAGGGGTAGATATTCCAGTAGTAATTAATCATCTTCTATGGACCAACCCTCCCATGCTCGATTCCCTAAAAGAAAATCCAGAAAGGGCAACCAGCTCAACTAAGCTTTTGTCAGAACCTGTTTTGAGCGTCGATCGATGGAAATGTAACAAGGCACAAGAACCAGACTTAGTGAGGTTAGGACGATATGGAGCAAGGATAAACCCCAGCCTCCAAGGACGACCCTTCCACTCAAGCTACATGGCACTAGCATACAGCCTCAAGCCAATGATCCATTCGTCAGATAGTGTGAGCTAGTGAGCATGTCTGCATAGACTAACAGATATACGAATTACGGAGGTAATGCTCGATATCTTCGATAGCGGGAGCAGACAGAATCGAGGAACGGTCTGTACTTTCGGTCAGAGCCGCAGTTCAAGAATGTACAGTACGAGTAAGGCTTCAAATCACTCGCTTTTGCAAAGATTGCGTGCGCTACTTTATCACTTGAACCAAACCAAGGTATTAGCTCTCCTCCGAAAGTTCCAGAAAAGGGGTAGCGGTAACCCTCAGCGATCTTAGAAAATTCACGCTAACTTAAGCTTGCTTGTTGTGGTGATGCCCACGGTCCTCCCTCTTGCATAATCTGCAGCACTTCGTCTCAACGCCCTCTCTTAGCTTTACTGCAGCAAGCAAGCATGCGCAGAAATCTTCAAAGCGCATTTCGGACTGCCCCGGGCAGCATCAAATGCATCTTCTCTCTTCTCCCTACCTTTGCTTTCGTAAGGCGGAGAGCATCCCTCGCGCCTAACGATCTCAGAGCTGACATCTCAGATCTAGTGATCTAGTGTCCGAGTTCGCTTTTCACTAGACTAGGATCTTGATTATCTGAAGTCAAATCAAATCAGAGTAAAGTCGATTGCTAGGATGCTTCATTCTTAGAATAGTTCGGTGGCAGTCTCGGCCATATCGTCTAAGGGGAAGCATTTGCTTCCGTAGTAGCTCTAGCAGCGTTTACCTCCACAAGGCGTCCGAACTACTGTCTCCTGCTACTCTAAGTTCTGGGATGTGGCAGCGAAGTCTGGAGAAGACTTGTGCTACGTCGAGCTAGTTCTGGAAGGAATCAAGCCATGTTCCTAAACCCTCCGTAACCCCTCACTGTCATTGCTCTTTATGCTTGCCATCCTCCCTCTTTGCTTTTTTTGTGTAACAATCGGCCACTGCTAGGGTTTTGATACTTTTGATAATGTCTTATCCGTACAACCCAGAAATATCCGAGTCGATTGACCAAGTAATCCAAAATGGGCAGAGTCTATCTTCTTTAGAGCAGAATCCACGTGGGATCGAGTCCACTGTCAGTATTAACAGAACGATTGCAGTATCTCCATTACCACCTTCTCCAGCGCGCACGTCACGCAGCAGACCCTCGAGTCCAAGACAAGATCAGATGCAGTCCCCTCTTCGGTCGAAGCCTCCAACGTCCTCATATGAAAGATCCGGAACGAGATCAGATCGCGGGAATGGAGATAATTCGAGTTCGAGGAAGGAATCCTCGAGAGGTGAAAGTCAGACAAGCGGAAGCACTGATAGTGAGACTTGGACTGGCTCCCCACCTACTGGGCGGAATGATATGAAAACAACAGATTTCTTTAGCCCTGAGGTCTTCCAAATTGTTATCCACAATCCTACCACAGCACATAGGTTCTTGAAGTTCTGTCAAAGTAGGGCTTGTGGGGAGAATATGGAGTTTTTGCAAAAGGTATGCATTTATACTTTAACCACACTTCATGCCTAACGATTTCAGGTCGATGTCTATAACCGAGCCTTAGATGAAATTGCTCAGATCCTCTCTTCCATACACAGTACTTACACTTCGCTCGATGCCCCACGACAAATTAACCTATCGCATTCCTACGTCAAACGCCTAGGAGTTGATATTAAACAGGCAACAAGCTTGGTTCTGCCAGGGATGGAAAGCATCTTTGCTGGAGCACAAGACCACATTGAAAGGTTGTTGGCGAGCGATATATACCCGAGATTCGTCAAACACCAGGTGACAGCCTCAGCAACAGCCGCATTAGCTGATCATCGAGAACGATTTCAAGGGCTGGGTGATTGTTTCTGCCTTACCGATCCACTGTTCGTCATATCAGCTCCTGTGTCGACCATTGGCTGACACCAAACAACAGGCGTGCCGACAATCCTATCGTCTTTGCTTCGGACGGCTTTGTTGCAGTGACAGGCTACACCCATAGAGATATCATCCCTCGAAATTGTCGATTTCTCCAGGGCGAACTCACCGATTCCCGCGCACCGAAACGCCTCCGAACCTCAATTGATAATTGCGAAGAAACAGTAGAACTTATCCTCAACTACCGCAAAAACGGGGATCCTTTCTGGAACCTTTTGTACGTGTCCCCGTTACTCAACGAGAGCGGAGAAGTAGTGTTCTTCCTTGGTGGACAGATCAACTGCAGCACAACGATTCATTCTTGTACCGACATTCTGAAAATTTTGAGCGTCAATGATGAGGAGTTGGATCAGCTGGAAGAACTTGGCAGGAACAAACCGCCTAGTATTCGAAGCCAGGAATCTAAGACCAAAATGAAACCTCGAAGCAGCTTCTTCAAGAGCTTTCGCAAATACAACCCCAAGGCTCTAGCGGCCACTCAGATTAATGTTAGGGACGAAGCTGGAATGGAGCCAGAGCTCATCATCCGACTTGGGAAATTAAGCTTTAAGACCCAAGTTGAGGCGTTTTATACTGCGTACTCCAAGGTTAGGCTTTCAAGTTCTGCTCTCAAACGGCGTAGGAAATAAATTGACGCTTCTGCACAGTATTTGGTTTTAAAATATAACCCCCAGACACATCACCTGACAATCCAGCACTACTCTCCGGGCATAATCGACATGCTCTGCCTCAATCTACCCAATGGATCCATTGCGCCGATATTCAACAAAGATATCTTCCGCATCCTAGCCGAGCACTCTCCTCCTTCGTCATCAGTGGCAAAGAACTTCAAAACGACAGTCCGGGATGCGATAAGTCGAGGAAAGGCCGTAAGTGTTGAAACGGGATTGCTGACTGGGTTTGAGGAGAGGAAGGAAAGGAGTGGGTTGGGAAGGATCCTAGGAGATAGGGGAGATGGTGGGAGAGGCATTATGAGAGTTGAGGAGCAATATGTCACGCACTGGACGCCATTAAAGAATGAAGAAGGACGAACTGGATGGGTCGTTTTAACTATTGCGCCAAAGATGTAGGATTGAATCTGGAATGGGATGAAGGGAGTTCGGTCTTGGGTTGATTTGGGCATTAGAAACAGGGTTCCTGGGTTGGAATGAGACTTGGAATTGAGACTCGCAAAGCGAAGCTTTACTTATGACGGAAATGAATAATGTACATCATACATACACCAACGAATAGATTAAGACATTCTCACTAGCCTTGTGAGCCTAGGTTGCAGCTTACGTGAGCAAAATCATAGTGAATACCTGGGCAGATAAACATCTCTGTTTTTGTTAAACCGCAGTTATGCCAACCAGATTCTTCTTACAAAATGGTTTGTGTTGCAGTCGCAGGAGGGACAGGCCATTTTGGTCAAACTCTCGTCGAAGGACTAGTAGAGTCGGAACAGCATGAAGTTTTTGTCATCACTCGAAGAGTATTTCATGTACACTTCCACACCTCTCCAATTCTTTCTAATATGATGATAGGCTACGAATCTGTTCGATCAGCTTCCTTCTGTGCGTTGTCTCGTCGTATCTTACGATGACGAAGATACATTTCGTAGAATACTAGAAGAACACAAGATCGAGGTCGTCGTCTCAACCTTATCCGGTCTCACGCCGTTCAAGACGCAGGTCAGCTTGATTAAAACCTGCAACAATGCGAGTTCAGTGAGGCGTTTTGTACCAAGTGATTGGCTTCTTGATTTCCATCGAATCGCCGAGTACGTCCACACATCCACGAGAAGGAAGCAATGCTCCACACAAACACTCCATGATCAAAATCAACATCACTGACAGTCCATCTCACTATAGCCCGCCAAAGCTCTCAATGGCAACCAGCCAACAATCCATCATTACAGAACTCCGCAAATACCCCGCCCTCGAATGGACGCTCGTCCACAACGGCTATTTCCTGGATTACTTCGGGCAGCCCTGGGCACCAACACATATGCCCTCGGAAGTACCTTACGTCGACATCGCCGCCTGCATCGCCTCCATCCCCGGCACCGGCGAGGAGCTCGTAGCATGGACACACACCACTGATGTCGCCAGGTTCGTGTCTCGCGCTCTCACCCTCCCGCCTGGGTCTTGGGGGGAGCACTCCTGGATTGTAGGTGATAAAGTCTCGTTCCATGAGATCCTGAAAGCGGCGGAGGTAGCGAGAGGGAGGAAGTTCGTAGTAAGGTATGATAGGGTTGAGGAGTTGAGAAGGGGGGTGTATACGTCTATCCCGGCGAATAAAGAGCATGCGAAGCTTTATAGTACGGAGGAGTTTGATGCTACGCCGGGGTTGATGCAGATGTTTGCTGCGATTGGGACGGTCATGGCTGAAGGAGGGTTGGATATTCCGGAGGACGAGAGTTTGAATAGATTGTTTCCTGATGTGGGGACTGTTAAAGCTGTAGAGTTTATTGGGAAGTGGTGGGGTGGTAGACACGCTTGAAGGTGATGGTTTAGCAGTTTATTTTGATCGAGATACTCTCAACGCTTACTTTAAACTACGATGCTCCACAACCTGCAGTCCGTGGTAAAGGTAGGATCGGAGAATCCAACAAAAGGAGTTGTCAACTTTACGGCCGTCGCAGGTTTGATGTCGAGTGGGAGTATGCCCGAGACAATTGGGAATGACACGAAATAGTCTATAAGATAGCCAAAGTCCAGGACAAGAACGAGCAAACCGTTCTTCCATTAGAAAACCAACGCCCTACCGTAAACCTAGTTATTATGCTGGAATGAGATAAGATTTTGAACCAGCTGGCCCAGCCAGTGTCAGTTCAGGATTACTTTGTACCTAGAATTTGGCTTAGACTCTCTCCCCTTCTTTCCTTAGTCGGATATTACTCATTCACCTGACAACTAGGTTCATGTCAAGCAATGGGCCAGAAGCCAAATTCCTTGAATATTACGTATATTGTCAAGTTTTTACCTCATTCAACCAATCCCCATACTCTGCACTCCATCAATTTCCAATACGGTGTTCCGCCATCAATTTCAAATACAGTGATCCCTTCTTTATTTGAGATACAGTGTTCCAGAAATTTGCCCACAGAACACTCTTAATCACAAGCAAACTCCGGGGTGTTGACGCTCAAAACAACAGAGTTCCCACTCCCATCATTCGAATCAATAGTAAAAGTACTATGACTCCCCGTGCTCCCCGTAAAACATTGCTGCAAGATATTCTCTATAGCGAACTGCACATCAGAAAGCGCAAAGTCGACGGTCTGGAACAGCTCGTTGTTGATGATACAGATAGAAGCTGTTCCCACGGTAGGAAAAGGTTGGTTTTGGAAGGACCCGAGACTGAACTCGCTTGGTAGGGGCGGGTTGAAGTCGTTGGAGAAAACGGCGTTGGCAAGGGTGTCGATGTCGGAGGTTTGGATGTCTCCTGATGCTCCGTCGACGTTGCAGTTTGCAGCGCGGACGGGGTAGAGAGAGGTCAACGCAAGCATGAAAGCTGCGAGAGATGCTTTGGAAAACATGTTGAAGTGTTGAGATATGCTTTGTAGTGGTTGTTTGGACGATTGATTTCTAGGAAAGAAGCTGTGGATATTGGCAGACTGTGAATTATGATCGAGGGAGACAGCAAGTCAATCATATATATAACCATTCATATATTTGTCAATTGACTTCTTTAAGGTAAGAGGTGACCAATTCAGTAATTGCTCTGCTTACAGTTAAGAATATGAAGTCGCCAACGTCAGTTCACGATAGTCCCGGCAGTTGAAAATCTGAAGTCGGCGAAGTGACTCCCGATACCACTTGAAATTATGAAGTCGCCGAAGTCAATTCACGACAGTCCCGGTACAAAAGTACAAGTAAGCCTGCGATCTTACTAAGAACTGCGCTTTAAAGCGAAAACACTCCGCCCGATGGATCCAAACTTAGACAACCTATCAGAAACAGAATCCCAGCGAGGCTCAAGTCGTTGCATCATGGCGCAAGCGGTCATAACCTTAAGGATAAGCCATTATCCCTACGAGGGCGATCGCGAGTCCATTGTCATTCTCCAGTTCAAAACAACTGAGAGATTACCCTCAAAAGTGATCCGAATTGACACTTGCCAATGACTCTTGGGTAAGATCGAATAAGGCCATAAATGCGGCCATGAATATGAAAATGAGACATCGCAGGCTCCTCAATCTTTTACTAATTAAGAACTGAGCACCAGTAATCGATGTATAACTTAAGGTAGAAGTCGAATGAATCTGCCGCGCAATATCGGAGGAATATAATGCGAGAAGACGCCGAAGAGCTGAAATCGGGTGAGTCATCAACATCAATGGGGAAACCCCAAGGGCGCCGTCGTCAATTTCTTTGGCAGAAGAGGAGGCGAATTGACAAGTCTTGGAAATCGCAAAAAAGTCAATCTTTGCGTGACTGAAGGTCTGTTTATATGATGATCTGGAAACGATATAAGAAACATTTTCCCCTCTACCAAATGGACTATCAGAAGGCTTCAACCAAGTTTATCGAATTAGGTACTCTCCTTCTGACTCCCACTCTGACTGACTCCCACCCCCACTTTTCGCCTCTAACCACCCTCCGAGTCACTCATCCAAGCCTCAAGTCCGAGATAAACTTTTGAACCATTTTGAAAAGTCCCAAGAGCTCCCAATATACCCCACCAGTTATCCACGAAAATGCCATTAACAATCAAAATCATAACCTCCCCAGAGTACTACCCCTCGTTGGCGAAAATCCGTTACCATGCCTTTTCGTCCAATATTCTGGATGAGATGATGTACCCACCATGCATCAGTCCTGAAGCACTTCAATCCTGGTATGGTCAGTATTATACACTGTTTTCTATGTTTTCCTCGGTGCCACAGGGCTGGCGCTCAGCTTGAGTCAACCCTTAAACTTCAAGAGATGTTCACATTTCCGAAATCTACGCTACGTAGCAAGACTTTCTTTCGCACCTCTGTTTTCAGCAAGCTAACGCAAGGACATGCAGTGGAGAGGGAAATCCGAGACGCGAGAAATCCGTGTCAACGGATCATCGCCGTTGTCGATTCCGAACTCGTCGATGCGGAGAAGGGCCAGGATGGCATTATCGCTTTCGTGAAATGGGACTTGCCTTCTTCCATTCTCGGCGACGAGGTTGATGAGGTGGATCTGGGCCCTCATCCACCGAGGCCGCAGGGCACGAATGAGGATGTTTGGAAGGCATTCCGAGGGGGGCTAGAGGGCATGAGGAGGAAATGGGGGGACAAGAAGGAGGTCTTTGGTTTGTGCCCCTGCCTCTCTTCTAACTCTCTTCATCCTCTTTTTCAATCTCGAGTTTTTCAACCCAGATCTAAGCCCTCACCATAGAATCGGCGTCTAACACATCCCAGAACTGCATTCCCTAGCGACATACCCCTCACACCAAGGTCGTGGAGCAGCTGGGATGCTGATACGCTGGGGAATAGAGCAGGCTGATGCAGCGGGCAAGAAAAGCTATCTGGAAAGCACGCCGGATGGATTTCCGGTGTATAGCAGGTACGGGTGGAGTAAAATCGACGAGATTGATATTGACCTGTCGAAATTTGGAAGTGAAAATGTGAGGGTTGCTGTTATGATGAGGGAGCCTAGGTGAAAGGATGGGTTGATGTTGAAAGGATAGGTTGATGTTTGAGATAGATGGGATGTGGAAGACCGGAATCGATATGGAGTTTGGAGTTTAGAGCTGGGTAGCGGAAAAGAGTTAGGTTGGAAAAGGCAAGCTTAGAAGTTGATAGACAGCTGCAAACAAGAAATTAGACAATTCAAATCATTCATAGCTTCTGGTTGTTGAGGACATCTCTCCTTGTTTTCTTAGATCATCTCAATTGCAGGCCTAGTGGGTCTCAGTTAGGTTCGTGCACAGTCTAAGCCAGGGCGGCACATGTTCGTGAGGTGTGGGAAGATACGGTCGGGGGGTGCATTTTAGGGAACCTTCCTAGGGGAAGCTGTTTGTACTCAATATCAGCACTCCCCAATTTATTGCACACACACCCAAAAAGAGTACTTAAGGAACCTGTCACGTGCAGAACATTTCCATCCCAATCAACTTCTGAAGAACCACCTAGCCACCTGGAGGCTAGAGAGGTGAGAGATAGGAGAAGGACTGGATGGGCATCTAAGAGTACAGAGAGAGATCTGAGTGGACTTTTCTATTGGCATGAAAGGACTAGTCAAAGTAAAGTAGCGACAGCGACAAAGAGACCGACAGCGACAAAGAGATCGACAGCGACAAAGAGATCAACAGCGACAGGCAAAGCGAATTAGTCATCACCTTTGAGGTTCTGGTGTTCCAGCTTCATCTCTTTGATAAGCTGTGATTATCAGATGCCTCCGCACGTGGTCAACTCCACCCAAGACGCACAACCTCGGTTTATGGCATCAATACCATTAGGATCTGCAGTAATTTAAGCTCATCAAGGCTTGAAACAGACAATTTGGAAAATAGAGGACCTGGAATTTGGGGATTGGTGGGTTTGACGAAAGGAAATGAGTTATCGATTGATCGTCAAATATGACAGGGCAGGGATGGAGGCTGAGTTGTGTGGGTTCAGAGAGATTTGAGTACTTTGTTATGACGTGGGGTCAGTCGCTCGGTTGAAGCACAGTGTTGGCTTGGGGGAGAAGGATTTGCTTCTTCCAGAGTTACGGAGTAGGGATGTGGTAAAATAGGGACGGGATGGACGGGATGGGACTGGATGGAGGCGGCATGTTGGTCAACGACGGAACAGCGAGCCGTGGGCTTGCAGCACTTTCGTTTTCGTATCAGGGGTCAAGGTGGGAAGAAATATGAGAGCAGACAGCAGAAGGAAAGAAGGAAGTGGAGGAAGAGAAAGCAGAGGAGAGAAAGGAAAGGAAAGGAAGGAAGTATACAAACAAAACAAAACAAAACAAAACAAACAACCAAACCCAACCCAACCCGGTGATTCGGGATCCCAACATCGATACAATACCACCAAATCATACCGTACCTGACAGTTCTCGAGCCTCTGTCGTCTTATCCGGTGGCTTCCAGAATAGATTGCCCATCAGAGGGTGACATTTCCTGATGTGTGTGGGGTCAGATCTCAAAATAGTAGACCCAGGGAAGTCGACCTTCAACCGCTGTTTGTTCCAAGCTCATTTCGCTGAGCCATCCTTCGCCAATCATCCAGCCAATTACAAGCCTCGCAGCCAGACGAGCGGTCGGGAGTACCTGGAGCTAATCCTATCACAGCTAGTGCCATCTCAAGCGCACCACTAAGAGGTGCGTACCTTGCAGTTGACAAGACCAACGAACCAACGAAGCTCTGACCTGCACACCTCCGCTTCTCTCTGAGAATCTCCTTTTCTTCTCACCTTCCACGACCCCCCTCGTCGTCCTCCCTCTCACCTCCTACCTCACACCTCGTCGTCGCCATCCTTCTTTGCTGAAGCGGTGCATGTTCAATCCCTTCAAGTCGTTCACTCTTTCACGACCTGTTATTCGATTGTTTACCTTCAAACATCCACGTTCTTTACCCAAGAAACATCGCCATAGTCGTGTTCTCTCTCCTGTGCGCGACGAAGAATCTCCTTCTCATTCAGTATTCTCGCCTAATTGAAATAATACGACGCGACCCCAATACCCTTCACCTACCCTAGATAATACAAGGAAACACGAATATCTTCCTCATAATCTCCATCTCCACCACAGATCTCTCCATCGGACCTTGATCAAGATGGACCGCATTCACAATCATCTGCATCGTCGCCATGCGCGCGACGCTTTCCCAGACCCAGAGGCTATAGCCAGCGCCGCTGCAGATGCCTGGGCTTCAGCCTTGGCCAAAGCGGAAGGCAAGCCTGAGCAGACTCTCGTCTCCGTCGTGTATGTGACCGCATCAAAGACCTTTGATGGCCCAGTGGGAGGATACACTACTTTGGGAGTCGCTGTTCCGACGACGTCTTCTGATGCACCGGTAGAAGTGTCAACTACACACGCTACAGAAGCATCCACTACACCTGCCGTAGAGCACAAGTCGACGTCAGTCAAGAACACTGACAGCAGCTCTATCGTCGCCGATACCACGAGTCCCGCCAAGTCCAAGTCCACCTCGATCGCAGCTGATACCACGCTCCGAACTTCTTCTACTGGTCTTCCCGCCTCGATCGTTCCCACCTCTTCCGTCGCGACCTCGCTGGCAATTGCTGTAGCCACCAGCAGTCTCACAACTTCTCAGGAAAGCTCAACACTCTCATCTACCGCTTCGGCAGCTAGCTCAACATCTTCCGCCGCATCCTCAAAATCGGGTGGGATGAGCGCTGGAGGAAAGGCTGGTTTAGCTATCGGTATCTTGCTCTTGTTCGGAACTGTGCTAGCTATTGCCTTGTTCTGCTTTAAGAAGCGAAAGAATGCGATGAAGGCTGAGCGATTGAACGATGAGAAGAGCGGCATGACCGCAGAGGTAGCACGTGCTGCTAGCACTCGTACTGCGGCCACTGCGCCTCGCCTTTCTCTCCGTCCTGTAACTCAATTCCTTCCCAATATTGGTGGCGAGAAGCGTGCAAGCCGTGGCAACGTTCTTGCAATGGCCTCAGCTCCTGCCGCACCACCCAAGACCGGCAGCGCATGGGAGAGACCACTCTTATCTCAAGACTCGAACCGAAACAACCCATTTGGAAACCATGCAGAAACAATCGATGCGACAAACGCAAATGGTCCAGCTGTTGTCGACTCTGTTGGTCCAGGAGGGGAACTTGTTTCTGCTGCTGCCGCTGCACCTGTCGCTGCTGCCGCCATTGGTCTTGCACGTGGAGCTTCAAAGCGCGAAAACCAACCAAAGCAAATTGACTTCACCAAAGGCGGTCCATTCAAGGGCCCACCAAGTCCCGCTGGTACTGAGTTCAGCATGGCTTCCGATTCCCCTACCACACCAACCCAAACTCCCCAGGGCGCTGCAATTGCTGCTGCTGGTGGCCCCGCCAACAGTGCTGTTCACCGTGTCCAACTGGACTTCAAGCCATCCATGGAGGACGAACTTGAGTTGCGTGCTGGCCAGCTGATTCGCATGTTGCATGAGTATGATGATGGATGGGTAAGTGAACTCCTCTATGCTCTCCCTCGTTTCTAACATATCTTAGGCCCTCTGTATTCGTCTCGATCGCTCTCAACAAGGTGTTGTTCCCCGAACCTGTCTCTCTACACGTCCTGTCAAGCCTCGCCCTCAGCAGAACGGTCCTCGAGGTCCACCACCACCTGGAATGCGTACTCCCCAGCAAGGTCGTCAATTGTCACCCGGTATGAATCAAGGTCGCCCCATGTCACCAGGTATGAAGCAGGGTCGCCCAATGTCACCCGCTATGAAGCAAGGTCGTCCCATGTCCCCAGCCATGAATCAAGGTCCACCCCGCGCCATGTCTCCCGCCGGCAATCGACCCATGACTCCCACTGGTCCACTTGCTCAAAAGCCGATGACTCCTCAACAAGATCGTCCTCGCAGTCCTTCGAGTACTCAGATGCAAGCTCCCAGAAATAGCCCACCGGGTCTCAGTCCAATGAATCCAATGACACAACCCGACCTCGCTGAATCTGTACCTCTATCGCGCAGTCCACCAACCGATGGCCCGATCTCACGAAAGCCCGTTGGTCAAGCTTTGTGAAGCAACTCTACTGTAGGATATGTCATAAAGCGACCTGGGTACTAAGATTGGGAAATGGCGTTGGGGATATTGATGAGCGAAACGACAAATGTGCATTTTCTTCCCTCTCATTCTTTGATTCTATTCTAGCTCATTTGCGGACGCAAAAGTGATTCTGTGGAGGCAGATTACATACAACTGGCCACAGATTTTTCGGCTAGACTCGAAACTGTAATGTGTATCTAGGACCTCTTTTCTTTCGATTCGTTGACATACATTGGGGTTGATTTGTGGATGGTTGGCTTTCCTGGACATAGTTGAAAGACCGATATGAGGAGCTGAGCTGAGCTTACTTTGATCTGTGATGCACAAAGGGAGTGTGAGTACATTAACAGCCAATGCTCTAAATTCAAGAAGAATTCTCAAATCGAGTGCCTTGATATAACAAGTGATGAAAGACGATAAGATTATTCTCACTTTGACAAATGTACTGTAGGGAGAGGAAGCTGCCTAGTGGCGGAAATACAGCTACAGCGATCAAAGTCTGTCCTAGGCATTATTATCGTTCCTCTGGTTCCGGCCCTGGTTATGTATGCACTAGTGAGTAAGTAGTCCATGGGCGCGCCCCACGAGCCCGCAACAACAACTCTTCTGCGGAGTAGAATTTCTCTGACGTGCGTGCTCTCCGAATCATGTCGTACTGTTATGATCTCCCAAGCACCTGGACGTGCACGATGCCACAGTGTTTCTTTCCGAGCGGACGTCTGGGGAGACTCGTCATTTACACTCATTCTCTTCAGTCGTTCCATTTGATACCTTTATGCATCGTTGCCTGGAAGACCACCGAAGAATTTTGAAAGGTTAACAATGTTCTTGTGGGGAATATTATATTCAGGGAGGGCTTTGGCGATGATACGTTCGCGGTCACCAGTTTGGTGGATAATTATTAGCCTGTAGGTATTTGGTTGGTGTTGACACGGAGGAGTATGGATGTATGTGTGGTGTTCCATGTGTTGATACCGACGTCAAGGGCGTGCTTGATTGAAAGCAGAGCATCTGCTTCTGGAAAGGAAGATCCCATCGTAGGTGAAGCGTTTCCAAAGGACATGGTGCCAAGAATGACTTCGATACCTTCAGGCCTGACTTTCCTAGTCTGAAAAAAGCGAGTCTTAGATTTATCCGTCATGGTTGAGGCGAGACTTACCCAACGTCTTGCATAGTGGAACCACACCATAGTAGTAAGAACGAATACTTTATAGCGACAAGGTAGTGATTGAGAGAGATGAAACATGAACTCGGAAGTTCCCTGATCGGGTTGGGCGAGCTTTGTACACGCCTTCAATGAGGCTTTTGAATATCACCAGCTCCTGGCAGGTGTAGTATCCAATCTTGTCTCTTCAGCCTCGTACAAGCTTCATAAGCATGCTCGAGTAGCGCAATGGGATTACCAGGGGTTAGGGTCTGATTCACCCCGCATTCTACACCACCACTGCGTCTGCTTGTAGAGCTCCCCTTCCTTGCCTCCAATTAGGATCCACCACTTCTTGAGGAACCAGCGTTGAGCTTCCCAGCTTCGGACGTCCCACGGAGCCCCAGATCCTGTCGCAACACTTCCACCGCCGAGACTTGACCCCCAACAGATGAGCCCGTCCCTGTTGAGATCATTACACAAATCTTCCTCGTCGATCATTGGCATCTCCCCGTATGCAAGCTTGATAATCCGTTCCCGAAAGGTCGGAAAGGGAAACATATCAATGTAAGGGTGGTGAGAATGGGTGATTTGTGCGGGGACAGGTCGTAGATCTTCTTTTAAGTCCGTGAACGAATTCAAGCAAAGGATCTTGGCGCTTTCTTCTGATACTGTATGCTGGAAGAAAGGCGAAACATCATATTCGCAATCTTTGGCTTCAGGGGGGATTCCTATATGGGAAGCGTTGGCAAGACATGCGGCAGCGAACATGAAATGTTTCATCCGAATATTATTTCTTCGTAGATCCGGAAGCGCAGGAGAGTCTGAGTTCGAGTTAGAGAAAAGGAGTATCTTGTCGGTCCGAAGTAGGGGGTTTTCGTTTGCAGCCTCTTCGTCGTCACTGGGAGTTTCTTTGGAAAGTGCTTTTAGACCAGCATTCAATATCTCCTCTAGCGTGTATCCTTTCTCAAGAACAGAGTTGACAAGGTTCTCTTGAAGAGGTTCAGCTCGAGTGGACTTGCCTTGGACACTTTCAGGAGGTGAATGGATACCTGCACTGCTTGCCTGGAGAATCGGGTAGGGGATTCTTCGGTCAGATAGCTGTTTGCTGCCGGGCATTCCTAGGGCAACGAGAGTTTGAAAAGGAAGCAAGTTAAGCGGTAGCTTTGTCATAGTATCTTCCAAATCTGAGCCGAAGAGGCTCCCCGGTGAAGCGGGATTATGATTGTCGTCCGAAGAGGTCGACGGCAGTTGTGTGAAGGGAGCATCACAAGTTGCAATTGGCTCCCCCAACGTTTCGCCATTGTCAGTTTGATCAATCACGAATCCATTGCTGGAGCCGGCAATACCCTGCAGGATCTCCAAATTCCTCTTCTGCCTTTCTCCTGTTTGAAAACATTGTCAGCATTACTGGCTCCATTCTCTCACTCAATTTCGTACGGTATTTCTTCTGGGCCTGCTTATTCTGCTGGCGCCGGCGTTCAGAGACCTGCTTCTTGGGTTGTGTTTCTATCGGCATGCTGATGCAACAAATGTGTCCATCAATTTTCCATAGATTAATGTTCCGGCGGAAGTTGCTGGAGCTATGTTGTTGCTCATGGTTCACTGGTGGTTCAACAGTGTTGGTTCCTGTTGGTTCAACAGGTTGTAGGCGGAGCTTAGTCATGCTGGAATTTGCAGCGGAGAAATACTTGTATGCATGCTATCGTGAGCATGCAGTAGCCCCGTATTTAGCGAGGCTTACAAGGCGATTCCCCTGGAAGTTGACGTCGTCGATCTATGCACAAGAAGTCTTTCTTTGCTAATTTACCATAAGCTTAGAAAGGACAGCCGTAAAAATCGTTGATCAATATTAACGAAATAAGTTGGTTAACGCTCTCATATTTAAAGCCGCGGCCTTCGAGAAACATTAGCGGCCCCATAGTTTAAAGATCAAGCATTCCAACTTCAAATCTGACTTTTAGGCCTTTTCATTCACCAAAGGAGCCGAATATCGCAGTTAACATTTAATGCAAAGGTTGGATCTTGCACGTCACCGATCTGATAATATATTTAGCGTTTCGTACGGTACAAGCACAGCAAAAGAGATATCAAAGCCGTATGAGGGTTTGACCCATAGGCTGTGCTGTGAAACCTGTCAATTTTTAAGGAAGTGAAGGAGGAGAATCAGATTCCAAACTGACAGCTATGCTGACCTTGGCTCAGGAGCGACGAGTAAGCGCTCAACATGTAGCTAATTTGCTCAATCTCCGCGACTAATGTCCTTGTCATCGACAGCGGGCAGCCTCATCATCACCAAGGATACCGTTTCCCCTCCCAAGTCCAGAAAGTTGCTGCACCCTCCTCCAACTTCCCACCAGAGCTAATACTTCCTCCTTCATCAACACCACCCTTTCCTTTCTCCGCAATCACCTTCAACATACCACTGATACTCTCTTTGGGGCTGATGATACCCTCTACATCCCAATCAAGATTCACATTAGCCGCCATATCAGTAGTGACTTCTCCCGGATGAAGAGCCAGTACAGTTGACGCGGCTCTACCCTTCAATCTCTGCAATTCGGCAGCCAAATGACGAAGTCCTTGATTTAAGGCAGCCTTTGAGGCCGCATAAGCTGCGAAGCCGTCTTCAAAGGAACGGAAGTTGGTCGTTGATCCGGAGTCAGAAGAGATGAAGACCAGGGTTCGGATACTAAGAGCCGTTGATGAGAAAGTTGGCGAAAGTGGCGAGGTGAGTGCTGAAACTGGTGGCAGGTAGGTTGGTGATGAAAGGGCAAGAAGGGTTTGTGCAGTGATGAGGGGTCCGATGGCGTTGGTGTGGAGGTGATGGGCAAAATCCTTAAATGGTCTAATGAGTTGTGAGCTTTTGCCTCTCTTGCATAGCAAAAATCACAGATAATTTTTATATGATGAGCAGTTTCAAGAGACGAAGCTGTCAACACGTGATACTGTACGAAAGAATTGAGAAACTTACATCTCACACATGCGATTCGGATAAACCAAGACACCAGCATTGAGAACAACGACATCAACGATACCTCGTTCTAGCACTGCGCCCTCTCTCCCTAGCTGCCTAACCTGTTCGCCAAATCTCTTGATGCTCGCCTCATCACTAACATCGCACTCCAAGATAGTGAGGTTTCTGCCATTCGGCGTCCCAGTCAACGAATACAGTTGGCTGCCGTTACCCAAAGAGTTGACCGGTGGTGCACTTGCTGGCGCTCGTGCTGTGGCAATCACTGTATGCCCTTGTACAAGAAGCTGGGTGACGAACTCGAGGCCGATTCCCCGGGAGCCTCCGACGATAAGCCAGGTTTGTGGCATACCAGGGGTCCGTTGGTGAAGCGTTGGAAGTAATTATCTTCGTCTTCAATACAATATGTTGTTGAAGGAAGATTTTCGAGGTAGCCCCTATGAGAGGATCATTGCGAGAGAGAAAGGAGAGTTTCTTGAGTTCGAAAGTGATATATGATATATGTTGGATGATTCGCAACTTGGACTCCATTCGAGGTCAAGTGAAAAAGAGTGGGGTTCGTCTCCGATTGCCATTTCTGATTCAGCTTCAGCTGCAACAATTCGGACGGAGGACCAACGAGCCAAGTATCAACAACACCATCTCTCAGTTCCACACTCCAGCTTCTTTCTTATCCTCCATCAACACGTGACTTCTTTGGACCGGGACATGAGTACCGAAAAGCCTACCCGGCATATAACACTTTATTTCAGGCATAACCATGCAACCGGAAACGACTCCTCCAACCAACGCGCCTTTCATGCACACGGAACTTTACCCGTCATGTCTAGGACGTAGAGCTAATATGGCAGAATATAGATATATTGCTTCGGTGATTTCGGTCCGCGACTCTACATACGGCCAGATCTTGATTAGAAAGCTTAAAACGCTTTCATGACCAGGTAGTGTTTGAATAAATTTGAGAATCTACCTTTACTCTGCATTTCTCTGTGATTTCAAAATATAATGCGTTCTGTGATTCTCGATCTCCTCGCCCTGGCTGGCGCAGCATATGCGCAGTCTGTTGCCTACGGGCAATGTGAGTGATGCTGGTTCTGAAACATCTTAGCACATTGCAACCAGGAGAGAACAGTGCTGATATTGAGAACAGGTGGAGGAACGGGATGGTCAGGATCAACAACCTGTATTTCAGGATGGACCTGCACATATTCAAAGTATGCCACTCCTCCCTTCTCCCACCACTCACTTCTGTCACTCCTTTCTCGTTCTTCCCATCCATCATTGAAAGCCCAAGCTAACGCCTTGACGTCCTTGTGAATATAACCCCCAGCTCTCCTTACTTGACGCACTAACCAGAGCATGAAGGGTATTCCCAATGCCTCCCATGCACAGGATCCTGCCCCTCGTCCTCCGGCGCAACATCAACAAGCAGCGCAAAATCGACCAGCGTAACCT
The DNA here is from genome assembly GCA_003988895.1 of Hyphodiscus sp. D1413. Taxonomy (NCBI): domain Eukaryota; kingdom Fungi; phylum Ascomycota; class Leotiomycetes; order Helotiales; family Hyphodiscaceae; genus Hyphodiscus; species Hyphodiscus sp. D1413. The sequence goes on from QYAO01000052.1 coordinate 40,740, forward strand.
CCTCGGCGCCAACAACCAAATCCACAGTGACTGGCACAGCGACGACCTCCCAAGTCGCATCCACCACCATCTCCGGCAGTGGCGGACAAACAACATACCCAGGAAGCACTCTTCAATCGGGCTATTACTGGATCCGAGCTGTCGAATCCCCAAATTTCCATCAATACCTCCAGACATCGCCCGAGTACGTCCCAGGGACAGCAATCCTGCAAAATTACACCACAGCCGGCCAATTTAACATCATCAACGGGCAACTCGTGGAACTCATCTCAGGAGGTCTTTTATACGCCAATGTGGAACAGCAAGAGAATGCTACTGTGACAAAACTAGCGATGACGTTCGAGACGACGATGAACACCTATGGTACCTTTTCATTCAGTGGCGATGCAGTGCAGTGGAGTGTGGCGACCATCTCGAGGCCGAATTTGAGCGCTTGGTTGGTTTGTGCTAATCAGCAGCTCTTTATCAATCTGGGGGCTTATGACTATTTAACACCTGTTGGTTGTGCGGATGAGACGGTGAGTGAACTGCTCTTTGTTAGATGTAGAGGTGATGCTCAAAATGATAGATCCATTATTATAATGGGGCGACTGCTGTCGATAAACGAGAGAAACTGTGATGACGCTGGAGTCTTAAAAAGATGGCGATGGCGAAAATGACTGGGATGCGGGTCGAGGAAGGGAGGACAGTATTAATAATGGCTTTCTTTTGTATATATATTTTTGCTGTAAATATGTCTGCAGATTGTACTTACCTTTACATTCACCTCAACGCCGATTCCTGCCATCCCATCTCTGTTAGAGGTCGTGGTGATACACTCTCCATTCATACCTTCTTCTTGCGCCTCAATAAACAGTGCTCTCCCCAATGCCGTTTATACTTCTCTGGGATGAGAGGCAGTTGTGGGAACCAAAGCGTGCGAGCAAGGACATGAGTTTGTGATGCATCCAGGAATGGCTCACAAGCAACCCTTTCCCAGTTATCCTTGTCAAGGATGTAGTGAGGCTCATATTTTGAAGATTCGGATCCAGGGTAGTAAGTGTCGACAAGGAAGCTGCAAGTTTGTAGATCGACCTGAAATCACAGTGAGTGCGATGTTTTGAAAGACGCCAGCATACTTACGTATTTCCCCATATCCTCTTGATTCAAATCATTCATTCCAGGCGGTACCAACCAAGCACCAGCCCAAAAGCCAGTCTTAGCCTCTGAAAATTCTCCCGGGAGGAGACCGTCGAATTCGCTCTTCACGAACTTGGCTCGCATATCATTTGGAAGGTGATAACTGCTTGGGAAGCGATACCATTCCTTCCCAAAGCATACCGAATCACCACGCATCCCAATAGTACCATTTTGTAGAGGCTCATAGATTTTAAGAGGAGCTGAATATGCAGAGTAGATGCCATAAATACGAGCAAGTCCAACGTCTATAGATCCAATTATCGCAAAGCTCACCACCGCAAGCTTCAATTTTGCTGGGATCTTCCCAATCAATGTCTTTGGATCTGATTGTCCAAAGGCTGCCAAGACGATGTGAAGAGACATCGCTGCGTTGAGAGCAAGTGCCGGATACATTGGGTACATGAACCGCTCTTCTTTGTGCGGTTGAAAGCTGAAGATGCCCAGCCAGAGGTAGAATGGGGACATGAAGACGATGCTGCGGAGTCCAGTGACTGAGCCGCCTTCTTGGGGAGATTGAGAGAGCATCTTCTTCAAGGTGAATAGTGGCAAGGCTGCCGCAGCGAGGACGAACCAGATATTAAAGTTCAGAAGGAGATTTCGAATGTAGAAATGCCACGCCTCTGTCCCGTAGATCTCTGGTCCTTTCCCAGGCCCACTGAATATATTGTACATGACAATATTGAATGGAACAACAACTGGTTGCTTGTAGAAGAACCCGGATACGACGAATTCGAATAGCTGATATGGGGTTAGCCGACTGCTACAAAATTAGGCTTGAAAATTCTTACCAGAACCAAAAGTCCTGCAACAAATCCTCTGACGAACCGCATGACAGCGTCAATCAGTGCATCCTTACTACTCAAGGTTGCAAATATGAGTTCCTCGAGCAAGAAGGGTGCAGACAAGGCAATTGCAAATGGCCATCCAAGTATTCCTCCAATTGAGAAGTAGAATATGCCAAGTGCTGTTTTTAAACCACCTCTCCAATTCATAAATGCTGACATTCCCAACATAGTTGTATACATAGCAAAGCTCGAAGGGAGAAAGGCAGCAGACGCATGAAATATCCCGGGACTGAATATCATGGACATCATAAAGAAGAGGGCGATTCGAGGGTTGAGAGTCCCATTGATGACTCGGAACATCTGGGTTTGGCAGAGAGCGCAGACAAAAGCTAGGATATATCGTATGAAGTAGAATTCTCCAACCTGCGAAGGTAAGTATCTACATTATTCTGCAACTAATCATCTAACCTTTGTCGAGAATGGCAATAAGCGCCTGAAACTCCCAATCAAAGCATGGAAGGCCAAATATGTCCAACTCCGAATCGCATACTCTGGCGAGTACTCCCAAGTCTGCAGTCCATAGCCATGACTGATGTAATGGGTTGGTTCCCAGTAATTGAATATTTCATCACAATCTTGTATAGGCGCATATATCGCTGCTAGTATATTCGCACCGAGGAAGACGTAGAAAGCACCGATGGGCTTCACCGCGAAAGGTGTCGCAGGTCTGTTGGGGAAGCTTATTATGAGCCGATGACTTTCGCAGGCAGAATTACTTACTTCCTCTTGGGTCCAGAAGCTGAGGAGGTTAAAGGACCTCGAGACACCAGTGGTTTCGCACCAGGTGGAGGCATTTTTCAACAATTTGTGTCGAGGGGAAGTGTAGGAGTACCTTTTGTCTTGTGTCTGCCGAAAATCTTGGGACCAACAGGACCTTGAAGCCTATGACGCTCCTCGGACCCCTGTCCCGAGCTTTGACCATTTTAAAGTATTTTATTTTGGAGAAGTCTTCAGTACAATCTTTTACGCATTCAACAACATTTCTTCTTCTACTGCAGACAGCTCCACATGTTATATTAATACATTGATACAGTATCAATATATGGCTACAGCAGACATTGACGACCTCATTTCTCAAGCTCCTCCATCAAAGCGTGTTCGCCTCCATACCGAATCTTCCAGGACTGAATTACCTGCAACGAGAGACGATATGGACCACCCATATGGTAGGGAGGAAAGATCTGCTGAACCAACTTCAGTTGGAGAACCCCTAGTTCCAAGACCGTCTATTACAACAACAACATCAGTACCACAATTTATGATACCAGGCCTGGGACGATTAGGAAACGCGCCAATGTCCCCCGAGAAGACTGGAGAGACTATTCCACAGCCAGTGGTCGCCGGAGACATGAAGGAATCTATCTCAGAGCTGCCGGCTATGGAAGAACTGAACTCTGAGATGTCTGAACTGAAGAATACTATCGCGCCTCCAGAGCAAGTCTCAGAGGTCCCCCTACCGACGGTGGGTACTGAAGATATTGAAGAAAATGGGGCACAACCGCCGGTCATGGCGCGTATGGATGAATCAAACGCTAAGATGTCTGGGATGGAGAATGAAACCGTGACCTCGGCGCTGGATCCTGCAGAGAAGATGGATGTTGAGGTTACCGAACCCAGTAGATCCCCGGCCGCTGGAAATTGTGCGGAGCCTGTTCCTGAAAGGCCTGAAAGCGCGTATTCCAATAATGTGGAAAGCCAGCCGATTACACATGCTTTAGAAGCCCTTTTAGGTGGTCTGGATCTGCCGACCTCCAAAATACCAGAGTCTGGGAACGAACTTGTTGCAGAGGTACCTGGCGCAGACGATAATCCAGAATGGGAAGTAGATTCTTCTCCATACGAATCCTCATCCGACGACTCCTCGAGCGATGACAGCTCCGAAGAAGATAGTGACGAAGAGGGGGATAATGCATACAAACTCCTCACTCCCGAGGAACAAGCACGAATCTTGATGGAAGGAGATGGAGGTTCCGACGACGAAGGTGGTGCTGCCAAGACGAAGGGGGCTGGAGGCCAATTGCGGACGAAGAACGAAGTTCCGGAAGAGGTCATACCTAAGCCAGATGTTGTCATTACACCCGAGATGCGGATTGAAGAGTTAGGAGTGGTCGAAACGATTGTTGAGAATATCATTCTGATTAAGGCGAAGACTTCAGGAGAATATAGAGCGCTTGAAAGCAGCTCCGTTCTATGCCTGGCAGATAGGAGCGTTTTTGGTGTGATCTCAGAGACTCTCGGTCGAGTACAACAGCCACTTTACACTGTACGGTTCACAAACGGTGTGGAGATCACAGAGGTTGGCTTATCCATTGGAACCAAGGTCTTTTACTCGGAACAGCATGCTAAATTCGCCTTGACACAAACTCTAAAAGCTTACAAGGGATCTGATGCGTCAAACTTGCACGATGAGGAAGTTGGGGACGAGGAGGTCGAATTCTCAGATGATGAAGCAGAAGCGGAGCACAAGAAGAGATTGAAGCAGAAAAAACTTGCAAAGCGGGGTGGAAAGATGCCCTACGAAGGTCATGGTCGAGCTGGACCCCATGGACATCCATTACAACAGCAACATCTACCTGCTGGTACGGGAGGGTTGAGTTACGATGATGCTGAAGATGATGGCCCTTACAAACCACTTGCACGACCGACTGGGTTTGCAGACACTGTAGGAAGAAGTGAAGCTCCCCAAGAAGGAGATTACTCGCCCGGAATGTCTCGTGGACGTGGCGACTTCCGAGGCAGAGGAAGAGGTGACCGGGGAAGGGGCCGTGGAGACCGTGGACGAGGGAGAGGAGGATTCCAGGAACGCCGAGACAACAAGGGCTACTCGCAGCCTCCTCAAGGTCATCTGCAGCACAGCTCAGGGTCATCCCAAAGCTTTACCCCGTATATCCCAGGAACCACATTCTCACAATCTCCCGCCGTCACTCCAAATACAAACAATGTTTACGAACAACCACAAGGTCAATACTCGCCACAGCAACCAATGTGGCCCCAGTTCCCTCAGCAGCCATTCCAGCAAAATTTTCAGGGCTTCCAAAACATGCAGAACGGATGGCCGAATATACAACCACCTCCGCCATTACTCTCTGGTGCTTTCATCAATCCTGCGTTCTTTGCTGGGAATCAACAAGGCTCTCCAAATCAGTGGCAACAAGGACAGCAGAACGGGAGAGGCCGTGGTAGTTCATCGTGAGCAGTAGAAACGAGTTGAACTAGTAAGAATTTTGTATAAATATTTGAGATGGTAGTCTCAACGATGGCCATGATGTCCATTTAGGTAGTCGCTTTGAGCACAGGCTCCTCATGATGGAAATCGAAATCGGAGGTTTGCCATTCGGGCCCTCACTCGTAGGTGGAGAAATGGGGACAGATTTCAATACGGACGAATCTGAATGTGGAGTACTGCACAAGAGAGCTTGATCGAGGAGACAAAGCCCGGCGAGGAGTGGAAAGGAGCCAATGTCACAACATTGTACTATCACGTGATACGACGACGTGGAAACGCATCATTCCTACCTATTCCCTGTCACAAGTGTGGTGACCTGTCAACAGGGCGATCAAAGGGAATAATAAGCTTTTATTAAAGACAATAGCTCGTGATGTTTTTAAGTCTGAGTCTTTGCTTGACAACTGTATGGGTAGTTACCAACCAGTTCAGCCCTCGAGATTGTCCCTCACCTTTGCCTCCCACTCCCTTTGTACAAGCAGAAGATGCAACTATATCAATCCATTTTTCAGAATCAAGAAGACACGCCATTTCTTGTATTATATCTTCCTGATTTGGTTTCTTTTCGCAGCTAGTGATAACGGTGATCCATAGCCCGAAAAGGAAATTTATTCCCGATATACGATAAGGTTGGTGGTTAGGGCGGGGTACCACCCCGCGACTTTGATGGAGCTTACCAAGTGTGTTCATCTAATATATACTTCGGTTCATATCCTCGATTCTTGCTCCTAGCTTTCTCCCATCTCGCCAGTGACTCTCAATCTAAACTCGCTTCTGAAAATGGGGGAACGAATAGAAAGATGCCACCAATGGGCAAAACAGCTTGTTGAGCAAACTAAATCTTCTAAAGCGTTTCAGAGAGCAGCCCACGACCCAAGAGTTGTGGTCTATGGAGTTGCTTTTCTAGCTGTCCTCACATGGCTATTGGTTCGAGCAACGAAAATGCTCAAGAAGCCACAAACAAACAGACCAGCGACACCAGATCTTGAGAAACCCGCCGTGAGGAATTTCAAGGCGCCCCCAAGGAAACCTGGAGGTGAGATATATGTTACATAACTTTGATTCTTGCTGATTCCTTATCAGTTTGGGAACCAATGCAATTCAAACGACCTACTGCAGCTCCACTCCCTGATTGGAATGTATATACATCGAAACCAAAACCGTATCGGCCATTCAAATATGGTGCCTACCATATCACGATGGGTCTTCGAAACATGAACTGGGATGAATGGATAGGTACGTTTCTTTGTTTCTCACTGTAAGCTTTTATTCTTACTCACTTACCATAGAGCTCGACAACCATTACCTGAAGTATCACGCCGACAAGGCAGCACGAATCATTGACCGGGGTTCGAAATGTTGTTATACGGATCCGGCGGGATTCGATGGAGCCGTGGAGCTACTAGAGGAACTCTGTGGCTACCTACCCGAGCGCTACCCTTCATTGTACAAACGGACATTGGTAGGAATGGACAACTTAGTGACCGGTGAATCATTCAATATCGTGGAGAGGCCACTTGTTGAAGACCCTATGCAGATGGCTGCGCGCATGGTTCAGGACGACTTGGCAATCATGTTTGAGAAGGAAGATGGCGAATACTATCTCCTCGCTGGCGCGATTTTGTTGGCTGGATTCTGGAAACTGGAGGACAAACTAGGCAAGACGTTAAGTGATATCCATATTGTTGGCCAGGTGCCGGGTTTCAAAGAGAAGTTAGAAAAGGGCATGATGAATTTCTTTAGGAGGGTGCAACCTAATGGGCCTGTGCAGCGCGTACGTTTTCTCCTTCCCACACAACTGTTGTCTAGGCCACTTGCATTCTAACTATCATATAGAATAATTACTTTATTCAAGTAGACGACAACGTAGCGTGGTCACCATCAATTGGTTCAGAAGACGGAGAAGAGGGAACCTTTGGGTGGTTCACAGCGGAGAAGAACAAAGCAATCCAGCACCACCATTTCAGATCGGAGCGCCAGACTTTACGTCGCTTGCCGCGGAGTGGAGGAGTTGTGTTTACGATCAGGACGTACTTTCATCCTATCACCGAAATCTGTGAAGAGCCGTACGTGCCTGGTAGGCTAGCGAGTGCCGTGAGGAGTTGGGATAATACTGTCAGTCGGTATAAGGGCAAAGAGCTGTTTGGGGATATATTGCTTGAATATTTGGATCAAAAGCATAAGGAGCAGCTTGAGGCGGGGTTGGAGATTGAGAAAGAGGACGAGATTAGATCGTACCCTTTCTGATGTCGGCTAGTGCTAGCTGAGTCAGCGGCTATTCACAAGAACATGAGTCAAGGAAGATCTGGACTTGCAAGATATAAGTTCCAATCGGAGAACTTATATAGACAGACTGTACTTTTTGAACGAGTGCGGGAATTTTATTATCCTCTAGGTGTAACTGTTCTTAAAGTTGACCAATCTGGAGAAGAAGAAAACGGATTTGCATGGACGACGACGGATTTAGGCTTAATAATGACAGAATTATGTATATACGGTGGTACAATCAGGATATCCTGCGGCATTGGAATTTCTTACTCCTGGACTGAGTCCCTGTATATTATCTAGAACACTCAGAGTGATAGGTAGAAGAAGTCTGCAAAAATAGGCTCCTTTTATGCCATACAGCAATGGCGTCCTCTAACTCCGACATCGACTCTTTCTGTGAGAAGTCGTTTGCAGGTAACGTTATTCGCACTCTCGAAAACAAGGCGACGGGGCTCTCATTGTCTGCGTTACCGCATTCGATTTGAACCTCTCAACAAACCATTCGACGACTACGTAGATAATTGAGTGCCAGTCCTTGATGTAGTTCTTCCTGAGACTCTCAACTCGGCTTCTAAAGTCGTTGAAAGCAGCGTGATACTTGGAGATCTCACTATACTAGTTAAAATCGATCCCACAGTAATTTCCGATGCGCTCCATGGTAGTATCTTACTGGTTTCTTGATATTGGTGTTCAAGGGCTTCCCACATTGCGAGACCAGTTGCGAGACCTTTGATGGCCGAAAAGCAAGCAACCAGCAAGAATGCTATTCATGATCAAAAGTTTTTTCTTTCCATCACTAGCCTTTTAAGCTAAGTATGCCTTCAATGCTTCTTGATTAACGAACTCATCATCTCCATCGACAAATGCAGGTACCTTCGCGTTCTTGCGAAGGCAACGCTCAAGATCATTTCCTCAGGCTATACATTGCGCTGCAAATACACGAACCGGAATCCTGAGGCTAGTTCCCTGGAAGCCTTGTTGTTCAATCGAGAGATGAAAGTGACTTTGGGGAAATTGAAAGAAAGGGCTGCTTTGATCTCATGTTCATATACAGTAGCACTTGCATTGGTCTCCCAGTCTTATGCTTCCATCTCCAACGAAAAAATAGAAACATTTCAACAAATGCTCATTCTCTAGTATCTCTGAAAAATTTATGCAGGCTGTGAAGTTAAACTAACGCATTCCCCAGTCTATGCCCTAACGCCATTGCCTTCTATGCAGGTATCTCCTAGTCTCGATGGAACCGTGGTCTTCCAATGCAGTTTATATCGTCTAGGCGCCCAGTTCTTGTATCCTCTCTGATCTCATCTCTCTTGTCCTCCCACTCTCGGACGCACCTTCGAGCGCCTCCTCGACCTCGGCCTTTCTGTTCAAATAGCTCAAATACGTCTGCCAACCAATAGCAATGACTCCCGCAAACACACTTCTATATTGGGCATCAATGAATGTGAAACTGAATGCCGTGACTGCAGGCCAGAGTTTGAGCGAGTTGATCACGGATGTTGGAACCGTTCGTTTTATGCGGTCCAGAACTTGCTCCATCGAGTCTCCAGACAGGAAAGATTGCATGCCAAAAAAGTACGTATTATTGAGTGGCGTGAAGACTGCTTGGTTGACTACGACTTTCGTTGCAAGGGAGATGACTTTGGAGGAGTAGTTGAAGTGGTTTCCTAGGAACATGAACCTGTGACTCCCATCAGCTTACACGAATCGATCTCAAGAATCGAACAGACCATTTGTAACTTGGAATAGCCGCCCCAGCACCAATTATCAAAGCTCGTAGGGTTCGCGCGGGACTATACTCATCTCCGTTGATAGACTGTGCTGACAGGTCACCCAGAGAGAAGATTGCGAGCGCACTGAAGAATTGGGTCTTGAGAGGATGGTTCCTCTGGCTTCTCCCATATGCCTGGATGCCTTTTGATAGAGGACCTAGTCGGTGCCATATTGGTACATTTGCAACTGTATTTGCGACTGGAATGGAGGTACCATTCGCAGGATTCTCGTCAGGTTTGGTCGGGGGACTCTTTGTGTGGTTTCCTCTCGTCAGGTTGGCTTGTCGAGTTGGGAATGGCGGTCTTCGTAATGCGGTCCGGCCAGCGACCTTGATTCCAAGAGCTGACATTTAGAGCAAGTATTATTGTTGGATCATGGTGTTGTTGAGACGGCTTTGTATGACTGATTGTAACAAAAGTTCAGAGCCCGACGGACCAGCTTTTGCGACGGACTTATCGGTTACAAGGACAGTAGACACCGGCGACCTAACGGGAAAGAGATAGAGAGGCTGACCGCCTTTGTATACAGACAATGAGGAAGATTTACAGTTTAAGCCTTCCCACCGCAATTGTATAGGAGCCCAAGATTGAGGAATGACCCAGTGGATCATACTGGTTCTACGAGTTGTCGTTGTACTTTTGTACTTGCAATTCGTTTGTTTCTATACAGGTACTTCGTGTCTAGAGATCAAATATGGACTGGCACCGACCACCAATATCTCCAGCTCTTCATACCCACCCAACTAATGATCGAACAGAAAAGGGTCATCTTTCGGATTGCTTGCTTACGTATATTTGTCTCCATTAATTCTGCTCTGTCTATTACAGGCCGATCAACGGTTGAATTATGGGATTGTGCTTCCACAGGTCTGGCTGACCTCGTTTGGACACTACATATTTGCGCCCCCATCTACGCTTCACTCTCTGCATCCGCAGGATGTGCCCCATGAGGTATTGTAAGCCAGACCTCGAGGAAACCCAACGGAAAGACAAAAGTTATTGCGTCTTATATCTTACGTACAAGTAGCACGCACGGGAAATGGTATCTGGCTGTGAGTTGCAGTTTCCGGCCTTTCTGTGGTTGGGTGAAGTGAACGGACGCTCAAAAGATTGGTGGAAAGTATGAAGAGAAGGCAAGCAAACCTCCTTCATCTTGATTTGAATCCTTCATCTTGATTAGAGTGTTCGCGGTCGCTCACGTCCTGGATATCCGAATTGGGTGAGGCCGCTACTGCTCACGTGACCAACCCAACAGCACAATTACTGGTTACTCTCGAAAACAGACACGGCTCATACCCAACCAATGCAGCACGCAAGCGTATCAGGCCTCTCACATCAGAGCCCACACGCACTAAACTACCAAGCTTTTTACAGCTAAGATAACAGCTATTCCATTTATTGACAACCAACACCTAGCCAGCAATCCTCCTGCGTACATACGGATGTTTGAGCTTGGCTTCTTCCAGAAATATCAATCTCGAAATTGTCGATCTCGGGACAAAATCAGACCCGCAGCACACTCGACCAAGAAACTGCTCTTATCGAGGCGCATGGCATGCATACTGCACCTGTTGCACCACCAGCACGTTCGGGGCGAGCTGACATCATAAATCTCCACTGGCAGGGTTTCTCATGCACGTCTTGTGCATAACGAGCACCATCTCGCGGCCGAGAGCTACCAGGACCCTGAATATCTCAGCGCGACAAGCATCTTTGCTTCGTTTAAGATCGGAGGTATCGTATGTTTCGTTCGCTCTCGATTGGGACGGGTAATATCAAGATTCTCCATCCTGCTTTCGACGCTTTCCAGATCTACTAAGCTCTACTTCCCTGTTTTGGGCTTATTCTTAGCCTCTCCATTGGGAGCGAACTAGACAACCCTCACGCAAGTGGTGAGGGACGATCGAAAGAAGATGCTGGAAGAATGGGGTAGCTGAACAGCTTTGTTGGATCCGTCGACTGACCCCGCTCGAGGCTGTCGCGTTCAATGCCAGTTTGGCACATGTTCTCGGTTGGACGCTTTCTTCCCGTCTAGCCATCCTCCTCCTCCTCTACTAGCCGATTGCTATATAGCTACTGAGAATCCTCGGACCTCTTTTGTTTCTACAACATTTGCAGATTCAACTTCACACTTCACACTTCAATTTGCTCCCAAGAATATATCATCATGTCAGGATACGGAAACGACGACCAGCAGGGACAGGGCTACGGAGGTGACAGTGGTAGTGGAGGGAGGCAAGGAGGTAAGACTCACTCCTTTCGAGCACCGGAAGTGCAAATCTAACGTCTCTCTAGGTGACAGTGGAAGCGGTGGTAAGGCTCTAGCTACTCACATTCCTGTGCAACCTGTTCTTTCTTACACATGATAGGGGATAGCGGCGGATACGGAGGAGGAAACCAGAGCTCCGGCGGCTTCGGTGGAGGTAAGTTGAAACTTCCTGTTAATTAATCCCCTCTTGCAGCTCCGTTTTTAATAAAAATCAGGTGACAGCGGCGGGCAGCAGTCAGGAGGATATGGCGGAGACAGCGGTGGGCAACAGTCAGGAGGGTACGGTGGAGACAGCGGTGGGCAACAGTCAGGAGGATACGGCGGGGATAGCGGTGGGCAACAGTCAGGAGGAAATGGCGGAGACAGTGGTGGCCAACAGTCTGGAGGCTATGGCGGAGATAGTGGTGGCCAGCAATCTGGAGGCTATGGCGGAGACAGCGGTGGCCAACAGTCAGGAGGATACGGCGGGGATAGCGGTGGCCAACAGTCTGGAGGCTATGGCGGAGACAGCGGTGGCCAGCAATCTGGAGGCTATGGCGGAGACAGTGGTGGCCAACAGTCTGGAGGCTATGGAGGGAATAATGGCGGACAGCAGTCATCAGGTGGTGGCGGAATTGCGGGCAAGCTCGAGCAAGCTGGGGAAAGCTATCTCGAGAAGAAGTTTTAAGCTTTGATTTAATAGCTTCTCGTAAAGCCTTGCAACAAACTCTTATATAACGAATGAATGACACCTTATACGGTCCAAATATCAATTCAAAGGAAAGTGATCTCAATGTTACGATGCAAATTGACAAGTTTGTCAAGAGGCCGAGTTGGCGGGGTACTGTAAGTGGGTCGGGACGAGTATCCCCGCTTTCACATATACCCTACACTGCTGGTGCTGTAAAGCATCCTACATCTTTCATACACAAAGTCGCGACATGCACAATGGCGAGTACAGAATCTCCCCATATTCTCCGAGTTGGTGTCATCGGCGCCGGTGAGGTCGCTCAGACCGTTCACCTGCCAACTCTCTCCTTGCTCACCCACCTCTTCAACGTTGTTGCAATCTGCGATATATCTCCAAAAACAGTTCAGCACTGCAAGATCAAATTCAATATCCCATTTAGCACCACGGACCCGTACGAGCTGATATCTCTGGGGAACGTCGATCTTATTTTCAACCTGACATCCGACCAATATCATGCACCTTACACGATTGCAGCTCTGAAATCAGGCAAGGATGTATTCCTAGAGAAGCCGCTTACATTGTCCATGAAGTCTGGTCTTGCGATCGTAGAGGCTGAGAAAGCTGCGAATGGACCTCGTGTATTCGTTGGAACAATGAGGAGATATGCACCGAGTTTCACGAAGGCCTTTAAACGGGAAGTTGCTGGGATCCCAAAGATTCTCTACGCACGAAGTCGCGGGATCGTTGGGCCGAACGCGCATTTCGTACCCCAAGGAGGATGCTTCCCTGTCCGTTTCAACGACATACCGCAGGCTGCAGCGCTTGATTATGCCGAGAAGCTTGATGAGCTGTTAAAGGAAGCTCTGGGAGAGCGCCGTATGACGAAGGAGAGGATCGAGTATCTACGCTTTCTTGGGAGTCTGGGCTCGCACGACTTGTCACTGATGCGAGAGGCTCTGGGAAATCCAGATTCCGTCGCGGGCGTCTCAGTTAATCATCCTTTTTACACGGCGATATTCAATTACAGGAACAGATCCGGAGAGCCTTTCAGTTGTACGTATGAGACGGGCATTGATGCTGTGCCGAGATTCGACAGCCATCTGGCTCTCTATGGAGAGCAGAAGTCTGTCACCATCCAGTATGATACTCCGTACGTCAAGGGTCTTCCGATCAAAGTCAAGGTCGATGAATTAGTTGATGGGGAAGCAGTGACGAGAGAGATTTTGACGACGTTTGAGGATGCTTATACCGCAGAGATGCAGGAGATGCATGCGTGTCTTACTGAGGGCAGGGACATCAAGACGAGTGCGGAGGACTCGCTGAATGATTTGAGGTTGTGGGGTATGATGTTGATGGAGCATGAGAGAAACTTGGCGTCGAAGAGTACTTGATTAGGACGTAGTCTTAGACTTGGGTTGGCTCGGCACACTTGGGTTGATGGGTGCAGGGGTGAAAAGGGCTGCGCTGGAAATCTTTTTGAGTTCTCTGCGTATTCTGGATTGCATACAGCTTTCTAACAAAGCACAGTGGAAACATAAGAGATATTTCATTGCGTTGAAGAGTTTTGTCTCATCTGTTATCAAACCACTATCCAGCCTCTGTAATTGATTGACCACCTTGATCTTGTCAAGAGGGGGGTTTGATGCAATGCACGTGATCCGGGGCGGAAGATCACGACCTCCGAAGGTGTTGACCAACTTTGTTGATGCACCAGACGCGGTCGAGCCCATCAAAACAACAATACCCAACTACCGACTACCTTGCCAATCCTTCACAAACACTTGAGAAACTAAATCTTCTCAGCCAGCGTTGATGATGGCTTTCACTGATATTGCGGATGAATATTTTACATACGAAAAGCGTTTTGAATCTTTCTACAACGCGTACCAGCTATCGAGGGGGAGGGCGTCAAATGCAAGCACAAAAGCGCCCAAGCCGATGAAATGGCCTCACAAATGGCTGTCTCCAGACCATGTACGCCCGTTCATCTCCTAATTTATATTTGTACTAATGTCTGCGTAGCTTGCAAAAGCAGGATTCTTCTATTTCCCAATCCAATACAACCCCGATAATGTCGCCTGCTTCCTCTGCCACAAGCATATCGATGGATGGGAGAAGGGCGACGACCCGCTGGTCGAACATCTGAAACATTCTCCAGATTGCGGTTGGGCAATTGTCGCAACGATTGAGAAACAGGGTGGGGAATTGAGCGAAGAGTACCCATGTAGTGCGAGGATGATCGAAGCCAGGAAGGCAACGTTTGCGAATAAATGGCCACATGAAAATAAGAGGGGATGGAAGTGTAAAGTCAAGCAGGTATGTTCTGCTGACGGGATTGGATCCGATCGAGCTGATTGGAATATAGATGGTGGACGCTGGATGGAAATTCACTCCTTCGCAAGAATATGATGATATGGCAACCTGCGCTTACTGCAATTTGGCATTGGACGGGTGGGAAAATGAGGATAAGCCATTGTAAGTCCGATATGTCATGCTTTAGTGAGGCTCTCTAACGCAGGCAGGGACGAGCATTTTAGTCGGTCACCCGATTGCACCTTCTTCACTCTAATCAACGACAATAGACAAAGCCTAGCACCAAAACGGACCAAATCTAATAAAGGTAGGGCCTCAAAAGTCTCTAGACTTTCAACACAATCGGCTTTCACAGTAGCGTCGGATTCTGCATCCGTCGCAGATCTTCCAGCAGAAGAGGGTGACAGCATTCTTACGACGGCTACAAACTCGACCATTACAACGCAAGGTGGAAGGAAAATGGCGAAGGGAAAGAAATCTGTTGCCTCTAAAGGAAGAAAGACGAAGATCAAGAAGGAAGAACCTGTCGAGGTTGAAGCCGCTCCCGAGCCTGAAGATGATGATTTCGAAGTGAAGATAGAGGCCGCTCCAAAACCTACACGCGGAAGCAAGCGTAAGACCGACGAAACAGTCGGTATTGGCGCCTCCGTCATAGAAAGCCAACCTCCTCCAAAGCGGAGAGCGACGCGAACGAGAGCAAGTATAGTAGTTGACGAAAGTATCATGATCAATCCGGACGAGACAGTCCAATCGGTTGCCGTCGAAGATGCTCCAAAGCCCAAGGGCCGCAAGAAGGGAAGATCTTCCGTTGCGAGGTCGACACGAAAAATATCCGCTGCGTCTGTAGCTTCAGTAGCCGCACCAATACTGGATGATGATGAGATAGATGCAGCTCTCGAGGCTGATCTTGAAAGGCGTTTGACGAATGGCGAGGGACCAGTTATGCCGTCAAAAAGAGGCACCAGATCAAGCAAAATCACTAAAGCCGACCAAGCGATGTTTGGGACGCAGCCAATGGAAGTCGATGAGGCCGCTATCGAGTTGGAGCTTCAGGCATTGGAATCAGAATCAAAGCCATTGCCAAAAGCACGAGGGGCAAAGGGCAAGCAACCACGAAAAGTATCGGCCAAACAACAAGCGGCTGCGAGAAAGGCAGCAGAAGCTGAAACTGAAGCTGAAATCGAAGACGAAGCCTCTCAGCAGATTGTTGCAGAACTTGAGCACAGCCTTTCGATCCACCACTCCTCGCCCATCATCCAACCCAAAAGGCAGAGGGCAACCTCTCGCCAACCTGCACCACAGCTGTCAGGACGAAGGGCACGGGGCTCTGCAATGCCTGTCAACGAGAGCACTGTTGACATGAATGATGAGTTTCATGATGCTGTCGATAACCAGAAAGACGACTCTGGAAATGAGACAGATGCCAGCATGGCCAGTCAGTCCACTGTCGTTAGAGGTGGTTCTACTCGGCGCGGCAGCACGTTAAAAAAGGGAAGAGGTGGCAAAAAAGCATTGATCAGAAACATTGAAGAGATTGTACGAAAACCAAATGAAGTTGCCTCCAAGGATCCAGAGGAACTGTCTGTCGCTGCAGTTCCCGAACCTGCATCGATCCATGAAGATGAATCTACTGCCCAAGAGGAAGCTTTCTACACTCCGGCCCCCGAAGTTCGGCCCGCTGTAGAAGAACCTGTTGCTAAGTTTACCAAGACGAAAGCTGCTCCTAAGGGGAGAGGCAGACCTGTAAAGACAGTTCCAGCTCCTCGAATCCAAGAGATACAGATCGAGGCGGAATCTCTTCCAGAAGCTCAGCCTGAAGCTGTGCAAGAAGAACTAGCACAACCCATATCAAAAATCGCAAAAGGCAAAGCGCCCATACCACGCTTCCCAACACCACCTCCCAAAGAAAATACACCCGCCGAATCCCCCCAATCATCTGATGCTGAGAATCATCCACCATCCTCCAAACCCTCAGCCAGCGCCAAGAAGCCCGCAACACCTCACGCAACCAACGCTCGCATCCCACTCGCTGCCTCCACTCCTACCGTGTCACCTTCAAAGCGCAATATCATTGCTGGTCTACAAAGTTCCCTTCCATGGTCTGCAGTTGATCTCGATGGTATATTCTTGAAGAGCCCTGGGGACGAGAATGTGCCTGTAATGGGCATACTCGGCGAAGCCATGCTGAAGGCAAAGAACGGGGATTTGTCCAGTCCCGAAAAAAGGATGACTGTTGAGGAGTGGATCCAATATAATGCTCTTGTGGCGGAAGAGAAGTTGAGGGGTGAGTGTGAACTCATGGTCGGTACCTTTGAGCGAGAGGGCGGCAGGGCTATGCAAGCGTTGGAGGGAGTGGAGTGTGTCGAATAAATACAAAATGGGTCTCTGAGTAATGAGCGCTTCAGGGTGTCGGGACCTGGGAGTTAGGTTCGGTATGGAGATTGGTAATGAACATGATGAAAGAGGCGTTTCGGATTGTTTATCTAATTTGAATGATAGTTATCCTTTGCTACACCTACAACCATGCTCCTAAAACGCCATCGTTACATGTACATGCAATCGTGATGAATGCAGTAGCCTAGCCCATATTCCTTTCCAAACACCACTAAATACCTATACAGCTTGTAGTAGATGCAATATCTGCCGAGCGGAAACCATAGACAAGAAATCCGCCCCAATCCTAGCCATCGACGATCATCGTCGAATCTCTATTCATCTCTTCGTAAAACTCCAGCGTCAAAGCCGCCAGAAAGCACGGCACACTTCCCTTGTCGTGCACCCAGAACTTAATCTGTTCGCCAATCCGCCCAGCAAATTTACTTTGCGGACCGCCACTAACTTTCATCGTGCCTCTCTCCCCATCAAATTCAATAGAATTCTCTTCCTCGCCCTTGCTCGGATAGAAGAAACTGGAGACTTTGGTCTTCCCGTTCGGCATAAATACCACATCCCAACCAAGCAGGGAGATGACCAGCTCGCGAAACTCCCGGGTCTTCAGCTGCCAAACTTTCTTGAGACGGTCCTTGCCTTTCTTCTCGGAGGCTAGCTCGAGTTGGGCGTTGCGGATATCGCGCTGGGCCGCTTCGAGGGACGCGATGGGGATAGTTTTGACGGTGCTGCGTTTCCCGGATTGAATGTGCTCTTTCAGATCGGCGTTCTCTTTGCGGAGGAGATCGAGAGTGGATTGCTTGACGGCCTCATGATCGGATGTCGGATTTGATCGCAAGGAGAGAATTCGGGTTGAACTTTGTTTCGTAGCAGCTTCCAGCCGTTCTTGTGCGACTGATAGTTCTTTATGCAGGAGCTTCGTGCTAGTTTGGAGAGTAGTGAGCTCATCTTGGAGCTTGCGGTTCTTGCGTGTCAGGATGCCAATGTGCTCGTTGTCTTGGGAAGGATCGCGGTGGCGTTTGGTACCTGTAGTTTCTGGAGCTTGAGTCGAGGGTTCTTGGGCCGCAAGTTCAACGTGAAGCTTTTGTACCTCTTGTCGGTACTGATCTACAGTGTCTTCGAGCTCCTGGATTCGCTTCATCTTGGCTTCATCCACATTCTCGGGCTGGAAGGTGGTATCCTCGGCATCAAAATTCTTAAGTTGGGCTCGGAGATATTCCACTTCTTTGATCGCAAGAGCTCGTTGTCTTTCCAGTCGTAGTCGAGCTTTGTCGCCATTAGAACCGGTAGTACTAGTCCCAATGGTGGCCTTGAGCTTCTCGATCTGCTCTGCTAGGTCGGACTTCTGCGACTCGAGACCCCGAATAACACCATCCTTATCTAGGAGCTCTGGCTCCAAAGTACCGATTCTCTCGATCAAAGTGGCGGTTCGAAGGCGCTCTTCAATGAATGCTCTTGCCAAAGCCTCCGGGGAGTCGAATTCGGCTCTACCATTAGGACCAGCTTGACTCTCGAGATAAGCGGCCCAGGCTAATTTTTCATCCTCTAGTCTTTGCCGTTGAATTTGTGCCTCTCCAAGCTCGGTTCGTAGATCGTCAATAGAGTCGACCTTTCTTTGGAGTGAACGCTTCTCTTCTTCAACGATTTCAATGCTCTTATGAAGCTGTCTATAGTGCTCTAGCTCCGAAGCTTGTTTCCGAGTAAGAGCCTCGATCTTCTTGATATGTGCTACTTGTTCACCAAGTTCTCGTTTAATTATCGCCAGCGTTTCTGCATCGCCAGTCTGAGCCTTCAAACGTATGATTTCGGCTTCTAATGCACCTTGAGAAGTATATTTCTCGGCTAGCTCTTGCTGAGCTTGCTGCAGGAGCAATTCTCGTCGATCAGAGTCCTGCTGTAACTCTTCGACGGTACGCTGCAGGGTATCGTTCCGAGATTGCAGTTCTGATGACCTTCTTTCGACCGCACGCAACCCTTCCTCTCCTTCAGTCTTCATGTCTTCGACTTCCTCCTCGGCGGTTCTCTTGCTTTCTTCAGCTTCTCGAAGCCTTCTCTCCAGTGCCGCCTTCTCATTATTTGCAGTATCTCGGAGTTCGGTCATTTCACGTTGGAGCGACTCAAATTGGCGCACAGCTCGGGCTTTCTCGCCTTCTGCCGCCTGCATTTTCTTAAAGTCTTCTTCTCCCTTCCTCCTCGCTTCTCGGAGGTCGCTTTCATGTCTCAATTTCACAAGCTCGCCCTCTTGCTTATGATTTTCGATGGTATAGGAGAGCTTCTTGACCTCAGCTTTCAATGTATCACGCTCTTGGCGAAATTTCTCTGATTCTTCTTCATCCACCATTGGTCCTGCATCTCTACTGTGCTCAGCAGATAGGAGACGTGCTGAATTGCGGAAATTGGTGTCGCGAGATGGAGGGCGGTTCGTCGATTCTTGGCCCGTTAGGAAATCGTATGTCGGTTGCGTATTTGAGGCGCGGACTAGGGCAACCTGTTCGCGATTATATGTGGTCAGACACGGTTTGCAGAGATCTTTAGTTCATAGACAGGAAGAAAGCAAGCTCACTCTTGAGGTTGGGCCTCTTGATTGAGGACGGGGAAGACTACTTGGGCCGAGACTCGATCGATGGGCAGTGATCGATGATCTCCTCCTAGAAGTATCCATCGAAGGTGGTAAATGGGAACTCATGGCAGTTGAGACGTCTTGATACGCGTCAATATGGCGAAAGTTTTGTTTGATTTATTGGGTTTGACGACGAGTGACGTTATCACGTGAGAAAAGAAAACAGGTTCTTTGTTGGCGAAGCGACGCTTTAGGCTATCAAAATTCACTTGAATCAATAATTCGGGGGGGGGGAAAGGAAAAAGGGGAAGGAGAAAAGAGAAAATTTGAGTTGTCTTTTACTATACTTGGATCTGGTAATATAAGATGCCCCAGCGGCAAGGTCCAGATATTTGGCAGTGGTGGTAGTTTGGGTATCTACCTCTGGAGGAATATTATATCTACATTCCTCGTTGCAATAGCTGTCTTTTGGAGGGATAGGCCAACTCCTCCGTAGGAACTGCACAATCCGTGATATCACCAAACCACCCATCCATCAACTTCCAAATCTGTGGCTTCTGTTCTATCTATTAGAGCTGGTATCAGAGCGGGTACCTGATTATCCCCGCCACGTCAAGAACCGCGTGGGGTTGATTGATCTTCCAACCTTAGTCATCGTACCTGGAGCTTGAAAACATCTTTCACTCTTTTACCAAAGCCATCATGCTTATGGCTATTCGCATTCGGTAACCTTACCGCAGCATCTGCTGCACCTTTGACCCATCGCAATACCTTCGCATGGGATATTAAGACCCACGAACAGCTTTCAATGGCTGTCCGGCAATACTCTGTGAGCAACGCCAGCTTTGTGTTTTCACTTGCTCCGACCGCTAACTTGCGTCTCTAAGAAAATGATGAAGGCTTTCAGGCCTGCTCCTGTCAGGCTATGGCTGGCGAACTCCTTACCAAGACGACAATACCCCCCAGTTCGATCGTTCACCTCAGCCCAGCGAATTCTGGCTCCTGTATCATCTCCGAAAGACTCCGGCGAGAACTCACAAGACAACTCCATAAGTGAACATGCTTCGGACTCAGCTACTACAAAAAAATCCGAATCTTCCTCTGCTTCATCTAGCTCTCCCCAGTTGAAACCAAGTCCCACGAGCACCCCACCAACGGATTGGGAAGATAATCCGAACTACAATATCGATCACTTCTCGCAACTCCCACATATGAACTTTGGTATCAATCAGCACATACTTATTAACGATGAGTTCAAGGAAGCTTTGCGGCAGATTTTATGGCAATTCAGAGCTCCGATACGCTATGCGTTTGCCTATGGCTCCGGCGTCTTTCCTCAGTCAAAGGATGTTGGGGCTCCTTCAAGCGCGACTTCCATACACTCAAAACCGCCTCCAGCAGTGGTGAAAGCCCAGGGAGGAACGCCAAAGATGATCGACTTCATATTTGGTGTGTCGTATACGCAACACTGGCATTCGTTGAATCTACACCAACACCGAGATCATTATTCCGCACTTGGATCACTCGGTTCGGGAGCTGTGTCGGCAGTGCAAGACAAATGGGGAGCTGGTGTATACTTCAATCCTTTTGTGACTGTCAATGGCACGCTGGTCAAATACGGGGTTGTGAATCTGGATACGTTGTGCACTGATCTGTCGGAGTGGTCTACACTCTACATCGCCGGACGACTACAAAAGCCTGTAAAGATTCTGCGGGATGATCCTCGAGTCCGACTCGCGAATCAAGTCAACCTTATATCTGCGTTACGAACGGCCCTTTTACTCCTTCCTCCGGATTTCACGGAGCTCGAGTTGTACGGAACCATTGCAAGCATCAGCTACATGGGCGACCCCCGCATGGCATTGCCCACCGAAAATAAGTCGAAGGTTGCCAACATTGTAGGCAACAACCTTCCCAACTTCCGCCGGCTTTATGCACCTCTCATCGATAATCTACCCAATGTCAGTTTCAACGACTCCAAATGCTCCGACCCTGATTGGGGCGCCGACCCTTCCGCCAACGTTCGACTTGCTCAAGACATGGACCCAGTCAGACGAGGTAACATGGTCCGGCGACTACCGAAAGCGTTCAGATCAAAACTCTATTTTCAATATCAGAAGAAATACCAAATCCCGCAATTGGAGTTTAACAAGATGCTCGAAGCGTCTAGTGATGAAGATGCGACGAAGATCAATAGAAGGGAGGGAGGAAGTTTCGAGCGGCGGATCGCCAGCGAACCACCCGAGGACCTTCGAGGTGAAGTCAGAGGCGTGATCAAGAAGACGATTGGCTGGCCCAGCACAAGTCAGAGTTTCAAAGGACTCGTGACATCTGGCATTGGTCGATCGTGGCGTTACATGAGTGAGAAGATGGCGAAGAATCGAGAAGGGAAGCAAAAAGCTGCTGAGGAAGCAAGAGAGGCGCAGAAAAATGAAAGGGAGAGCAAAGAGGAGGCAAATAACAAGGAGAAAACACTCTAATCACACAATTGTGAGGGCGATTTGGATGAGGAACGACTTCCCTTCTTGTACGAGTGTTTTGTACATAGACATGAGCGAGGTTCATTTACAGGTCTCGCTACGGCTAACTCAGCGAGTTTCTTTTGTCGATAGGATGCATGGTCTGGCATAGGATGCGGGTTGGGTTGAGAGGATGGCCATAGGCCCCTCACTTCTACATTAGCCTCACAGCGTAGGGATTGAGGAGCAAAATGAAAACATTTTCGAAAAGGGCCTGTCTCTGGGCTTCCGTTAACAACCCTAGCTTGAACTTCTGATTTGCATTCAAGCTCCTCGTGCTTTTGAGATTGCATTCTTCGGTTTTGGGCCTTCAACCCAAGAATCTACCCTCTCGCACCTCTCAAACCTCTTCCACCTCAATATATGGACGATTAGAGCCACGACGAACAACAGCAAGAAGCTGAATTTCTGGAGAACTACAATCTTCAATACCAGGTGGACCTTGGAGGCGAGGAGTTAATCTACATGATTTCAATAGCGGCTGTCACTAACTGACCGTGGGAAAGAGGCTAATAATTTTAAAATTGACATCGTGGAATCGGCAAGTTGTCGTTACAGTAACTCGATTTGTTCTGAGGGTGATCTTAAGCTTAATGTGTCAACCTTTATGAAATATAGAGCGGATTGAACGCCCAAATTTCTTGATTATAGGAACTATGAGCCTCGTATCAGATCTCCCTTATCCCAAATCCTAA
The DNA here is from genome assembly GCA_003988895.1 of Hyphodiscus sp. D1413. Lineage (NCBI taxonomy): Eukaryota > Fungi > Ascomycota > Leotiomycetes > Helotiales > Hyphodiscaceae > Hyphodiscus > Hyphodiscus sp. D1413. The sequence continues at coordinate 63,447 of QYAO01000052.1, forward strand.
TCGTTCAAGATTGATAGTCTTATCAATGCTGCTTCCATCTGCACCCAGGTAGAGATCTGTTGATATCTAAATACGGAGTGGCAGGCGTTTTCAGCGATCCAGCGTGTCTGGCATCAACTTTAGACGCTCGAGGTCTTTGACGGCTCGTCAATGAACTAATTCCTCGTTCCGGCATGGTCATCGACAATAAAGTGTTGTCTAACACCATCAGACTGCGGGCATTGAAAGGACGTCTCCATATCCGCAATCGTTTGTTTTATCCACCTACTCCTTATATTCAGGTACTTATATTTTCTTAGTAGTATATGAATCCCAATTTCAAACTTCTTTCATTTCTGTAGTAGTTCATCCCAGCCTACTCTAGCTGTCAAGGACTCAATATGACATGAGCTTAATATGAGGTAAAGCCAAGCTGTGTTGAGACACCTGTTCTTTCCAGGATGGTACCGTCATTGGCGTATTCGGGGAGATCGAGTCTTGAATGGTCTTCACAAGTCGACGGGGCCAATGGCATTTATTTCTAAATCTCGGTTGCTCAGAGATGGCAAAGGGATAGCCACTACTGCACTTTGGACAGGAGAGAGGTCGCAGCTTGTACCCACAGTCACAAAAAGAGAGTTAAAGGCAAGGACTAGGTCATTAAAATTCATTCATATGTCATTCCTCATTCATGGTCCCTTATTAATCCTTCAGCTTCCTGCTCTTCATCCTCCCCGATTTCGAATCGCTCATCAGCATCACCAGTCTTCTTAATCAACCCAGCCATCCGAGCTGCATCTTCTTTGCCTTTTTCCACATTGACCATCCAGATCAGCGGTAATGGCAAGGCAATTAATACCGCCAGGAAGAAGAAGGCCGGTCGAATGGTCCCCGTCGCATCGACAATCAATCCCACGACCGCAGGTCCAATAGCCGAACTTCCCTTATCAGTGATGGCATATAGAGCATAAAACGCCGCCTCACTCCCAGGTGGAATCAACAGCCCATAGAACGAACGGCAGTATGATGAAATTCCACCCATGACGAAGCCGTGAACGAAGCCCAGAGGGTAGATTTCCCAGTATTGCTGCAACCCACCAACGCCCCATGCTTTGATGAACGGAAGATATCCCATCAGCCCGTATAGCGGGATGATTTCCATGAGGGCAATGCAGTATACAATTGTGCGATTCGTTTGTAGATTGTACCGACGAGAGATGACGGGCCAAAGGAATGCGCCTGCAATGCCGGATGATGTAGCAGTGATGGAAAGAATAGCGATTGGGACGGTGCCCATTTTCAGCTCTGTTCGCGCAAATAGAATTGCTGTACCAGATACGGTGGCCACGGCATCGGAAAGTATGAACCATGCCACGAGAAAAATGACCATCTGGGGCAGCTTGACGGCGACTTTGACGGTCTTCCAAACGGAACTCCAAGCAAATGTTAAATAGGCGACTAGTGTACGGAACCTTGTGCGCTTTGATAGTACTGTGGTGAGGGGTGGTCCGGGTCGAGGTCTCATCCAGAGTGAGACTGGGATTGTAAAGCAGAACCACCATAGCCCTACCAAAAACAAGACCACCCGCAGACCCAGCGTCGACGATTTAGTTACTTTGGACATTAAGTAGAGTACCAGAATACTTATCACTTGGACGAATACGGCAGCAGCGTAGCCGATACCCACACCCTTGGAGGAAATCTTATTTTGAAGCTCCAGCTGAGGCGAATCGGATGTCAATGGTATGGTCTTTGCTCCATCAGTGATTTCATAGTCAGGAGGGTCATCTTCGTAGCTGCCTTCTGGGGACATATTCGCCATGACTATTGGTGCGGAATTTGTTTCTCTCTGTCTGGCTTGCGGATGATTTATTACCAGTAATGGTAAGAAGCTGTTAAGAATAACAAAAGAAGATCCAAGACAAGTGACCCCGATTATGACCAGCAGAGGTGCCACAATATATATTTTAGGAACAACGAGGAGAAAAATCATTGAAGTGATGGCGCCGGTGAACCCGAAACCAAGAAGAAACTTCTTGCGGTAGTTGCCTAACCCTTGTTAGTAATTGGGCGTGTGAGAACAGTTCAATTATATACCATAATCAGCAACTGAGCTGAACGAGATGAGAGAGAGTGCTTGAACTAGGACCGCAAGCGAGAAAGTGTACATCGCGAAGCTGGAAGTAGTGATATCTCCCCCGAAGATATGAATGATGCATTGGTTGTGTTCTTCTTTCGTTCTTGAAAGTAGAGCTTTCGTGGTAGTGCCAGCTTGATCAGCAACTTTCACCATACAGGACATAGTCCTGTCGTTGAACCAAACACCTCGATCTCGAGCTAATTGTTCTAACGTTACTGGGAGGAACGAGCCTGCAAAGGTTTTAGTATAAGTTAAGAGTATCTAGAATCACTGAAGCTCACCAACCCCACACACAGCAAACACTTCAGCGGCCAGCCCATAGCAGTACCATCCACGGATCTCACGCTGCGATGTCTCGCTAGTATCTTCGCCCGGGTAGCGAGGAGCTCGAAGCTCGGCTACCTCTCCATCTTCCATCACTCAAGAATGTATTCTAACGTCAGATGGCCATAACTTGTCCAGTGGTTTTTAGATATTGAGGCTCGAGAGAATTTGGCGGTTGTTGTACTTGGGGTGGTTTCTAATGCTTCGACCGGAAAGCCGGCGTATGTCAGATATCACGTGCGCGGGAGAGGTTTAAGTGATTCTAAGTCCTAGGAAAACTTTGAGAGATCATATAGTACTGTATTTCAGAGAGCGCTGGGAGAGTTCTGAATGAAAAAGGAATGCTTTTGAGTGTAAGGGGGAAAGACAGTGACAAAAGAAAGTCAGATATAAGACATTGGCATTGGCTTCTGTGGCGGTAAGGCCAGGCAGAACCAGAAAGAGGAAGGGCGCTCTCAAGGTCAGGTGATGCGAGCGGGATCAAGCATCTCACACGGCCAGCCTTCTGACTACAAGGTAATGGAGGAATATTCAGCCTCCAACACTCCTTTGCATATCCCATAGTATATTTTGATGCTCAAGTAGAATCCACCGAAATGGCAGACAAAACGGCAAAGTACCGGACGGAGATCCAGCAGGTTAGTAATGTCTCCCCTATGTTACTGCAAACCTTGCTTGCTCCACGAATAATGTCACTGTGACAATAATGCAGAAAGGCGATTCAAGTCGAGCTGCCCAATCTGTCAGATCCAAGTTCTGTTATCAATTTTTAATTCCACAGCCCTTTGCACGTCTGAATTCTGGACATTTTTCCGGCACGGAAGACTGGCCCTCTTGATCTTCCCAATTGCTCGAGAACCATGGATGCCAAATTTGCAGCAGTGGTTGGAGTACCATCTTTGTTAGGCACTGTAAAGCAGTTCATGACTAAATTTTTCATCTTTATAGATGATGTACGTCTCTGGAGAGACCGCCGAAGCATCTCCCGAAACCACTGGCATGATCGAGGAAATTGTCCGACAACAAGTCATCGAAATGGTCAGTCTTATTCCTCATCCCATCTGAACTTATTTTAATGTCCTTAGCTCCGACAATGCACTGAACAAGCATCCCGCCGTGGGAGTCGGTCCATCTCAACCGACGACCTAATCTTCCTAATACGCCACGATCAAGCCAAAGTATCCCGTCTTCGTACCTTTCTTTCATGGAAAGATGTACGTAAGAATGTCAAAGACTCCGATGACAAAGGCGGCGACGCAGACCTCGGAACTGGTGATGAGCCCGGAGGAGCTGCAGCTGGTCCAGTCGTAGACACTGCGAAGAAGAACAAGAAAGCAAAAGTCGGCTTACCTTGGGAAGTCCCTTCACTGTACAACCAGGAAGTCCCCGAACGAGAAGACGAGGAGGATGAAGATGAAGAGGAGATGAACTACGCTACGCTTCAACGCCTGAAGAAAGCTGATGAGCGCACCAAAGCCATGACGAAAGAGGAGTATGTCACATGGTCTGAATACCGCCAAGCATCATTCACATTTCGCAAGGGCAAGCGATTCAAGGAATGGGCTGGCTTTGGTGTTGTCACGGACTCGAAACCAAACGACGACATTGTTGACATCCTTGGCTTTCTGACTTTCGAGATTGTGCAGACGCTTACTGAAGAGGCCCTCAAGATCAAGGAGCAGGAGGATCTTGGCAAGGAGAAGTCGGGCGGTGAGCAGAGTGGAAAAAAGCGCAAACTACAGGGCTTGTTTGATCCGCCATCTGAGGGCCGCACTCCGGTTGAGACGAGACATATCCAGGAGGCTTTCCGGAGATTACAACAGAGACCGAATAAGCAACGGGCGATGTGCAATTTCACGAGAGGGCTGAATCGCACGCCACTGAAACTGGTAAGTCTTGATCATCAAAATCCGCTTAGAAATGCGTCTAACTTGTCATAGTTCTAATATTGGTCCACTTGAGCTTTTCGCGTGTACATTTTAAGGGGAGCTGAGGAGTCTTTGGCGTACAACAATTGGCATCAAAATACCAGGGAACCGTCACATTAGCTCTAGCCCTCTAGGGATACCAGAATGCTGTAGAAACATTCATTCAAATATCAGCCATTGATCCATTTCAAATCCTAAATCGGTGAAGATTGTGCTTGCACGTAAGATCAGAGATAAGAGCGTTCTTTTCCGATCTGCTACAATTCACACCTTCATCAGGCAATTACAAATGTGATCAACAGTCAATGGAAGGAAGTCGAACGTTTCGGTATTGCTTCATCAAGGCTTGTTGTCAGCTGCGGATCCCATTCCATAAATCGAGAACAAATGAACACAATGAGAACATAATGAGCACCCTCATTATGAATTTTAAGATAATGATTCTCCGCGCAAGTAGGCGCAAGATCGAGCTTACCATAGTGTATGCGTTCGCCCACAAGCGCAGAGATTGAAGGTGTGAAATTTCGAGAAGAGGAGCTTCGCCTAAGATTCATAGCTTAGAGGTCCAGACTGACCTAGAGTTGTAAGTGATTTGCCCAGCTGTAAGAAAAAAAATGCTACCACAGCCGGAATTCACTGTAGAGCTCATTGAATATCCTATCATCTCTATTTATATCCATAAAGTGTAGACGATTTTAGAGTCCTTTAAAATTGGGCATAGTTTTTATGAAGCAGTTTGCCTTACCGCTGCCTTTGATCTAGTGTACATAGTCCAAGGATCGTCGGCGAAGCGAGCGATTACCATAGAGTTCCATCGCCACAGAGTTGCACTTTCTGTAATCATAACCTCGGCATCTATCATCCCATGATAGTCTTCACATCACCAAGGACCCGCCGCTCAAGCAAATTCTCGCCCAATTCTCAGCGGTCGCTTTCACGGTTAGCTTCTAACACCTCTCGAGACACCATAGTTGAAGGGATTCCTGCAGAGTGGGCAGGTGCTCTGGTTCGAGCTCGCGAACCACTTGAATAGACAACTCGCATGGAATAGATTCTTGCAAGTTTGGCATCGCTTGTCAGGCATCTTGCGATCGGAGGAGATGATAGAATAGCAGATTGCACATTCAGTCTGTCCTTTAAGAGCACCGGTAATATTGCGCCGAAAGGTTGCTAGACCATCTGTGATGCTTCCATTCTGTTTTTATTAGCTTTGTGATACGTGGAAATGGGAAGGGAAGCTTTACAGAGAAGGTGATGACGCCCTGCGTGATCATCATCCAAGACGCCCACTTCTTCTCGTTGACAGCCACACGGTTCACGCCCACGACCTTGACGCCCTCAAGAGGGTATGTGGTCGGTATCTGAATCATCATTTGCATCGTCATATCGTCAACTTCGTACCCGGCTAGAATTTCACGGCTCTTCTTCGAGACCTTGACTATGAGTTCTTTCTCATCTTCTGAAGGATGTTCTTGCTCTTCTGCCCACGTCATAACATCATCCATGATATCCTCGATTACGAGGGGGGAAAAGTATTTATCTGTCCATGACTCTACTGCAATCCGTGTCTGCTTGGACTTGCAGTCCATCCACCACGTCTTTGCAAGATTCGGGGTGTATTTGAGACATTGATAATACAGATTGACCAATAGCCATTGCATACTTCGCTCATTCGATTCAGAATCAATTGCTTGCCACATATCATAAGTTCGTATCATTTGTGCATCGATATGTGCCTTGTCGAGATTGATGGCGTGGGCAGCGGAATGACCGAGGGCATCAAAAATAAATTCCAGAAGGGGACCGATACAGTTCTCAGATTTGAGAAGATCGCTATAATCACTGCGAACTTTATATGATGCCGAGCTGTATGCGTCGTAGACGAGGTGCCATGAAAGAAGGTAGCCTCGGACTGAGGTTGGGAACTCTATTAATATATCATCAGGAAAGTTCGAGATCGTCGGCGCATCAAGCAGAAGAGAGAGAAGCTCTTCGGGCAGTCGAGCATCTGACAAGATGTTAGTACGAATTGGAATATACAGAGACGTGAGCACACACCGGTCTTCTCTAAAACGACATCCAAAGAGATCTGTTGCTGAGTGGCTGGGAGGGCTTTGCTGAGCACGCCAAAAGCAGCAGATTGGATTGTTCTGAAATCGGAAGCGACCAAGGGATAGAAATCCGACAAATCTTTGATCTGGTCAATGGGGATCCTGTTCACATTTCTCAATAGAAGATCATCGACAAACTCCAAAGGTAGGTTCTCCTTTAGTCTTTGGAGCTTCAGAAGACTGATCAGGCATTTAGAGATTTGCTCATTGGTAAGGGCCAACGCGTCTTCCAGATCGTCATTTGCTTCTGTCAGATTCCGAAATATTGTAAAAAGCTTTAAAGCCATTCCTACCATTGGAATCGATTGAGGGGTAAGGTCAACCTCAGTCCAAATCGATATGCAGAATGTGAGACTGGTCTCCCAGTAGCTGCCATAAACGTCCTTCATCGCTGGAAGGAGGGCCTGTAGCGTACGGCAAACTTCGGAAGCTAGTTGACGATCGGTAGTAGCTAGATGCGGCGTCCATGAAAGAATCTGCTTCACTGCAAATACAATACGATTTTGGGCCACAGGTAGGTCAACTTCCTCGTAAATCGCGAGACAAGAATTGAGCATGATCAAAAGACTGGGGGTCTTGTCTGCTTTGGCAGAGGCCCCAGCCACATCGCTGATCAAGCGGTTGCATAGATTGTTAACAAACTTGCTTGTGCTCAAATAATCCTGTAGGCCTGTCAGAACTGCCACTGCACCCAACTCATTGGATGTTGATGTCTTTAGGATCCCAAGGTCTGTCAACCACTTTTCGGTCGTAGTTTCGTGCCATCCCTTCAGTTCCTCTAATTTTGGCAACAAATGACTCAACGCCTTTGCAGCATAGAACGCTGTGGGCGTAGCGCTGCTTGTTATCGCAAAGAATTTTAGGACTAGCCCATTAATTACGTTGGATGCCAGGGAGGAGTGGGAAGATGTAGCGTCAATGACAATCGTGCTAAGACACGTTTGAGAATCAGACAGGAAATCTCGTATATCGGCCAAAGCTTCAGGGTCCGAATGCGATCCAAAGAGCTTGTTGTCTTCAGCCAAATCGATTTGATCGCTAGCTAGCTCGGCCGTGATCAAGAGGAGATACAGAAGCTCTATTTGAGTTTCAAGCGGTAAAAGCATGAAATTTTCGCTGGGGACCAAGCTTGTCGTATACATTGCCATTCTCAGAGCCACTGAGTAGCCTTTGATGTCCCGCGTTGTTATATGTGGTGCGCGCTCGATTGACAGCTTGTTTGCAGCAAATACAGCACCAGCAAAAGGTCTCATGACTGCCAGAGCAGGGTTTGGCGATTGTTCGGAAAGAGGGAGAAGTGCTTCTGACCAGCGGCCAGGGTTGGGAAAGATTACAACAACTTCCTCTCGTGTTATTGCTGCATTTAGAGCTAGTTTCGCCTGCTCAGTCAACGTATCAATGCTAGGGAAGAATTAATAACGAGTCGTTAAATTCGGGCTGGGTATGTGTAATTGTAACCTACTTCAACGATTGAGGGCTCGCAACCTCCAGGTTCTCTCGGATGACATGTAGAATGGGGCTTTGACTATGGTTGTTATCGCTAGAATGGGGGTTTTGGAGCAAAGCTTTGAGCTTATTTGCGCGTGCAGCAAAGTTTGAGTCTGAAAGCTCAGTGATGGCAAGTAATTTGGTGATAAGTGTTACATGAGTGTCGTTTTCACGTCGCAGCACATCCAGTTTCTTGCTTGAAATCACCTCGAGAGCGTTAAAAGCAGGCTCCAAGCTGGTATTGCTAGCGTCCAAGTGTTGAAGAGCCTGATCTACAAGCTTTCTCTCAATGGGCTCTGACAGCGCATTGAATGTAGTAACAGCTTCGAATAACGGCCATGCCTCGCCATCCCCAAGCACGGCCCTCGCCGATATATCCAGTAGGTAGTCTTGCAGTTCCGCGTCTTCCTGACAGAGCTCTGAAACTGCATCATTCGATATGAGTGCAGTGACCGCCTTCAATTTCTCATTATCGTTCGGGAGAGATAAGAGACCATCGGCTGTAGCTTGCCAGACATCTTTGGTGAAATCCTGCTGGTCTGGGATGGAGCGCAAGAGGTTCAGCATAGAGACTAAGTACGAAGAGGATGGGGACAAGATCAACTCGGTGAGATGGCCTTCGAGGAAAGCTTTGGTCATCTCTAAAGCCCCAGGAGAAACACGCATCAGTGTCGGCGAGAGACGCAGTGCAGATTCGACGGTGGCAGCTGCAGAGTAGGGCTTTCCGTTACGAGTCACAACGGCTTTCAGGGCAGAACTGATTATTTTGTTGGATGGCGGAATCAATAACTGATCAAATTTACTGGAAGAATCCTTTTCGAGAGTCTTCGAGAGCAGTGCAAACCAACGATGGCCTTCTGTAGCCACAGCAGACTGCGACTTCTGGTAGTCTTTTGACTGCTCAGGTAGCGACATAAGAATTCGAGAAATAAAGTTATCAGCGAGTCGATTCCACTCGTCCGCGAAGGACTGTTGAAGGCTCGGATCTTTGACTGATCCGCAGACCATACAAGCTTTGACCAATGCTTCAGTGTTGTTGCCAAGAAACCAGTTATAATTCTCCGTCGTTGGGTGGAGGTAATGGCTAAAAACGGGGTAAATTGACTCTTTGAAAAGTCCATTTCGTGCAGTAGTGTCAACAAGGTTTCCGGAAACAAGTCTTACGACCTCGAAATAGCTGGACCAGCCTTGTGCGACATTGCGCTTCGGCTCTTCTCTGTGCCCAATGCCGTCTCGGAAAGACTTCAAGAACTCCAAGGAAACGTCCAAATCAGTAGGTAGAATACCGGCAGGTAAAAGCAAAAGAAGGGATTGAAGAGCTTGCCAGTATTCAGGAGGCCCACCTTGGGACCCTTTTTCAATCATATGCCGAAGCCTAGATAGAGGAGATTTCTTGCCTTTATAAGATGATGTCCAAGCATGAGGAAAAGTGGATGTTAGTCTTTCCAAACTCTGTAGTAATTGGAAGGCCGAAGAGGTTTGTGCAGCCCGCAATGCCTCAGCAATGAATGCATGACTAACGATTTCGAGATCTTTTTCGATGATATCATGTCGTTTCTCCAAACAAACTACCAAAAGGTGATCCACGGTCCGCCTGACAAAAGCATCCTCGCAGGCAGCCAGAGCCCATAACTTCTTGTTATCGGCAAGGAACTCTTCATACCTGGAGTGGTGCTTCAGAATATCATCTTTGTCCAACTTAACTAAGAGATTGACGATGAGAGAGATGCTAGAGCCGACAACCCTGTAATATTTGGCTTGAACATCATCGGCACTCATTGTACGCTCATCACTGAGAGTCTGTGGCGTCTCGTTGATAGCTTCTTGTGCGTAATCCAAAATCTGAACCTGACAGCGTTTCCAAAACAAGGCTAGGCGTTCCTCATTAATCATGAAAGAACGTACACCATCCGCTGCAGCTTTTGCAACGATGCGATCTCGGTCGTATGTTCCAGCAAGCCAGCTGCCTACGATATTGGGAAGGTGCTTCTCCATTCTCTTCCGAGCAGCCTTCAAAAGCTCATATTGGAGATTGTGGGACAGTTCACGGACTCGACGAGAGTTGTCTATGGACAGCCGGGGATAAAATTTGACCTGTAATTATGTTACTACAACGCAGGTAGGAATTAAGCAATGAATATATACCCAGGCTTCTAATATTGCCTCCTCGGGCCCACCACCCTCTTCAAATGGATGTGCCCGGACATATGTTCGCAGATCTTCCAAAGCTTTGGACTTTGTCGTGCTGTCCTTCTTGGATAGGTTCTTGAATCCTACTACCACATTCGCATCGTTGATCAAGGAGAGGTTGGGCGGCTCTGTGAGGTATGAGAGTGTGCTGCCATTTGAGCTTGAACCAAATCCACCAAAAGCTACGCCGGATGCCGCCCTGCTACTTGAAGCCTGCGACTTGAACTGTCGTTTGCTCATGGTGGGCATTTGATAAAAGCTGTGAGCCGTGTGGAAGGAAGGGGAAGCTCCAAGTTCGATAGGTCGACTTGGAGCAGGACGTGGAGATACTTTGAGGACGCCTTCGGAAAAGGACACAGCACAATGGCCTGCTAAAAGAATGTGCGATTATGCGAAGAGTTGGTTGAGTCGGGTGGAAAGGAATCGGGCTTTCACTGATTGAGGCAACCTCGTGCTTCCTAATCCATTTTGAGCTCGCCGTCCCTTCTTTCCATGATCGTCAGTATTCAAATTTACCAGATGCTCAAGCAATGTTGTCTTCTCTGAAAGCACGGAAAAAAGCTCGAAGATGGGTTGTTGTAAAGAAGGAGCGTTGTTTGAGACAAAAGTTGGACGATGCAAAATATTTACTTCAGTCAATACTGACGCATCCATGTCATATCCATCCCACTTCGCTGCCCGTGACATTGCCACTAAAATATCATAGCGCTGTTGCTGTTTTAACAGAGAAGGGCCGCCGCCTTGAAGATGGCCTCGGGTCATCGCGGGTTCTAAGGTACTGTACCCCGCATTGATGCTCCAGTCAACAGCAAGCTGTCTCACCAACCTTCACTTCTCCCACACAACCAACCATCCCTCACATCCGAAACCTCCAGCTTTGTGTTTGTAGAGCCTCATCTGCTGGTCCTGAACATCCAAATCCTGATTCCTTATGCCTTCTTTATGTGAAAATACTATCTTCTCACAGTGAGCCTCGCAGCCTGGTCTCGACCGTCTGGACCCTGCCTTCACTGTTCACCCGCAGCTCCGAGTAAGCATTACAACCCACACAAGCAAGCACGAAGACATATCTCAAAGCAAGGCTGGATCTTTCTTTCGTGGGAGATCGCTACTCCATATTCATCGTCCTCACTATCTTCGAGGTGACGAGTTCGGTGTCCAGGTAGGTAAACTACCGCTCACTTGCTTCTACTTCTCCATCATGCTCTGGGACGCTTGACTTGACTTACACTGTCAATATACAAAAGCGGTTCTGGAACCCCACATGCAACCTTCATTTTCTCACAGACGGGCACCAGTAATCTGCGAAGATCCCGTTGCATCTTGGAAAACACCCAGTGCGTTTTACTACCCCTCAATCGCTTCATTTGGTATGCGAATTGACAAACTGCTTTACAGTCACGACTATGAGACGGCGTGACTAGCTTTCAAAATGCTCCTGTCTCAGATTGCCCCTATGTCGCAATGCTCTGTTGGACCGGCCCTTCTTCAGACTTCAGTAGCTTCATCAACAGCCATGCTTCGATCCGCTGGCACCCTGCCAAGACGACCCCGACCCCGCCACGAAATCCGAACACTTCGAATTGGACTTTGGTCTTCCTACCTCGATCCAGAACTCCAGAAAGAGGTGCAACGTCGCCATCGAATCATGAAGCATAAATACATGGAAGCTGCAAACAGAAAGTTATCGTGGGAAGGCCATAATATTACAATCCCCAGACATTTTGGGATCAAGGGTTTTATGTGTAGTGCCTGGCGCGGTCGAGATACCAGACCCGGGGGAAGCTGTGCTGATATTGACCAGCAAAATATATCAAGAGACAGTCAACAAGCCAAATCAAGAGGAATCGAAGATGTGGAACAGAGTGCATTTGATAGGCTTTTTGATAGCAAAGATGAGATATACGACCAAGTACGAGCAAAGTCACGCATTTGGTTCATGTCAGCGAACAACGCGATCAACCCTATGGTCAGGCCTGTAAATATCGAAAAAGATGCTTCCCATCGAACAGCGTACGGTCAAGAGGACTTTCAACGAAGATTCCAACGTTTCCGGAGCCAACAAAGTCCCGAACCTGACCAAGAATACGAGATCGACCCCATCACCAATCGTAAAGTCTTCAAGAACAAGAGATCTGAAACTACTCGAAAGCCAATCGAGGTTCCAGTGAAGACTTTCGTTGGATATCGATCCCAATTCCATGATTTCATTCCACCCACTTCCGATTCTACTGACCCTGCAAAGCCTTGCCCTGTTCAAGAGGGTCTTGAGAACTACGACGAGAAAGCCGATTACGGCCCCGTTTGGTACAGAGAGCCGGACGGAAAGCTACCTGAAGAACCCGACAGTGTTCGCGAAAGCTTAAAGGAGTACGAGGAGACGCATCCAATTGGGGCGATCCGATACAGAGAGCCTGATGGCAAGTTACCCGAAAAGCCATGTCCAGTGCAAGAGGGCCTGAAGGACTATGATAGCCGAGTCGCTTATAGACCGATCATGCGTAACGAGCGAGACGGAATGCCTCCCCTGGATTATAACCAGTGCAGCCCGCAGGCGGCCTTCACAACGACGAACCCTCAAAGTTGTCCCGTTCAAGAAGGCTTGAAGGCTTACGACGACAAAGTCGTCTATGGGACGGTCTCGCACAACAAAACAGATACGCAGTCTCCGCCAAAGCGAGATGCTGTGGCAGAAGGCCTCAGAGCCTACGATGAGCGTGCTGTATACAATAATGGATCCAGAAGAATTCTGAAGAACATCTCTCTTGGAAGTGAAAATCCCAAGACTGACAACTCATTCCGCTATCCGAATGAAGACACGAGAGAGGATCTAGATCTGCTGCGACCTAGCGATGTTCGGGCTGCTTCGGGGATCATCAAAGGTGCAAAGAAGGAAACGTGGGCCGAGAAGCTTGCTGTGCGCAAGAGACTTGAGGATGACTTTCAAAAACAACAAGATCTACACAGATCCACTTTCGAGGAGCTATCTAGTACCGACACCATGAAGTGGAAATTAAATTCTGAAGCAAGAAACAAGCTTGTAGAAAAGCTAAAGATCGAGAATAGCGAGCTTCAAAATATGCAAGCCCATCTCAGAAGCCGAGTCGATGCTGAGCTTGCGAACGTCTCTGCTGAGCTATCCTCCAAGACTGTCGAGCGCAAGATGACTGGGAATTTCGTACGGGACTTCCCAGAAGAGTTTGAGGCGAAGTGGACTACAGCGCAGGACTCCGAAACGCTCAAGCCCGAGAGCGAAGTCACTAGCGAACATTTTGGGGTCACGCCTTCGAGCTCATTTTCAAGAAACGCGAACACCCCCCGAATTCAAACTTCCTTAGACCGTACTGCTAGTAGTGGGAAGACGGAAATTGACGACGATGCAAGACTTCAAAATGAAAGAGATCCATACTCGAAGGTTCCTCAAGGCCTTGAGACAAGCTTCGCCATGGAGAAAGCCGAGGAAGCTCAACTTCAGAATGAACGCGATCCATACTCCAAGAAGCCAATGGGCTTGGAGACAAGTTATGCAGATGAGGTTGCCGAGAAGCGTGCTCTTGAACTTGAGCGAGATCCATATTCCAAGGTCCCTCAGGGTCTTGAGACTAGCTATATCGAAGAAGTCAAGCTTCAGAATGAAAAAGACCCTTACTCCAAGAAGCCAATGGGACTTGAAACAAGCTACACTGATGAAGTCGCTGCTCGACAAGCGGAAGGAGACCTTTCAGCTGGCGTATCCTCATTCGGCAAGCACCACGACACCGAAACGGACCAAGGAGCTCGACGATTGGGAAGACAAGAAAAGAAGAATCGGTTGAAGCAAATGGACAAGGAACTCATCCAGGAAATTCGCACTATCTACGAGGAGAATTATGGAGTTGTTGACTCCAAGCATCGCCAGGTTCCGGAAGGCGTAGCAATTGGTGAGCCGGTAACGAATACCAAGAGCCAACCAGAAGATACGCTTGAGGCACAAGCCCCAATGGTGTACAAAATCCTTGCCTACGATCCAACCATGCAAGAGATCAACACCGCCGAAACAAGTTCCATTGTCCCAGATTCGGCGACCGCCCTGACTCCAGCTGAAGTGCTCCTCCGTTTGTCCAATCCCGCCAAGTTCTTCCCCCACTTCCAACCTCTCCAAGCGGAAGGTTATGAGATCGTATCTGGTAGTGGTGACGTGCTTGTATTCCGCAAAGTCCGGAAGGAAGGCTCTCAAGGGTCGAAGAACAAGTCCGCAACCTCCATCCAAAATCGGAAGACCACAAACCCCATCGATGGCATGCAAAGCAGCCCTGTCGCAGCAACAGGCAACTTCGCGAGCCCCACCGGCTTCGTCAACCACGACCTCCCCGTCACTGAACCAGCCTTCAAATCCAACATCGATGTCCGTCGAGAAGAGCCTGTCTTCAGCGGAAGGCCTAATTGGCAAGAGGAAAGTAAATCTACTCCCCGCAAGCCCACCGGACGAGGAAAGCGTTTATTTATTGGTGCGGCGTGGGTTGCTGGCTGCTCATACGCAATTGGAGTAGTGGCGGAATTTTTCCGAACTGGAGGTATTGATGGCCGTGGCCCACAAGGCTTCTGATTCCTATGATTATGATGTTGGATTTAAGTTAGCATGGAGCTGAGAATGTGCTTTGTCAATTGCGGGGGTGGGAGCTGGATGGAGTTTGCAGGACCTTGTGCATATGGGCTTGAGGCATTTCTGCTTTGGAGAGAATCTGGTTTCCTTTATGTTCCCCTCAGCATATCATAGTTTGATAAATCCACTCTGTTTCAATGGTGTTGTTGACTTTTCTTGACGCGTTTCGAAAAAAACAAGCGAAATGTTACTCGTGATTTGAGAGTCCTAGTAAATGAACGTGATTGTTTGTCCTTCATCAATACGAGCCTAGACGGTACTGTTCACTTTCTGGCTTTGAGGCAAGCTCGGAGTGTGCCAAGGCGGCCCAAGTTATCCCGGGCCATTAAACGGCTTTTAATAAAAGACCTTGATTGTGATGCTTGGTCGACACGGACTAAAGGCTAAGTAATGATATATTACAAATAAATACGTCTATTAGAGTCTTTATTCTAGATATTTCTAACATAACAAGATTGAATCTTATTATTCAGTAACTTTTAGCAGTTGCAAACATTTGGAAAATATCATATGGTTGAAAAGATTTATCCATGACAATGTTCTACCTCCTAGCAATCAATACTCGGACGTATCAGATATACGTAATCTATGTGACCTAACGAACTATCTCTGCGACGCACCCGACGTCGACATCCACGGTCTCCTCTTCCTACACTCAATCAGACTAGTAATCAAATAGGGTACTATGTTTCACCCTATCGCCTCATTAGATTTTGTAAGCCTGTTTAAGTTTTCCACGATAGAAAAATATCTGGCCTACATATCAATTATTATTGGTCGTTTCCTTTTCTTTGCAAGTGCGCGTCACCCTGATTAGCCCATGGTTTGATTTCCTTTATTATGATTGTCCGTAATCAAGAACATACGCCCAAAAGTATAGCCCACGCGTGTCAGATTATTTCAAAATGAAGTGAGATATGGTGGCTTCGATGTGAATGGAGGTTGTGGTCGCTAAATTTGGTTCGTTGGACCTAAGTCTGGAACATTCCGTTTGGAATGGAACCAATTGACTTCAGTTCGGAACGAAATAAAAAGAATTTTCCCTCAGTATATATCCTGATGCACACCAAGAACATTTTTGGATTGTTAGAAATCTCATAAATCACACACTAGATTCGCACCTGGTTTCTTTATTTAAAATCCATCTATTCACCAACATTTCTCACCAACACTGGCGCGACACAAATCGATAAATACCCAAACTCATTCGTAACAACTCCGCAATTCAACATAATCACAAAATGTATGCCTCGGCCTCCTCTTCTCAATCTTCCGAGTCCACCTGTTCAGCTGACATGAGAGCATACGCAAGATCGATGCACAAACATACCAAGGAGCAATTTGAGACTGCCAGGAAGCGAATGGATGACGCTTCTCGATCGGCTCGAAATTCTCCAGGATTCTGTAGCATCTGGAAACAATCAAAATTGAAGTTGGAAAGCACCCTGAGGGTAAAGCAGGCAAAAGAGAACAAGAAAGCGCAAGTAAAGAAGCCTGAGCAGCACCCTAGGACTTGTGAGTGCAATTATTTGAAGTTTCGATTCCCACGGCCTTCAGAGTTCAGGGAGTGGTACGGTCATCAGACTCGTAACCGGTCCCAAAACCACCAGATCTGTGCTATAGATGCATATTATGGCAGACTCCAGACGCACAGCTACTACGAAAATGATCTGGCCATGCTACTCATTGCCAACGCAAGTCGTCCTCTCACAGACAAGCTCACCACGGATGAGATAGAAATTCTACAAGGATCTCTTCCTAATTTTGCATCCGAGAAGAAAACAGAGAAGTATATCAAGACCTATTTCAAACTCTTCGATAGAGCATTCTTTTTCGGTGCAGTAGGAAACAAGCTGCATAAACTGAGAATAGAGCACCAGGACAAGGCCGTTAAGAAGGACCCAGATTCACTCTACCTGGCATGGTATGAGGTATGGTGTAGGGAGATCACGATAAAGCTCGAGGAAAAGAGGGGCGGCCCTTCTCTAACGCTCAAGGCTCTCGTTCAAATGCTACCCCACGAAATGGTGCATGCCTTCCTCAGCCTCTACACATGCCAATGTGCCGAGTGTCAAGCTGGAGGCAAGGTATTGCCAGATTGCAAAACAACTGGACACCGAGACAACTTTGTCAACTCGCTAATCGCCCTCGAAAACGCAATGACCCTCAATCTCAATTGGCGACCCCAGGAGTCAATCGAGGTCGCCGTGAACGACGAGATTTGGAAAACAACATGGCGGCCCCACAGGGAAACATTGAAGGCATGGGGCGTCAAGCTGATGCCGGGAAATGTTGCAATCTACGAGTTGGAGCAAAATATGACGTTGTTAAGGCCTTTTGCGCGCCCGCACGACGAGCTGTGCGAGAACGGGAGGGCAGCCATCAGGAAGATGGTTCAGAGCTTGTTTTTGGACGGCCCCTTTAGGCGTCCACACGTCTGGTTCAACAACTCGTTCCCGTGCAGGCTCACGGATCTCATAGAGCTAGCATAAGTGCTTTAATTGATCGATGCTGAAAAGGGAGATGGGGTACCCGAGTTAAACTACTACTAGCAGTGTTCATCTGAAGAGGTAGGGGCGCAAATATGTCCCCTTGTTTTGCTTTGTATATTTTGGAATTGCGGAAAAGACATATTTTTGAGGAGTTTCAAAATGCTATATTTGAAATAGCGCCTCTAATACCTGTATTCCTCGGTCCAAGAAGCTGTAAGATGTGAAAAGTTGAACAAAGACAAGCGATAATGAGCTAGTCAAGTACATAATTATTCAAACTGAAACAAGGCCGATAACCTATCTCAAGTCCATATTTAAAAGGGATGGAACTCGTTTATTTATATCCTCTCTTATAAATTTCTGCTGCTGTATTCCCGGCATCAGTCCTAGTAATGCAAATACCGCGTTCAGGGAACCGTGCGAGATGAAGGAGTATCTTCGACTGGAGAAGAGAAGAAGAAAAGCTTCGAACACAGCATATATGTAGGACAAAAGCCATGCTAGTAGTCCTAGCACTTGACCAGCTTACAAACAGAGCGCTAAAAATGCCCTGGTCTCACGCCATGGGAATAACTTTCGATGAAATACAGGGTTCGCAAGCACTGAGCAAAGGAATGAGTCAACGAGTCAGTGACTCACAACACTATCAAAACTCCAATTGACCAACAACAATCATTTTCTCATCATGTACTCTGCCACAGTTTCAGCAGAACCTTAATCTAACTGAATTCAAAGCACCGACTTTGACTTCGCATAGCTCGCACGTTCACCATGGCATCCCCTTCCCTCCAAACAATTACGACCTCCAACTCCGAGTTGTACATCCAGAAAACAGCCGCAATAATGGCAGCGGCATTCGAGTACGACGCATTGGAACGCTATGTAACACTTGTCTCCGACAACCTGCCGAACTCGGCCGTCATCCCGCCCGAAAGACACTTGAAGCATTTCAGTACCAGCATCGCGGAGAAAGTCAAAGCCGGGGTCATCATTTCTGAGGCTGGGAATTGGGGTGCTGCTGCACTTTGGTGAGCCTTGCCACTGGACTGTCTTTTAGATTGGGACTAATGTTAATGGGGTATGCAGGTATCCTCCTGGAGTCGAGACTCTCTTCTCGGACCGAGAGTCCTTGGTTTTGCCGATGCAGCATTTGTATGATTCTTTTGATCTCGTGAAGAAGAGGTGGCTGAAAGGGAGGACGTATTGGTATATGAACTTAATTGCCAGGGATCCCGAGAGACGTGATCAAGGTTAGCCCTCAGCCACTTCCTTTGGCAGAAGAAACATATATTGTAGAGCATGAACTGACATGGCTCTTCGAATTAGGAGTCATCCGCGCTCTCATCGAGCCATATCTCCAGAAAGCAGCAGATGAAGGTGTGCCAGCTTGGTTAGAGGCCACGACCAGGCACTCACGTGATGTATACGAGCATCTGGGCTTCAAAGAAGTGGATCAGATCCAGATTGGGGAAGGAAAGGCTGATTTAGAAGGTAACTTGGTTGATGGGGGGGTAGGAATTACAATCTGGTGTATGATTAAAGAGCCCACGGAATAGAAGGATGTTAGGAGAAAGCGGGCCACTCGCCGGGACAAATTGATACTAGTGTACTTGTCTAAAACGCCTTCGAAAAAGGAGTTGCAAACTTAGAAATTCAAACATTTCACAAAACTCATCCAGTAATAATCAAAAGTCTCCTATTAGACATGCCTTTAAATAGCTCGCTGCCGGTCGTTACAACGAGCTCTTCTCCAGAGTACGTTGAGCGATTTGTGAATCTTCTCGGAGCCTCTTTCATCAACGAGCCACTCAACCGATATATAACTTTATATAACGATGATTTGCCCAACGATACAATTTTAACTCCAGAAAAGATCGCCAGTCACTTCCTACCAGACATTAGGAACAAAGTTGAAGCGGGCGCCCCCATTTCAGAGGCTGGAAATTGGGCTGCAGCTACACAATGGTGAGCGCCTTGACGAGGGTCGGAGTTGAGGCATGGATCGGAGCGTTCTGCAATATTTTGTTGTGCTAACATCGATCTGTGGAAGGTTTGCTCCAGGTAAAAAGAGGCCTTCTCAAGACCCGCCGCAACCGATTCTTCAAGATTTTGAAGATTTTGATGTACAGAAACAAAAGCATATAGCAGGTAGAGAGTATTGGTACTTCAACCTCATTGGAAGATACCCAGGGAGATCAGAGCGTGGTAAGTTTCCTTGATTTGCAGGAAGATGAACATCTTATTCACCATTCGGCGTGCGGCATAGGCGTTGTTCGTGCACTTGTCGAACATTATCTAAGGATGGCTCGAGAGGCCGGACTTCCGGCTTGGGTTGAAGCATTAGATGAACATGCTCGTGACGTCTATGCACATCTGGGCTTTCGGACTGTCGTGGAGGCTTGTGTTGGGAAGGGTATCGCTGATGCAAAAGGAAACAGGGTAGCAGGAGGGGAGGGAATAATGGTGTATGGTATGATAGCAGAAACGATTTGAGTTTCCAGCCAAAGTTTCCAAATTAGGGAGTACAAGAAGAGACAATAGCATACTCATCTATCCGGGGAAGTGTTTTTCGATGATGATCTCGAGTCAATGTGTATGTCTCTTCTTCTGTGTCCCACCGGTAGTCACCTTTTCCCAATCTATCAAAGTAGACACGTGATTCGAAAACCCCCATCCAAGACGGCAAGCTTCCAGGTAAGGAAGGATCAAATTGTGGATTGAGGCCAGCAACAACACATGAAGTTCTCACCACACGCCATGACTTGAAATGAGAGGAGATCACGTGGGGCATGTGATGGGAGACCGAGGCTCTTGTTCCAGGGAAGCGGATCCTTTCCGCCAAGCCTTGTTCGTTTTAGTCAATTGGATGCCGGCGGCCATCGAGTGGGGTGCATGCGTGCGTGCATCCATCCCCAGCTTCACTGTTTCAAGCCCCCGAGGCCAGCGAGCAGAAGAGGAATGGCTCTGCAAGCCAACAGTTGGGGGCGGCACCGCCAGAGGGACATCAGCTGCATTTTCCACACTTTCGTTGAAGCAAGAGAGCGCTATTCCCACCTCAATCCTTGCGGACTTCTATCGCATTCAAACCATCCAGCATGGCGGAACGTGCAGAAACGCCTCCAGACGCCTCTCAAAAGCAACAATCCTCCCGCCGCGCACAGAAGGTGTCTGAGGAAAGGCTAGCAAGGAAACGCGAGTTGGACCGTCAAGCACAACGTAGTGCTCGTGTGAAGACAAAGAATCACATTGCGTATCTCGAGTCTCGAATCGAAACTTTGACGAAGGTACAAGGAACTGGGGATTTGAAGAACTTGATTGATCAGATCGAGGACCAAAGGCAAGAAAATGAAGCTCTCAAGACAACACTGAAGACGATTGGAAAACTGGTTGGCACTACAGGCGAAAATGGTGACTTTCTCATCCTTGCAGTTATCTAATGTGCAACTTGCTGACTTGTATTAGCTACAATACTCGAGACCAAGATTGGGGTCGAAGACAAGAAGGCTCCTCTACCAACTCACTACAGCTCCAAAAGCGGAGAAGTCCGAAACGATATAGAGCAAAGGCACAACGAGCAGCCACATGTCATAAAACCCTCGACCTCGACTGACTTGATGCTCTCGAACAACGGGGTTGAGACGGAACTTGGAGTATCTGGTTTGCTCTCCAACAATTATTCGCAGACCCTGTTTCCTGACTGCAGGACGGAAGAAGGGAGGCACTTCTTTGGAGCAGGGAACAGCAAATGGGGAGACATGACGTGGACGGTTCCAACAGCGGAATCTCTGCTTCATGCCGCTACCTTATTCGGACAATCAGAGTGGCAGGCGAACATGGCTCAGTGTTGCTCCAAGACCATTCTCCTATCCAACGAACTTCTTGCGCAGTGCTCGAAACTGCAATTACAGAATTCGCCGAACCAAGAAACACGAGACTTTGATATTTCCCTTCGTGCAATACTGCACGGCTGGAACGCAGTCACTGAAAGATATGCTCTTGATCCGGTGTGGCAGACACTCCGCCATGCAGATAACGCCATGTTCAAAAAGTGTGTTTCGCCAAAGGAGAGGTTGGTATGCATGAGAGTTGTTCTCTTGAAACTCCGAGTAAGCCCCCTTCAGCATTTGAGGGTACGCTTTCTGATACCAGGTAGCATCAAGTCAATCCCTCGCAAGAAAACCTCGACGCTCTTCCCTATTTCCTACACGAGAGACCATCCCAACGTTGTATTCAACACCCGCCCCTCGTAGATTACCTCGTGTGGCCAGCGCTGCGCGAACGCCTTGTCTTCAACCCACATACCTACTGCTGTGATAAATTCTCACTGATGTTCTGGCCCTGCTTCCGATTCGTATGGCAGTATGACTTCCGCGAGGCATACGTACACGATCGTCAGACCGGACTATATCGGCTCTCAGCTTCGTTCTTAGAATGTTCTCGGGATTTAAGTTACTACCGCATGTCACCAAGTTTCTTCGCCGAGTTTCCCGAGCTGAAAGCTGATATTCAAATGGCTGCTCCACAGGCAGAAATCACTGCAGCTGGCTTTGGAGGAAGTAGCCTTGGCTTCTGCGCGACATCTGAAGGCTTGGAAGCGCTACCTAATGCATACATTGATAGGGAAGCATTCTCAGAGATGGATTGGCCAGTGGACCCACGGGACATGAAAGTCGGTGAGGTGTGAGTGTCAGAAAGTTGCCAGTGGTTTATCTATTCTGGGTTTGGCGTCGGTGATGCGAGATAGGTATTCTTGAGTAATTGGGCTTTGACGGGCGTTAACAAGGTAGGTGTTCGGACAGGCTGGAATCTGCTGAACCATGTCGATACGATGTAGTACAATCTATCGGCCAAATGCAAGTTCAATGATACACGACATCGAGTCCACAAAATCTCTACGTTCGCAACATCTCGTGGTTTGAACGGTTTTGTGTTCAGCGTGACTAGTGAGATTTTCAGGTCCTCGTATTGGAAGTTGCACAATATCGTTTATGCCATGTGCCAGAAATAGAATTGGACGGATGGCAGACTAGTTTTCCTTTAAACTTGCATTGAGATATAACGCAACCTTGCTTATTAGCTTATATAAATCCGTGTCTATAAGAGCATCTAATGACCTCGTCATCCTATCTTCATTCTCATCGTCCGCAGTCAGAGAAACCGTCTTCATCAAGAATCAAGCTTTGCAACATGATCTCAATTTGGCTCTCTATCCTCGCCTTTGGTATTACCACAATGGCAATCCCAAACCCAACTATACCTCACTCCCCGTCCACAACCGTCACTCCCTTCTCCTACGCTCCTCTCAAGTTCACATTCCACGGTGGACCAGCATCCTATACAATGAACTTCGCCGCTGATGGGCAATCGCACTCGACCAGTTCGTATCCATCTTCCACCATCTCTCCTCCCCTACCCATATCCTCCCCCTGCCATGTGATTTGAAATCACATTGATCACAGTACAGCATCCAAAATCAGCGTCTCGCTCATCGACACACAAGGCTTCGACGCCTACACCTTCTGCAACTTCTACGGGCCAAACTACCAATGGATCACAGGAATCACCCAGCACAACGGCCAACTTGCCGTTGGACCACCACAGGAGATTTCAGTGGTGGAGTGTGCCAATCTGCCTGGTGGGGCCAGCAGCTGCTTGCCGGAGTACAGTCAGTGTCCTTGTCGTCTGTTGAAGGGAAGGGATTACTAATTCGGTGCAGGCGATTGCGTGTGGGATTCGAACCAGGGCGGGGAGTTCATGTTGGAGTGTTGTGGGTTCTGTATGGCTGATAAGTGCCGTTCCTTTGATAACCCACCTTAAGGCGGGGTTGGGGGTGGGTGTTTGGTGGGTTGAGGATCACGGGCTGTCGATTGTAGCTTTTGGAGTTCCATGCTAGATCGTCCTCTGAAGCTAGTTTTCTGGCTACATCGCTATTACATCAAGACAAAGATTTTAAGTATATTGTTTTTTTTGCTAAATTTTATACTTTCATATGTGTTGAGAGGCAGGGTAAAGTTGCAAGGGCTCTGTGTGATATTACAGATACTTCGGTTGGCGGTCTTGAATGGATGGCAAATTTGAGGTGCTTCTCCCGTGGATCTGGAAATCGAAGGAAACCGAAATTTGAGGTATCACAACAGTTGGCTGGCTCATAAAATTGTGTTGCCAAAGGCTATTAACACTCCTAAAGAGTATGATTGTTGGGGACCTCAAGAGAATTTATCGGCGACTTGTAGGGAGAGGAGGCTGGATGAGTGCTTGTTGATCATCCTAAGGAAGGTTTTGCGTCGAGCTAACGCATTCATTTGTGAGTTATGCAATACTTAGCATTTCAAGTTTATTCTGCAGGGAGCTCCAAACTTGGAAATTTCTCAGCATGTCAGCACATCAAGAGCATATGTCATTGATAACACCTCAATCTATACAAGCTCGCTTCGGCCAGCCCTTCCGAGGGTTTGCAGCTGCAAACAACTGCGCCAAGGAAAATAATAATAATGAACAGCAGACAAATGGGCCATTGGAAATGTATATTACTTAAATTTAAGATAAAAATTCTATTTGTTTGTATTGAAGAAAGGATGTGCCAATGCCTAAATTAAAGGTTAGCTGCATTCGAGCTTTCGTCAAGGATGAGCAGACCTCAAGAGCAGTCAATCGCTGACCGCTTTCAAAGCACACGAGTTTGGCGACTAAATCTTTGGCGTCATCTCCAACGTTCGGCAGAAGTTCATCCCAAGACTTTCCAGAGAAGTTCTGGTACCATTCAAAAGGAGGTGTCGTGAAGTTCACAGCTTCAGGCCAGGTCTGTTTCGTGGGTGTGCCAAGAGTCTTGAACATACTAAGGATGAGTCCAAGCTGATTGCCATCCTCTGAGGTATCCCTCGATTCAAAAAGAGGGCTTGTTGGCTTTCTGATACATTCCACGAGCATGGTCCCAGCTTCCCACATATCAACGCTCGTACCGTATGAACGATTGCCGAAGAGTGTCTCTGGTGCTCGATAGCAGGTTGTCCCAACTTCCAGAACTTTTTGTTGAGCAGGTTCATCAGCGATGGATAGAGTTGGATGCCATGCTGTGCCAAAATCCGACAGATAGGCTGGTCCGGTGGGTGAAGCAAGCAGCAAGTTCGATGGCTTGATATCACGATGGATTATGGCTTTCTGGTGAAGATATGCCAGAGCTGAGAAAAGATCATGGAAGGCGTTATGGGTGAGTTCCGCGGAGACATTTTCACAGCCAATAACTTTTGCCAGTGTCAATGGCATCAAGGGGAAAGTCAAGACCAATCTCGATTCTTGATCTCGGTATGTTTCCAACAAAGTGATAATCGAAGGA
Source organism: Hyphodiscus sp. D1413 (assembly GCA_003988895.1). Classification (NCBI taxonomy): domain Eukaryota; kingdom Fungi; phylum Ascomycota; class Leotiomycetes; order Helotiales; family Hyphodiscaceae; genus Hyphodiscus; species Hyphodiscus sp. D1413. Next base: position 88,074 of record QYAO01000052.1, read on the forward strand.
TGAGAGAGCTGCTGCAGGATTCCAACTTCTCTACCAGGGTTATGGGGCTCCACATTGTGAGTCTCAGTGATGACTTTCAATGCCACAAATTTCGACCTGTAAACTTCTGAGACCAGACCACTGGCAATATAGTGACAATTCTCGTACGATCCTATTCGGATACCTGGATGTAAGGGGTCTTGGAATACGATCGGCCCATCCGTTGGGGGTACTGAAAGGAGGTTACATGATGCATCATAATCCTCCTGGGAAGTTATTAGTCTCCGACAAGTGAGCAAAAAAGAACAACAGATAATATCATCACGTGATATCTCATTTGGAGCAAAGCAAACTCACTCTGGATGTCGCTTTGGTGTAAGCATTGTTTTCTGCCGAGAAAGCTGCTTTATGTGCAGTGCCAGTAGCACTTAAACCTTTGGCTTCAATGCCCTTACGTCTGTAGCGAGTCAGCGAAGATTAAAGAAGTCACTGCAGCACTCACATTCTCTCTATATTGTCATAGCGATCGGCTGCCCCAAGAGCAGTCCTCCAATCTGATGCTGGATCCATTTAGAATGCTTTTGAGCGCTTATATCCATCACGGAGGCTCAAACGTTGGAGTTGTAGCTGGGTCTTCGGTTCCGCGGCATGGAGTTCGAGTTTGTACTGGATGTGCTGGGAGGGTTGAGAAGTAGTCGTGATAGGGGAGAAGGATGCAAAGTCCCGAGTTATTCAATTTGGGCAGTTTTGCAAAAATAATTGTTTATACATAGAGCAATGAATATCCAGAGAAGAGAAGTCTTTGTCCTGCTCTGCGCTCTCCTGACATTACTTTCGGCTAAAAGCATGGGCAGGGATGCTCGGACGGCGAAGCGACCACCACCAGACCAACAGGACGATCGGCAAGATGAGCTCAGCAGCTTGTGATGCCATCTCCAGTGCCGCGACCCGACAACAACACCACGACCACCAACACCGTGCAGTCTGTACATTATTGATTGTTATGCACATCACCTCCGTCTGCTGGTGACCCTCCAGTAGAACAGCATTATGGAGGACGCATTATCTCGGCGGGAGTATCCTGCCGTGCTGGTGAACAATCCGTCGTGTTCTCAAGCTAGACAATCAACTAATCGGAAGTGAAGGAACGTTTACCACCGTCTACTGCAGTTGCAAAATTCAATGAGCGAGTCAAGAAGATTGGGAAGATCAACACAGACATCGCAGACTGGCTTCTAGTGGGTGTCCACGGCTTCATGCATACAAGAGCATGCACTCACATCTATTCACAGGAGCGCCGGAAAGTTGAAGAAGCATACGTATTAGGACTCAGGAAGCTTTCCAAGAGACCATTGCAGGAATCTGGCGCAGACTTGGGGTAACATGCATTCAATTGGCTTAATGCGACAAGATGCTGACCTTCTTTGAGGATTTTCGACGCGCCATGGAGAAGGATTATGAGCTCGACCGAAACCATTGCGGCCTCCCATGCTACACTATCGCAACGGATAGAACAAGATGTTGAACAGCCGCTCAGATCATTTACTTCCACAAACCGCGAAATGTCTGGGATGAACACTATACAGAGCAATTTGGGAAACATGGCGAAGGAATTGGAGGACGCGCAGGACAAATCTGACAAGCTGAGCAAAAAAGGTGGAAAGGCTAGCACACAGAAGGTGGAGGCAGCTTCTTCAAGATTACAGACCGCAACCCAACAGTGGGAGGCTCAGTCCCCATTTGTATTCGAGAAACTTCAGGCATTGGACGAGTCTCGACTAAACCACCTTCGCGACGTCCTTACCCAATATGAGACGCACGAAGCAGACCAACTAGAACGAAATCGCATTACAGTGGAGCAAACGTTGAGCTCATTGCTAGAACTCGATTCTTCGCAAGAGATCAAGAACTGGGCACACGCTGCGGCGGCGGCGGCGGCAAAGCCAGAGCGCAGTGCCAGGCAATTATCGAATGCTGGTAGCGGTAGCTTTGGAGGGTCTTTCGGTGCTGGAGTGGGCGCAACCCCGACTCCACATACACCGCGGTCCAACCATACCGATAATGCGAGTGAGCACTCTGGCAAGCAGGAAGGGGAGAAGTCTGGTACGTTGCATCCTTGTGTTCATCACTGTTTTGGCTGTCTCTCATACGTCGTCCCACCTCAGGCTAACATGCATCAGATTCAAAATTCTCCAAAAGTCGCTTTGGGACAATGCTCGGTCGCAGACGCCAAAGTATCCAAGGGGGTTTCAACCGAGCTCCATCCCCGTCCAGAGGTGGGTTTTCCCAATTTGGAAGAAATACAGCCAGCAGGGATGGGCGTCCCAACCCATCTCCTAGGACTTCATCAAACAATCTACGGGAAGAGCCTACTCGTGACAACCGACTCTCTTCTCTGGTCGAATCTCCAACTGTTATTAGCCCGGCATCGCCGAATGGTACACATCCAGGCTCGGCTTTCAGATCAAATACCATTCCGGAGAGATCATCGTCGACCGCTCCTAATGGGACTGCGGAGCCTAGACTACCTGACTTATCTGATGTTCAGCCTCCACCTGGCCCCCCTCCTTCATTCTTAAAAGCGGCTGCCGAAAATCGAAGAGACTCAGAAGGCTTTACTGTGCCGGGGGCCATGAATGATCCCATATCTCAAGCTCAACAAGAGGCATCACAAGAAGCCGCTCAATCTCAGTTCAAGTTGGATATCCAGCCAGAACCGATACAGGAACAAGATGCCGACGCGCAGGCAGCCTTGTCTAATGTCGCGAACACTTTACGGTCGGCTCAAGTAACCCCGAACCGCAAGCTTGGGACTGTCAGAGGCCGACGAGATGTTCGAAATACCATTTTTGTCCCGTCCCATTCTAATTCCCTTGATGTGATAAGTCTGGAGCATCCCTTACCGCCGTCACCTGGCATCGTGGCTGGTCGAGCTGCAACTCTCGCGACGCTATCGTCAGGAGACCAAGCTCCAAGTGTTTCTGATTCTACGTCGATTCGATCGGGTCATTCTCTTGCAAATAATCTTGCAATCAAACATGCTGAGATGCTCCAACCTGGTCTCAATGCTTCCATCGTCGAAACAATGCATGCATCTACTGAAAATGGAGAGACCAAGACGCTGAAAGTTAATGGCGAAATATCTTTGGTCTTCAATAAGCCTCCTAGCGAAGAACTGCCACTTTCTCCAGGTACCGCTATTGATGACCTATCTATGAGTATTATATTAATGTGTTCCAGAAACCGAGACTATACGAATCAATAACTTTCCAAGTCTGGATGCTATTGGAGAAAATCGAACTTTCATTCATCCAGTCTCCGCAGAGAAACCAGATGAGTTCACGTTAGCTGTTTCCCCGATATCAGTCAAGCCTATCATCGGATTCAACTACCGAGTTCACATCGACGAAGCGAGCTTGGCGTCGCAAACCCCACTGCTCATCAAACCGACATGGAATACTTCAAAGGGCGACAAATTTGACTTCATCGTTGAATATCGTCTCAATCCTGCCTACAGCACAGAGCCGGTTACATTCCACAATTTCGGCATCATTGCACGGTACACGGGTGGGCGACCCACAGCGTGCCAAAGCAAGCCCTCTGGGACGTTCAAGGCCCAGCAGTCTTGTGTGTACTGGAGATGGGCTGAGATGACGCTGACCAATGAACCCCGCAAACTCGTTTGCCGCTTGATCGTACCTGAGGGTGCGATGCCAGTTCCTAGCCATATCGACGCTAAATGGGAAACGCAGGGCTCGGCTGCTGGACTGAGTCTGTCTCGACTGGAGCCCGGGAAGGGAAAAGATAAAGAAGAGAGTGCAGATCCGTTTGCAGATGACACTATTGCGAGTCCGGCTCCGGTGACACCGACTGGAAATTGGGTTGAGATTGAAACGAGTAGGAAGCTCATTAGTGGGAAGTATGAGGCTAGGGGTGGATTGAAGGTTGAGTAAATATTGTATTGAAGTAGAGGCTTTTGTCCTCCAAGTCGCTGTAGTAATTCCGTTTTGTACATACGATGGCCTTGTTGTTGAAAACAACTTACCAGCTGGAGCTCGATCTTCTACTTACCCCAAGCCATGTTCGTGTCTTGTGCCTTGTCAGGCAAGTAATGTCAAAACAGTAGTTCGGCTCTCTTTTCTGTGGGGTTTAAGCTCCTGGGTAGACGAATCACGCTCCACCACCAGAGGAAGACTGTTTTTCGTTGCACATTTACAATCTCGGACTGTGCTCCTCTGCTGTCATAGTTTGCTGACAGCCAGCTGCAAGCTACGATTTTCTCGTTCTCGGCTTTTGGTTACACATCTATGATCTCGGTTTTTGTTTGACATAAAGGAAAGCTCTACACCTCTCATCGCTTAAGGGGTTAGGGGAGGATATATTCAATATGCATGGATATCTAAGCAGCGTTCAAAACACCATATCTGACTCTTTTATATCCCCGCCAACATCGTACGTCCACTTCACACCCTTAAACTCATTCTTCCTCTTGATCAAGATATCCAGTCCACTCTCGGGAACCTTCACAGCGACGCCCATCTCTTGTTTCTTTCCCTTGGGGACTTTCAACGCCCCCGATCCATCGGCCATGCTCAGCTCATAGCCTAGCAAGATCGTAGCTGCAATTCCCAATGTCTCCGTCGTGGCGAAATGTCTCCCAGGACAAAGCACCGCACCGCCTCCGAACGGAATGAAGCCTTGCTTCTGTAGCTTCTTCTGCTCTCTGCTCATAGCGTCCATATTCTGCTTGAGGAAACGTCGCGCGTTGAACGAGTGGGAGTCTGCGCCCCAGATCTCAGAGGATTCGTGCATGATTCGCGACGGGATTTGGACGATGGAATTCTTCTTCAGGAAGTACGTATCGTTGAGCATCATATCTTCCATAACGACACGCTGGCTAACGACGACGTCTTCCGTCCGCAGTGTCTCCTGCCATGTAGATGTCAACAGCGGGCAGCTTTTCTGGAGCTGGGAGACGTCGAAGCAGACTTCTTCGATGCCGTCTACCGTTCGTCGGGTGGTGATCTTTAGGACTTCTTCGCGGAGGTCTGAGACCAGTTGCGGATCAGAGAAGACGTGGCAGAGCATCCAGAATGCACCGTTCACCGAGTTCATAGTGGTTGCCATCAACACTGCGATTTCCCAGCTGGCAATGTCATTATATGTGCATCCTGACGAGGTGATATCGCGGTAGCGACCTTTGATCAGCCCGCTGGCATTCTTGAGGAGTCCACGCGAGTAGCTAGGGAACAATAATTAGCAACTTCTCGATTGGAAATCCACTAGTAAACAAACGTATGATCTGGTCGAAGTTAAGGATGCGTTGAATTCCATTAGAGAAAAACAAGAAGAGATTAGGATCAGAGATAGGATAGAGAAATAATGAAAGAATATGCTTACTAAGATTTAAATGCTTTGCTAAACGCCTCACGAGCGAGTGTGCCTTTCCGCGCTGTGATCGAGGGGAAGAAGTTGAGGAAAAGAATGCCAATTGAGGTTTCGAAATCTCTTATTGTTCAGTCAGCCTTGACTTTTCATTATATCATGTCTTAGGGGGGTGGCTTACTCAAGAGATTGAATGAGAGAGGGGTCTTCGACAATAGGATTTTCCTCGCCGTACATGGCATCGGCCGAAGCAAGGACGAAGTGATCACGCACCCATCTATACAAATCGAGCTGCTTTTCCGTGGCATCAATCTCTTCCAGAAAGACAGCGAAGCGGTTGAGGGCTCGACTGTTCATCTCAAGTAGAGGTGCTCCTGCTTGCATCGAAGCGTGCATCCCTTTACCCGTTTTGTCGACATAATTGATGTACCTGGCATCTGGGCTTACTTCTAACTTTTTCAATTCTTCTTTGCCGATTTTGAGAATTCGTGCGGATCCCTTAGTAGCGATGGGATCGAAAGACAGGGATTTTGAGTTTCGAAAGACAGCCTGAACTAGTTCTGGCGAAGTTATGACATAGATTCGTGAGCTGAAGATTTTGAGCGTGAAGATTGGCCATGATTGACGAGTCCTGCAGAGGGCTTCAGGGAGTGGATTTTGGTGGGATTGGTGAAGCTCTTACCCCAATTGCATGAAGTACTCGGCTTGATGCTGCATTATTCCAAGGAGATGACCTATGAAAGGGACTTTCGGGCTGAGTTGTGGAGGCTCCTTAGCATTTGAGGTTCCCCTGACCCATAACCATAAGAACGAAGCGACAAGAACGAACAAAGCCGTTATATAAAGATAGTAGTTCGATCCGCCATTGGGCTGAAAGGGGACGGCCTCAGCTGTCGAGTTGGGTGACACTTCCATTTCTTGATTGCCTCCTATATTGTAGGAAAGGACTTGTTGTGAGCGCCTCTCAATGGAAAAGAGATCGAGTTATATAGATTATCACCCTCCTGGGCTGACTTCCGTAGATGCCGTCGAGTGTTGTGAAACCTTGAGGAGCTAATTGCTTATTCACGTGACTCGATGATTCGGGCTGATCACTATGTTAGACGAGATTACAGCCAAAAACAAGAGGAAGGGGTTTGATACAAAGCAAATCGGTCCTTCCCGTATAGATATTTCATATTACAGTTCACGTCTACTGAATTGGAAGGGAAAGGAAAGAGAGAGTACGAGATGAACCAATCTGATGCCTGAGAAGTTCAGAAGTCACATGCAAATCACATGACATGGATCGCTGGATCGAAGAGTACGCAGCTCTTGTACTTCGACAGCTCTGGACCAGCTTGCCAAACAGACAATGAGCTGGTGTCTTTTCAGCAAGGGTGCTCGGTGAGGAGAGCGAGGGCTCGAGGGATCCTCTGATGTTGCCGCAGCAAAGCAGTAAACAAACAGCATACAGAGGCGAGTAAGGAATCTTCGGGTACTTGATGCGAGTAAGAAGGCTCGATCCTCTCAGACTTCTTTTCATGTACTTTCTATTGTACGTACTGTACGTACTGTACGAGGTACCATACTACTTGCAACTATTTGTAGCGACACTCGCCAGATCTCTGCAGCGAGACGGTGGGGCGGGCACGAAGTTTCCCTTGGTCTATTTGTAGGAGCATGCATGTTTACGACGGAGACATATGCAGGATGTCACTGGATGATAGGGGCGGCTTCCAAACAAACGCTTGGATACCAGTCGTCGCGGACGAGGATCATGGGATTCATGCAGTTTGGTATCCTTCGTTTGACCGATAGATAAGCCGTGTGGAAACTGCATCGAAACATTGACGGCTGCAGGTGAGTTCTGATCTACGTAGTCGACTGTACTTCGTACTTTTGCACAGCCCGCAGCCGAGATGTCATTGAAACGCCAACAGCATCCACCACCATCCAACCATTCCCAGCTGGAGGCATCCCCGTCCCCCCCCCCACCGCCGCCACCTTTTCGAACTCCACCAGAAACCATAAGGACGTAACGAAGCAGGTCTGGATTCCCACCCAGCCTTACTCTTCCTCCATCCCTCTGTTCTGCCGGAGAAAGAGCATACATCAGCAGCCATCAGCATACAAGAGGATACAAGAGGATACAATTAACATTATTGTTCCCCTACTTCCCTGTTCTTAAGTCTTCGCTATTATCCTGTGCCTCGGACATTGGCTCCAATTAGACTCTCGTTTCCTGTTTTCGCGCCCTGGTCGAGCACCGCTTGGCTCGAGTATCGATCGACACAGCAACCGTTTCGAACAATTCGCCCTGCCACCATTCTGTAACTTCAACCCTCAACACCAAACTGACTGCGCTGATCTGCACATCTGTCAAGTTCTGGAGACCAGTATATTCCTCTCTACCCCAACCAGACTGAATGCAGATTTCTTTTATAACGACGAATCGACTGTACATACATACCTCCCGGACTACCTGGGCCTTGGGGGATAAACTCTGAGGCAAACCCGATCCTCGAGTCCCGCTCCACGATTGAATACTCGCTCGAACTTCCAATCTTCCCTCGGCGATCCGCCGCCATTATATCGCCATCATGGATCAGGCAGGCCATGCTCTGTTGGCTGCGAACTTGATCTATGCCAGAGCGAATACCACCAACGGCACGAGTACAAATCCAGACACCAAATCAAGACCTCCCGTGTACAAAGCAATTGGCATATCATTAGCAATCGCATCAGGACTATTTATCGGAGTGTCATTTGTGCTGAAGAAGATTGGCTTATTGAAAGCCAACGAGAAATACAATCAGGCGGCGGGCGAAGGATATGGATACCTCAAGAACTCTTTCTGGTGGACGGGCATGACGCTCATGATCATTGGGGAGATCTGCAACTTCGTCGCATACGCTTTTGTCGATGCTATACTGGTGACGCCGTTGGGAGCCTTATCAGTGGTCATCACGACCATCCTATCTACCATATTCCTCAAGGAACGATTGAGCATGGTTGGAAAGGTCGGATGCTTCCTGTGTATCGTTGGGTCCGTGGTCATCGTTATGAATGCGCCGTCTGAGTCCTCTGCTGCTACAATCCAGGAGATGCAGCATTTCGTTATTGCGCCGGGCTTCCTCACTTATGCTGGAGTTGTGATCATCGGATGCGCCTTCGTTGCGTTTTGGGTTGGCCCACGATACGGAAAGAAATCAATGCTTGTGTACTTGACGATATGCAGTCTTATCGGTGGACTGAGTGTGGTGGCTACACAAGGTCTCGGTGCTGCTGTTGTTGCACAGATTGGTGGGACGCCACAGTTCAACCAGTGGTTTCTTTACGTTTTGTTTGTTTTCGTTATCACGACCCTCGTCACAGAAATCATCTTTTTAAATGCAAGTACTCCATTAAAAGTCGCCCAAACCGCTGCTGACGATATCATAGAAAGCGCTCAATTTATTCAATGCCGCCTTAGTTACTCCCACATATTATGTTTATTTCACGAGCTCCACGATCATCACATCCGCCATCCTGTTCAGAGGATTCAAGGGAACCGTTACATCAATCATCACCGTCGTCCTGGGGTTCTTCGTTATTTGCGCTGGAGTCGTCCTACTCCAGCTCTCCAAATCCGCAAAGGATGTTCCAGACAGCGCAGTATTTGCTGGTGACTTGGACCAAGTACGGACAATCGCCGAACAGGAACAGCCAGAATCAGAACCAAAGGCAGACGCTATTCGAGGAGCTGCAGCTATCGTCAGACGATTCTCAGTCGCAAGACAGAAGATGGAGATGGAGGAGGCCAAGAGGCTCCACAATGAGAAGCTCCAAGACCTGGAACCCATCGGCGAGAACGAACATATAGAATGGGATGGACTTCGAAGACGTAGAACAACATACGGAACACAACATAGCGCACGTTCTGGACCCCCGACTCCATTCCCCACTTTCGAAGGCACCCATAGCACCATTCGCACACCGGTGCAACATCCTCCACTCGGAATGTCATACTTCCCCACAGACGAAGACGAAGAACATGACGAAGAACGACCCAACACCGCGGGATTTGGTTCCTCATTCCTGGGCAGTATCCGCAGCCGCGCCAAGTCGATGATAGTCCCCGGCCAAGTCCGCACCCTAGGGAGCGGAAATCCCAGTGTCCAGAGCCCCATGCACCCTGTTCCGTTGACCGAGATATCCATCCCATCATATGCAGGCCATGATGGCGCCACCGGCAATGCGTACTACGGACATGACGGACAGCAAGACCGCATCTACGGTCTCCCTCCCGGAATTGATGACCAAAAGACAGAATATGAAGGTGCTGGTGGACGTCACATCACGATCGCCGAAGATGCGAACTCGCAACGCACAGGAAGCAGAGCAAGTAGTTTGCACCCCGGCTCCGTTGGTCCAACACCGCCACCTCATTCCGCACGCCGTCAATTCTCCTTCCAAAACGTGTTCCGCAAAAGCTCAACTCAAGCCCATCACGAAGAACATCAACCGCAAAGCCGCTCACCGATGATCCGCAAAGGAATCGGGCAGCGGAAGACAAGCGGTCCACAAATCAAAGGCGCTACTGAAGAGGAGCGACTGGGTCTTGTGAAGGGTGACACGAGGACGGGCCGGAATCCCACGGCGCTAGACTACGAGGATGAAGATTATGACAGGGTCGATGAAGATGATGACGATGTATTTGACGGGGAAGATAAGGTGGGGCATAGGGAGTTGACGCCGCCGAGAAGGGAGGGAAAGGAGAGGGAGAAGGAAATGGAAATCGATCCTGAAGTGAGGAGTGATGAAGAGGAATACTATCACCGTCAAAGGCGGAATTGGAATACTACCAAAGGAAAAGGAGGAGGGAAGGAATTACCACCTCCACCGCCACCGTTTGACGATGGGAAAGGTGGGGCGTTTATCTGATCGAATTCAAGGTTTGGCTTGAGCGGTGAATACACGGATGAGAGCGATCAAGCGAGCATTAAGGTGATTGATGATTGCGATGTATACCCTTCGCATGAGATGAGAACGTATGGATAACGACATGACCTGTAACAATAGCGATGTCTCTGTCTTTGAGCGATGGTTGGAGATACCTCGTGCGTGCTTTGCATCGCACGATTTGTATATTAGAAGCATAGCATATGAATGGTACGATAATGAAGCGCGCCTATGATCTATCCTAATGCTTTCGTCCTATTTCGTTGTACAGGGTATATTCAATTCTTGCCTGATTCGGTACAGGCCCGCCTTCTTGACTTACCCACAGCGATTTCTCGTATCTTTTGAGCTCTATTTCGAAAGCGCGTTGTAAATTAATTACTAAGTTCTACTCTAAGTTAGTTGTGCTTTTAACTTCGCTAATTATCCTCTGGCGGAGGGTTTTTTACTCTGGCCCGACAAGACGTAGCTAGAGACTAACGCTATTAAGTACACCGTACTTAAAGTGTGCTTACTAAGGTAGAGGAGGTGGATAAAGGTCAAGTCGAATATCCCCTCAAACGAATTCCAGCCTTCCAGCTTATCATCAACGCCGACGTCAGCTGCCGCGAACTTTTGAGGTCCGTATATTCGAACTTATAGGCAGACAAGTAAGGCTTCCGTGGAGATTGCAATAAAGGATCGTTTGTTCGCCGGGAACTGAGGAAAGTTGATTACCTGTCGACTATCGAGCAACGAGCGGAGAGGGCGGGATATTTTTAGATTTCAGGCCGAACCATTGACTTGGGTCGCTTGAACGCTGGATATTGGAAGATTATTGTGCAGAGCTCCTCGAAAGTCGGAGGAAATCTATCGTAGGAGCCAACAGATTCAAGGCATCAGAAGTCGAGATGCCGCTCGTCACAACACGAGTTGAAATTGATGCTCCGCCGGAAGTTGTGAGAGGAAAGGCATGTTGATGTTCTCTCTTCCTTATTTTCGCGCCGATGCTAATCAAAACCAAATTCCAGCTTCTTGATTTTAAGAACATATTGGCATATCACCGTGGCCACTTCAAATCAATTAAGCCGGAGGTGGAGGGGCAGCCCATGGAGGCGGGCGAGAAGCTCCAGGTCGAACTGACCGGGTCAACATTCAAACCTACAATATTGGTACGCCATTCTTCTCATTCTGGACTTTCCATCTCCACATGTCACTCGCACTCCATCTCGGGACTTATTTCAAACCCCTATCCTCGTGACAAGACTAACACTGCCTTAGGAGAACACCCCGTCAGCTTTCGCCTGGGTAGGCAGCCTCCCGTTCAGAATTTTCAGAGGTGCGCACTTCTTTCGTTTTCTTCCAGGCCAGGGGCCCGGAACGACGATGTTCGTACATGAAGAAAATTTCTCTGGGCTTTTGGGGTTCTTGATGGGTGAGAACTGGATCGCGAATTGGCTGGGATATAGGAAGAAGACTGAGAGTAAGTTCGAGGCGTTCTGTTGGCATTTGAAAGTGGCCTGTGAGCAACGATAGTAGTTGAGTGTGTTTGGCTAGTGATTGGGATGCGAAGAAAATAATTCATGAAGTTTTCACTCACCGGAATTTAGTTTCGGAGAGGACATCTTGCCCTCTCCTACTGCTGCTCTACTGCTGTGCTTTTTCAATGATTGATCGGATTTTAGGAAACGAGAAAGAGCGTACGAAGATCGCCTGGGCTTGGAAACTTTTGAAAACGTCAAAGACAAACAACTGAAGTCGGTAAAGAAACCCCCGATGAGTTCTGTGAGGCGACCTAAGATTAGCATTCCACCACGGGAGGCGAGGGAAACTTACTCAAGTGAGTGGTTCTTGAAGCTGATGAATTTTAGCATTCAAGGCCACAGATGATCGATCATTTGTCATCAGGCGGCATCAAGAAATTTTGGAGGACTTCAACCAAGAGAGAAAGGGGGAGAGAGAGGTGTCGTTGAAAGGAATTCGTGGGAGCGCAGGATTGCCCTGAATTTAGACCAAAGGACGTCGAGATAACCGCCACTTCCTACGTAAAACTGGGTGCCTTAAACCATGTATACGGTGTGCATCTAGTATATCTCTCCTAGCCCTGCTGCTTTAGCGTGTCAGCAGGTTGCATATCCGTCTATCCGCCAGGGTCTTTCTACCTTCAACTTCAATTTCAAGGCCTAAAAGTGTCAGCAATCTACATACGAAGTTTCGTCTTGGGAAGATGCTCGACTTTTCTTTTCCTCTCGATGCTTCCTTCTAGTCTGTACCCTACCAGAAAGCCAGTAGCTTCGCATGGTAATGATGGAGTCTGAAGTTTTTAGTTCGATGCCAGGACAAATGCCTCTGTTTCCGCAGCCAGTGATTGAGGTCGTTGCCATGCCTCAAAGGTCTGAGATTCGTAGTAGGAAAGAAGATTGGACCGGTAAATCGAGCACAGCAATGAGAAGGAAGTTGCAGAATCGTCTGAACCAAAGGGCTGCCCGTGAGTTCATGAAACCCCCAATTGGGAACCGCGTAGCTAATGCACACTCGAAGGGAGGCGGCGGCAAGCAGCTAGCTCGTCGGATACTACATTTCATTTGACAGACATGGAGAGAGTAAAAGCCTCTGGGCAAGCCCTCGGGCTCTCTCGACCCACCTACAGCCAGGGGGTCTGTATACACCCAGCCAAACGGCACTTTTTGATCCATGCTCCCGATTTCCTATCCTATATGCCTACCCCTCTTCCAGCAGATCAGAAGCTCCTCACTCTCCTACACTTCAACCTCGTCCGAGGCTTGGCACGCAACATGTACATATTACGTCTGGATCCCGAGCTCATGGATGATGCTGCTCTCTCTCCATTCATGACGACTTCGGAAATCCAGCTCGATCTTCAACATCTCCCGCCAACTCTCCATCCCACCCACTTGCAAAGGACCGTTCCCCACCATCCTGAAATCGACGTATTTCCATTTCCCATATGCAGGGACAACTTGATACGTGCCGGTACAAGCATCGACGACGAAGAACTCTGTCTTGACATTCGCTTCGGTGTTGAGATCGACGTGCATCAGAACCTAGTGTCTCGGCCGCTAGTTCGGAACTATAACGAAATCGGTGCTGGATATGGTGGGAGGACAGGCTTGATAGTGTGGAGCGACCCATGGCTGCAGAGCAGCTGGGAGATCGAGGAGGGCTTTGCGAGGAAGTATAAAAGCTTGCTTGAAGGGTGCGACGCCATCATCAAGAGTTCCAATTTTTGGAGGGAACAAAGAGGAGAGGAGCCTTTAGTCCTGGAGTGAATGAGGGTGCTCTCTCTTATGGCATGAAGCTCTTCATCTAACGAGAAGACGTTTGCCCCACTTGGTAAATTGATGCTCTGGTTGCAATTCATTTTTACATCCATGTCGACGTCGCACTCGTGATTCCCCCATGATTTGCATAGCAAACGAGCAATGCAAAGTGAACAGCTGCAAGTTCCATGAATAGACACTCCTGCATCCGCGGCACTGTAGGGAATGTTTTGGATGTTGAAGATTCTATAGCCGTTGACGACGATGATGAGGTTCTGTCGTACTGGGGGATCCACTTTGCAAGACACGTGTTAGCGTCTCTCGCGTGGTCGATATAAAGAAGGAATAGTGATGGGACGAAACCAGTGTCGCGAACACGCAACAGCGACGGCGCAATTGACAGGTCAAAGGAACAATAAGCATAACATGTGACGATGGGAGTGTGTTCATAGTTTGCAGTTAAATTGTCGGGAATGAACCTATCCTATCCCATCCCATCCCCTCGCAGCCTTGACATCCAAGTCAGACAGTCCAGGTCCTTTCTGCAAACCACACATATTCGTCACACGAAACTGCCCGACATAGAAGCAAAGCCCACTCATAGCACACATGTACATCGTGAAGAAAAGAATCCCCCACTCTCGCGGCGATAAAGACAAAAGGAAAAAGCACCGCAGACAACCCTATTTTTACCATCCGCCTTCCACCAAACTCTCAAACGCATATACAGTCTGCAAAACAAAAAAGCAACAGAAACTGCACATTCCCCAGTGCAAAAAATGCGCGCGATAATCCAATCAGATGTGTTGGCAAACTGCCAGTCCAGGCCAAAATGCATCCGCCACAACGGGTATAAGAACATGCCCCCTAAACACATAAAATCCAAAGCGGCACTCGGCAGGAAGCTGTGACGATATATACAGAAAGAAGATCGAATATATCCGTAGCCAATATGTAAGTGTAAAAGAGAATATGTATGATCTCGTGAGAGCGACTTCCCAAGCCAGGGAGACGGGTTTAGATATTACGTAAATCCAGACGTATTAGAAAGTATGTATGCGAAATATAGCCAAGGCAGAAAATGATGCCGATCGAGGTGGTCGGGAACGGTGCTGAGCCGCGTGGGAATATGAACATGGTTGAAGATACTGGGATCCCTGTCCGAATTTGCAGTGAGGTCTATAGGGAAAAGACTGCAATCACCGAGAGTGCTCCAAGGCCAAGGAGGGTATTGGAGATGAGCGTCATGGATGCAGAGGACTTCTTAGTAGCGCTCGCAATGGGGCTGGTTTCTACAGCCGTTCCTGCTGAGCCTCCAGTGGCGCTGGCAACCGCAGAGCCGATACTTGTTGAGTTTGCTTCCTGGAACAAAACGTGGGGAGAGTTCTCGGGAGCGGCAGAGGATGTAATGTTGACCGAGGATGTTGACAGCAGGGAGATCGTGTGAGAGCTCTTCTGGCTCGAGCTTGAAGAAATGGAGCTTGAAGATGAAGACGACGAGCTCGTGGAGCTGGAGCTGGAACTAGAAGAGCTTGAGCTAGAGCTGGTCGAGGTCGAGCTTGAGCTTGACGAGGTAGATGTGGAGCTTGGTGTAGGTGTGGGAGTTGGAGTCAGCGTCGGGGTTGGTGTAGGAGACGCGCTCGAGGAAGCCGCTTCCGAAGATGAAGCGGAGGAATCAGATGAACCAGATGAGGAAGATGAGCCATCAGTGGAGAATACGACCACGTTCGCAGTCGAGCCATCGGGGATGGTGACGACGCAGAAGTTCGCGCCTCCAGCTCCAGATGCTGAGTCAGGGCTGGTAACCACACCCACAGCGTTCTGTGAGGGGTCGATGGAGCAGGGAAGACCGTTGCAGCCAGAACCATTACACTCAATCTTCAGACCGAAAGTTGGAGTGGTACTGCTCAGAGAAGATCCAGTCCAGATGGGATTGTAGCCGATCTTGAAAAAGGTGTTTCCATTCGAGTCAGTGTTGCCTCCAACAACGTACGGCGCCCAGTTCCCAATTGGCTTGGATCCATCACCCCAGATACAGCCATCATCAGTACTGACTCCTGGAGGATTGACGTAAAAGCTAAACAATGTTAGCTGTGGCTAGATAGCAGAAACGGTAGACATACTGAGAAGCCGTGCTGACCCAATAACTTGGGCCAGGAATTGCTAAGGTTACAGTGCTTCCAGCACCTACTTCCGTCGGGATCAACATAGCTTCATTGCCCGGGAGAACCGTCTGACAGAACGCGACACCCTGCGAACATTCGTTCTGTGCTGATACAGCTCCGGTTCCATCCACACAGTACTCACTATCTGGGAATGGCTTGCTGACCTGTCCATTCTCGTCACAGTAGCATCCACCGTCCTGCCGAGGTTAGTCACCTTGCGCGTTCGGGGGGTGAGGGGCGAGGGGCGGAGGGGATCTCCAACGTACCATAGACTCTGGGTAGGTGTATGAAGTTGCTTGGGGGTTCCACTGAGCCATGACCTTACCAGGAGGACAAGCAAAGGGACACCATCCACCAGCCGAGCATGGTTGATCAGGACTCATGGCCCATCCACCATTCGATTCCCCCGGTGTAACGGCGACCAAGCCAGCATCCGACGGGAACTCGCAGGTCCCGCGCTTTTGCACGGCTGGAACCTCGATTCCCTCAGCTCGGGGCGATGCATGTATCCTGTTATGATCGTGTCTCTTGCCCATAACCTCCAGATGCTGCAGACGGTGACTGTGTTTGGCATCGCATGGTAATGACAGGAAGAGGATGGCGGCGCCAATCGCGGTTTCAATATCCAAGAGCTTCATGGTGATTGTGATTGCACTTGTTAGAGGCCAGCTTCCGCCGCGGTTTCGATGATGGGGAGAGTCGCGAGTGAGTATCCTCGAGGCAGAGACGTGTCGTGTTGAGTTTGTTGTTGGCTCTTTTCTCCACCGAGATCTTCAAATTCCGTCCCAAAGCAGCTTTCCCTTGACAATATCCAAACAATGAACTGCGAAAACGAAAGAGTCCTCGAGGAGCGAGACTATATAGGACGACGACTGTAAAGAGAGTAATGGCGACGAGCAGCCGAAAAGGAGTGTGGATAGTGGAGTGTGAAGTAGAATGTAAGAAAAAGGACGAAGGACGGCTGTGCAGAAGAGAGAGAGAGAGAGAGAACAGAAACGCCATCCCCCCTTGTCCCCCCTTCACGATTGTTTGATGATTTGATCCCATCTGCCCTGATCCTGCCCAAATCCAGTTGGGCCATGGCGGAGGGAGATTGCAGTTCATCTCAGATCCCTGCCACTCCACCCTGGCCAATCAGAAGTCGGGAGCTCCGCCAAGTAGGGCACCACGCGTTTATGCACTTGTCCTGGTTCCTGACTAGATGCCCGGGCTTAATCTCACATCTGTCCAATCAGACGATGCGCTTTAAGCGATCCGTCAACAACTCATTTCGACCATTGGACGATTTAACTGCTTTAGATAATGTCATGTGACTTTCCATGAGAAGATACAGTATGGGCTAGGTGAGGTGGTATCAAACCTAAACCTTATTCGAGAGAGCCCACTTGAGACGAGGATTCTAGACTCTTATAAATATACATGATGTTTATTCCCAGCCAGGATATATGGAAAAACAATCAAACGTTCGCCGTCTCTCAATCCTTCGTTGACCATCAAGGGAGGCATGATTCTTTTCCTTTCGTTGGCGCCTTCAGAGAGAAACACTTGTTTCGCGTTCGCTGGAATTTATGAATTTACCCATTGGCTTATGGATTCAACCAGGACGGGTTGTTCTCAACTTGCGAATTCCATTCTGCCCTCCCTACCTCAAATATCACCAGCAGTCCATTGAAGCCGAGGCGGCTTGTGAAATCGGAGCAGCACTGGTAATTGAAAACAATAGACCCTGCTCCTCGTCATCCATCTCGTGCTTTCAAGGTTTCCATGGGCTGAGACACCTTACATCTCGACAGAGCGCCTTTCTTCAGGTGCATCGGGAGGTGCCCGATGTGTTCTACATCTGGTGACTAAAAGCATGGCCTGTCCAGTCATCCACGGTCCATCAAGCATATCATAATTGAAAGCCCAGAATGACGACATCTAGGGTGTTAGCAAAAGCCTTGATCTTGCCTGTCCCCTCAACCCATAGTTATGATACAAAGACTCGAACGTGTGAGTCTACCCCTCCTGTTGCGATGGCACATCGAATTTTGTCATTGCTCGAATCTTCTTTCTTCGAGACCAAGGTACTTGTTTCTCCCTTCTCCTCTGGGACATCTTTCATGACATCTGGGGCCCATCGAATGCAGCTAACGAAAGGTTCATGCACACCAAGTACAGTTTTCACCAACTTTCCTTCTTGAGAAAGATCCCAGCAGCGTAAAGATTTGTCATCGCCGACACTGATCAAGTACTTGCCGCCAGGATGAAATACTAGGCCCCTTACCCAGTTGTCATGACCAATGAGGGTCTTGATCAATGCCCCTTGAACATCCCATATCCTTATACTTTTGTCTCTTGCTCCAGTTGCGACATATTCGGCCGAACTATTCGCAGGAGGTGGTTTCTTCCGTCCAGCTAGAGCTGCCAGGTAGCCATAACTTGCTGGTGGTGTAAATGCACAGCATTCAATGTAGTTTTCGTGGCCTAATAACCTCGCTTTTACTTCTCCCGAAAGCGCATCCCATATTATTGCCGTTTGGTCGTTACCGCCTGACACGAGCCATTGCCCATCGAATGAAGGTGAAACGACTCGAACCCAATCATTATGCCCACGTATTGTTTTTACGCAAAACCCCGTCGACACATTCCAGATCCGAATTGATCCATCCCGACTAGCAGATACAAGGTTTTCAGAGGATGGCAAGAAGCGTAAAGCGGAGACCGAATGATCATGTCCATAGAGTGTCCGAACGTTTGTATAACCGTCGCTAGGATCCCATAGTTTGATGGTAAGATCAGTTGAACAGGACGCTAGCAGAGTGCGTCCATTTGGCCCACCAAAGTCGACATCCATAACAGCCTTTGTATGGCCCTTGAGAGTCCTTTCTAGGTCTCCAAGTTCCCAATCCCAGATCTTGATAGTACAATCTTCTGAACCGGAGGCGAGCGAAGAGAAAACTGGATGGAATGCCACGGATGTAACAGGTTTTCTATGCGACCGGAGTGTATATCGTGCTGGTAATCCAGGAAGCCAACTGCTAGGATCGTGATTTCGTCTGGACAAGGAGGATGGTGGGGCAGAATCGAGTTCGGCTTGTAATGTTGCAACTATCGACTCTAATCCCATTATCTGAAGAAAGTTCAGTCTTTCTTCTAATCAGTCAACCATCAAATCCTACTTTCTTCTGTAATCGGACAACGCTCGTCCACTTCTTCTCAAGTAGCCCCTCATATTTGCTGCTTGTGGCGGCACTAAAGCTGTCGCCCAAACCGAGGTCTTCTTGCAACGCTGTAGCGCTGCTAGATAGATTTATAGATGCCAGGTAAGCGATAATGGATTTGTGTCTTATTCAGAGTCAGCGCATGTGGTATCGAAATGCAGGTTTACTTACAGCTCCTCTGCCTGACCCTGGGTCAAGATGCGGCTCATAGTGGCAGCGGTTGGTGTTCACACAGCTTGTGATTCGTTTCGTCTTGTTTTGTTTTGCTGCCACCCTAGGCAGTCACCGTGGCCATGAGGGACGGCTGTTCGCCTGGAGTGTTTGTAGGTTGATGCCGATATTGAGAGGAAGGGAAGAGGGAGTTCATTATCTAGATGCTCAGGTGCTAGACCGCCACCCCCGCTAAGCCGAGAAGGAGCTACTGCGGCCTATCACCTGACTTTACCAAAAGTTCAGCCAAGGATTTCTTCTAATATTACTCAGTTGTGACTAAGTATTTCTTATAATCTCAGCCTTCCCACCAAGAGGCCCGTCAACAGCCTTACTTACCTGACAGCCTTATGCAATCCTCAACCAACCATGCCCGCCACCCCTCACTAATATAACGCAATGTCCTCGTCCCAAATTCCCAATATTCTCTCTTCACGAGGCGGGCCCCGATCTCGAGGGAGAGGCAGAGCTCGAGGTAGGGGTGGAGCACCGAATCTATCAGCTGCTTCACGCAAAGACCAAAGCATCCAGGCTACAGATACAGATGCGGCGGTCTCACGACTCAGTGCTGTCTCCTTGGGATACTTGGACGACCCGTTTGCGCAATTTTTTGTTAATGGGCAAGGCACAAGACGCCTACCTATCATTAATCGAGGTACGCGATTTGCGATTCTCCTGTCAGAAGGAAGATGTAGCTGATCTTTATGAAGGAACATACACGCGCACCAATGCACTCGACATCCTTATCAAGGCTTTTTTATCACCTTCTTCTCAGGAACCCGAATTGAAACAAATCATATCTCTCGGCGCAGGAACTGACACACGATATTTCCGTCTGAGAGCTCAAAATCGTCATCGCAATGTCGTCTACCACGAAATCGATTTCCCGGCTGTCTGCGCTGCGAAATGTCATATCGTTGACTCCAACAAGTCTTTGTCGCGAGATGAAACAATCCCTCGAGCTGGAGCTGTTGGACCTACAGATACAGAGAGCGACGTGGCAGGGAAGCCAAGCAGAGTGGATGGAGAGCTAGGGTGGAAGCTTTTACGGTCTGCGGAGCTAGGAGCCGAGAGTGAGACGGAGGCAGGGTATCTTTGTCATCCTTTGGATCTACGGCAATTACCTGCTCTACCAGGATTGAGTTCTATCCGAGGACTTAGAGCGGACCTGCCTACGCTCATTATATCGGAATGCTGTTTATGTTACTTGGAAGTTGATGTCGCGACAGATGTATTGAAGTGGTTCACAGACAGGATACCGGGTATTGGAATAATCCTCTACGAGCCGATAGGCGTCGACGATGCATTTGGACAGATGATGGTGGAAAATCTTGCGGCGCGGGGAATTGTGATGCCTACCGTGCGACGATACAAGAGTTTAGATAACCAACTGGGAAGGTTGGGTGAACTCGGTTTTGGCGATGATGGTGGGGGGACGAACGCTATCACGATCGAGAAGACCTGGGAGAATTGGATCACGCCCGAGGAAAGAGAAAGGGTTGATGGGCTGGAGGGCCTTGACGAGGTTGAAGAGTGGCAGATGTTGGCCAGGCATTATGCAGTTGTTTGGGGCTGGAGAGGAAGTTATGGATGGGAGACTTGGCGAAGTCTTCAACAGACAGATCCTCGATAAACAATTACCACTTTTTACGAGACCATCAATTGGGACGATATTTTCATTGGATCTTGAACGATAGGTTTCAGATACACGTTAAGCAGGCATGCTTGGAGATGAATTAGGCGGGATTGAATTCCAAAGAGCCAATAGTTGTCTCCCTTGCCAACTATTTCCTATCGTGCAAACCCCTCTCCTATCCTTCGCAGATCCCCCTCATTCACCTTCTGCGTCTCATCAAGTTATTTATCGAAATGGAGCTCTCGGTTTCTTCAAAGGCTATCACACAGTTTACTACAATTTTTGCCTTCTTCTTTTGCATTTTACAAACGCAAGCAGCAGATACATATCAGTTGGACACCTCATACTCCGGGTCAACATTCTTCAATGGATTCAATTTCTTCACTGCAAGTTCCCAATCTCTATGAAACTATTTCTGGAGCCTAACATCCAATCCCTAGGGTCCTGACCCAACAGGCGGGTTTGTGGAGTAAGTCAGTCCATCTTCCACGCGCAGACTTCCGCTGATACTCGCAGTTATGAAGCCTTCGTTTACGCCCGGGAATCAGGCTATGTGTACCCTGATTACAAGAACGGGGCGGCTTATATGGGGGTTGACAATGTCTCCGTCCTCACATTCCCTGGGCTTGGCAGGAAAAGCGTCAGGATAATGAGCCAGAAAACTTGGACACATGGCTTGTTCATTAGTGATATCGTCCATATGCCTGGTGGTATTTGTGGGGTGTGGCCTGCTCGTGAGTATGGTTCAGGAAGTTGAAGAGGAGAGGTCGTCCTGATAAAGCATAGATTGGACCCTGGGTCCAAATTGGCCGACAAACGGCGAGATTGATATCATTGAAGGTATTGTACCCTCGAAATGGACATGTGAGAGAAGAGACTTCTGACAAAAATTCAGGTGTCAACAGCGCACAACAGAATCTCATGTCCCTCCACACGCAAGTATTCCCCTTTCTCTATCGGAAACAGTACTGATAAAGCCTCAGATCTCCGGGCTGTATTGTGTCTCCTCAAATACAACTCGGCACCCTAGAGAGCTCTAATTGCGATACAAGCGTAAATAACAACACCGGCTGCAATATCCTTTCTACCTCGACTTCGACCTATGGAAGCAATTTCAACGCCAATGGTGGTGGAGTCTTCGCAACAGAATGGACTTCTGACCACATCACAATCTGGTTCTTCCCCCGCAACTCCATTCCCCAAAACATAATCAACGGAACCCCTGATCCAAGCACGTGGACAGAAGCTCAAGGGATCTTCCAAGGGGGCCCCAATTGCAATATCGATAGCCATTTCGCGCAGAACCAGATTATATTCGATACGACGTTCTGTGGTGATTATGGTGATGCTACTTGGCCGACTGACCAGACGTGTAAGAATTTGGCCAGTAGTTGTGAAGCGTATGTGGCGGGCAATCCGAGTGCATTTACAAATGCGTAAGTTACTTAGGTGTTTGAGTAGAGGGGAGCTAATGATAATAGGTATTGGCTAGTCAACTCGGTGAAAGTATATACAATTGGTGGTCCTGCCCCGACCGTCAATGCCACTTCAGCTTCAGCTTCGGCGAAGAAGATAGCTACTTCGGCCAAAAATAGTCTTCCAGCAGGCGGGGCGTCATCGTCAAAACGGGTCCTTGCCTTGTCGGAAACTGGCTCTGCAGCACAGAGTCCTATTGTTCCGTCAATCTCAAAGTCGCTCTCCGGCGCGATCCCAAAGATATCAAGCTCTTCTCGGGTATCTCCGTTAAATGGAGGCACGTCAACCGGAAAATACTCTCCTCCGACAAAAGCTGTGTCTGCGAACTCAGCTGCCTTGTCTCTTAACCCAACAACATCAACGTTGCACAAGTCGAAGGGTACTGTTTCGACAACTAAACAGACTTCTCAGTCATCTCTGCGTTCAATTTTAGGGGCCTCTCAGCATGTGCTCCAAGCTTCATTCAAGTCTACATCACTCAAGCTTCCTCTGCCGAGCACTCGTACTACCGCTCGTCGCAGCACAAAGACCCCAATTCCGCTTACCCCAGCAATCAAATACCTCGGCTGCTTCCAATACTCCCAAGAAAATTTTAATCCTCTTCTTCGCAGCCATAGAATGGACTACGACATCTGTCTTTCTCGTTGCAGGCTCTACAGATATGCTGGACTTTTCGGACAACAATGCTTCTGCGCCGAGAGCCTAGATGACATGAACCCGCAATTTCCAAACGGGGATTGCAATCTGCCTTGTCCAGGTGATAATAGCGAGAAGTGTGGCGGCCTGCATAATGGAGCAGGATTATCTAAGAGAGAAGAAAATGAACCTGAGAACAAAGACTTTCTGCTCACTGTATTCGAAATACCTGATGGGGCGGTCGTTCCAGAGAAACCCTGTGACGACGAACCTCTGTCACACCAAATAAGCCCCCAAGTCCCTACGTACAAATACCGCGGCTGCGTAGGCTCTCAAAATGGACTTGTCGGCTTCCACCAGTACGTTTCTGGATCCGTTGACATCGGGCTCTGCGCTAGGCTCTGTGACGATAATCTCTTCATTGCAATCTACGACAACCACTGCTGGTGTGCGAACAAGCCTGAAGAAGCAGCTTTAGTGTCAGTCCCAGAGTCATTCTGCAACAGTCCATGCTTGATAACACGCACGGAGACGTGTGGTGGTGCTGCTGGGCCGCCGGAAGATCATCTGAAGCCGGAATATGTACTTTCTTTCTACGCAGCTGATTCGGTTGATCCTCAATACCCGGGCATCCCAGCTATTGCTTCAGAGCCTCGGCCATCGAAGCCTCCTTCGAGAATTGCCGGCCACGCTTCTCATTGCACTCCTGACGTGCTGATGATCACAACAACTGTTCTCTGCGCTGACTGCAATTCTGAGGGCCAAGTGGTGCTCACCACGCCGATTTTCGATAGAGGCCGTCCTGGACCTGCCGCTAAGCCGACAGGAATATGATCCATGGTTGCCGCAACATTCGGAATGTAGGGCAATAGTCGCAAAGTAGTCACCGGATTGACAAAAGGATCGAGAAAAGCATTTCAGAAATGACGGGTGTTTGAATACGGTGAACGGGAGATTCATGCTTCAAGATATACAAGATTTAAGATAGTGTTTTGATCAGCTGGTTGTGATTTTTCGTATTAATGAAATATTGAATGAATTAGGAAATGTCCAGAAAACTCCTGTGCAGTGACGCATCGCAGCCACAAGGGGGATTCTTTCTGCTCTCAAAGACCGAAATACCCTGAACAAGATCCCTCTCGAAATGCCTGTGATGGCCGTTATTTGAATGCGACTCACGTATACAAAGTCAGGATTCAAATTGCTTTCTGCGCACGTCCTACCTCTCATTATATTCCACGCAAAAATGTGTTTCCGGACTTGCTCTGAGCGCAGCCCATAATTATAGTATAGTATAATCGACGATGTATGCTTCTTAAACTAGCCACCACCGTCCTTGAGTTCTTTGAACAGGTGGGGTCGGCCTAATATCATGTAGAGCGCAATAAATTCTTCGGAGGTCAGACTATCACGCCATGCTTGAGCATGAACGATTCTGCGGGTACAAGGTTGACAATGGAAGAGGAAAGCCAGCACTTGGAAACCTAGAGAAAGAGTAGTGCATATCGTGAGCCTTGGAGCCGTTTATGATCAATGGTGGAGTTTGTTTGTTTATAATTTTAAGTATACTGGTAGAGGGATGGCAACGAAAGAGTTGAAAAGGCGAACCATTTTCAGGGTTGTGTCTGGATTATTCCTGCAAGTCAAGATGCGGGAGCGATGGGGTATGAAGGAAACTCAGATCATAGCACTGGATCCCTGGTAACTGTAAATACTCGCTACAAAAGCCGTATAAATATTCCTTTTAACTAGACAAGAATGACCAAACATATATGACAAAGATCGTAAAATAATTCTCGTCAATGGTATACCTCCAATTCTTCAGACGGGCTGTGGACCAGTTGGTCGCCGCCTTGCCCCTTGGTTTTGTGGCTTAGGCGACCTCCCTCTACGTTTCTCTGAATTGAGGGATTCCACAGTTTCGGTCAGCGCCTTGACATGTTCGACTAGTTCGTTTTGCTCATTGAACATGGTACGGAAAACTGTGTCGTATCCTCTGATGGTCTCCTCTTGCTCCTGGGTGACTTGCTCTAATTCTTTGATCTTAATCGAACCTGCTCTCTCCACCGCCTCAATTCTTTCATTCATACGTTTCTCCAAATTTTGGAGCTCAGTAGACTTAACACAGGCATCCATTTGAGTGAGGAAGCTATGCTGGAGAGCATCTTCGTTATCGCGTCGTCTCTGTAATTCATCGGAATGAATTTGCACTTGGGACTTGAGATCATTGGTAGTGCCGTCCTGCTTCTTCTGTTCACGTTCGAGGGCTACCAGGCGAGCTTGACAGTCGAGTCCAAGACCATTCGTAGATGTTCCTTGGGTTCCTTTCGTGCGTTCCAACGAGAGGACACGATTCATAACTGGGCTGAATGACTCTTTGGTGTGACGTTTCAAGGTGGCAAGAGCTTGCGTTAAGCCGTTAACGCGATCGCTTGAGGAGCCTACATAAGTAGCGAGCTCCTGTCTCGCATCCCTTAGCCCTGCTGCTAAGGTATTGATCTGGTCGATAGCTTTGACCTCGGAGGCAGCAATCGCTTGCATCATTTCATGTACCTTTGTCATCAAGCTGTTTATCTGGTCGGTGGTGAGGTCTTCAGAGGCTGCAAACTGCCTTTTCATATCCTGATATTGCCCTTGCTGACAAGCCTCAGATTGGGCAAGTTGAGCAGCAAATTCCGCCATTATTCCGTCAAGATCCCCTTTCTGGTGCAGTGATGAGTCCGAAATTTCGGCACGCAATTGAACGAACGCCCCGTCAATAAGGTATTGATTTCTGCTCGCAATTGTGTCTATTCGGCTCGACATCCTCTCAACCACCTTCTTCGAGGCTTCTTCGAACTTGGATTGTCGATCAACGAGCTCATTGTACAAGCTGCCAGATTTTGAGAGACGCTTGGCCATCTCGTCTATTTTTGAATGATTCGAATAATTCCTTGACTCTGATTTTGTGAGTCGTTCGTCAAATTTCTCAATAGACGTGGCATGGTCTTTGCTTGTTTTTTGTGAATCGAGAATTCTGGCATCCATTCGCTCAAAGTGCTCTTTGTGACTGGCAATACGCTCCTCTAATGCCTTGTTTTGTTTCTGGCTATGTTCGTTGGATTCTGTCAAGGTCTGTTTCAGGCTGTCAAATCGTTCTTCGATGCGATTCTCGTTTCCAGCTACTCGTTGTTCTACTAAAGTTGTCCTTAAACGTCGAGCTGCACTGTCATTCTCTACAGCCTCGAAGTACTGGTTCATTCCTGCTCTCAGCAGCTTGAGATTACGCTCGCCCTCACTGGAAATAGATGGACTGCCGGGCAGGCTCGGAAAGCTGAAACATTGGATTGGTTCTGGAGCAGGAAAATCAATCAATGCCTCCTTCCCAAACGGAAGCATTGAAGAGAAGGAACACTCTGCTATCATGTCCTTTTTGACTTCTTTTCCAATTCGCTCTGCAACCCTATTCTTGTGTTGGGAGCCGTTGAGGTGTTGCTCCAGATTGCGGGTAGTTAATTTGCCAGTTTTGGTCGTCATGATGAATTCCCGATTGTCACAGTCAAGACAATTCACGCAGTCACCATCGGAGGTAAACTTATCGTTGGGATATTTAGCTCGCATATCCTGTAATGCAGCAATGATCCAAGAAGGGGAAGATCGCTAGCATGATCAGCCATTTCCAATACGCCAGAGGATAATCACCTACCATTTTCTCTTCCTTATAAAGTACACTTGAATCATGATCGCCGTATCGTCTTCGTTTCGGGGTATTCGCATGGTATATACTAGTATTTGCAAGACGAGAAGGAGCCGAGACTCTTCGATTGTCCTCCGGTGTAGCCAGCCGCCGAGAAGAGCGACCTAGTTCTGAGGCAGTGCTGGATCCTCTTCTGGGTGGAATGAGGGTAGCGCCATAACTCGAACAGTCACTGTCAGCGCTCTCAGATATCCTTCGACGCTTCTTGTTCGGTGTGTCAGAACGAGACCCGGATGGTCGAGCTTCGGCAATCTCTGGTCGTAGAGGAATTGCGAGTTTGGTCATCTAAAATATCAGTAATATTGGCGATAGGATTTCAGCTGCAGCATACCTCAGCGTAGGCTTCCGTGTGTACTTGAGATGATCAGTACCCTTGTTATGGACAGAAACGGGTATGCAATTACTGACTCTTTTCCTCTATGTTTGCCGGTGATGGCCCTTCCACTTCGATTGTATTGCTCATATAGTCGTCCAACTCGGTGCCTCCCTTACTCGTGGAACAATCTCCTCCACCATTCAAACCCTCGTTCCCATTCTCTCCTAATTTGCACTGCGGGTGAACTGTCCAGTGACCGTGACCGTTGTGTTTCTCTCCCTTCAGTATGTGTTCCTGGCAGATTATAAGTAATTTAGCGGTCACAGAATAGGAGAGTTATCTATACATGAGCCATGCGCTTGAGTACAACCGTTGCCAACGCCCTTTGTTCACCGCAGTATTCCGCGTTGTCCAATCGATCCTCGTCGGATAGGTGGTCGGTGATCCATTGGCGCAGTGTATTCCAGCGAACTCCTATGAGGTGGTGGCCTTCAAGTTTGCTTTCTTGCCTCACTTGATTTAAAATGAGCTTCGTCACTGTCAGGTATTCGTCGCGTGAGATATCAGGCATCGTCGACAGCATGACTTATATTTGAGATTGAATAGCGCCGCGCCGCGTCGATGTAAACATTTATGAGTAGGTCACGTGATAGCGTGTTCACCGCAAATACCTATCACTCGCACTGTCGGATTGGGCCTTGGACAGCATCGACGCTGGTTCACTCCAAACCTTTTAAGTATGTCGTTCATCTACGTTGATGAAGCACAATTACAGGAGCTCCTTGGAGTATCATATTATTTTACCTATGATCAAATCTGAAGAGAGATTCTTCAGCAATGGTGGGGGTTACTTTGGCGCGGCAGAAAATCCCAAAGCACTTCTACTAAAAATGTCTGGGATCAACTGCGCATGGTCAATCAAGTACAGGAGTGAATTTAATATATTGAGTGATGTCTAAGGAGGGAAACAATAGGGGAACTGGGAATTCTATAAATGCATGAGGTTTCATATTATGTAGACCTGCTTGTTCCATAGTTTCAATCTTTATCCCATATCTCTCTTCGCGACGGCCCCATCAATCGCCGATTGCCGTATGAAGGACATCTTTCAATTGCACTAATCCAAGGGTAGATCCAGTATGCCACACAAAACGTCGAGTCTATAGCGCTTTTATGTGTTGAGTGCTTTTATGTGTTGCAAAACGGATTGTTCAAGATACTTCTACGTATTTGTGCGTTGAACTTCGATGATCGAATTCGAATTTATGACGTTTACAAACATATGCAACTAAATAACCTCCTTCTGGCCCTACTGCCTTTTTGGTTTTCAAGTGTCGGACGGTGTTGATGATTTCGTACTTCGTGATAATTGGGTAGTCGATAGATTGGAGGTACTGACCAGCTATGTTGCCGGAGGTATCAATGTATAAAAAGCCTGCTTGGAGTAGAGGAAGATCGAAGTTTGTCAAGTCCTCCCCTTTGCCCTTTGGAGTTGAAGTAATTTTGCTAACTCCAAGCCAGAGTTTCGTTATTTTAGGGTTCTCATCGCTCTGACCTTGACTCACCCAAGACCATCGATAAATTGGCTTTACTTTCTGTAATCTTAAAAAGGTCCGAAAAGCGCCTCCCACTATAAATCCCCTTCCTCATTTGTCGATACTGGATCCTAACAACTCCAGTCAATAAGCCTGGCCGTGCGATCAACATGATAACTGGATTTGGGAAAGTGTCTGGATCCGTCTTGAGTTATCATATGGAGAGATGCGCGCTCTCCCATTCGCTGGCTCGACTAGGAGTGGGCTGCATCAAAATCGAATATCGAAGATGTTCTCCCTGAGCTACGAGGTAAGTCTCTGGCTATTGTATTCGATGACGCCGAGCTAGAAGCTGCTGTCTCCGATACTCGAAATTCGATACACACTAACAGCGGCCAGATGTGTGTGGCGGATAGTAGGGTGTATGCTCAAGATACCATCGTAGAGGAGTTCACGGCTCACGGCTCACGGCTCTATTCAGAGCAAAATTCACATGACGCCAATAGAAGTGGTCTATTCACGGGGATCATCATGTCGTGGCTCTGTAGGATAAGTCTCGAGTAATAGCGCAGCGGAGTATTCAAAGAGTGACTCAGGATTTCTCTCACCATATATCTTTCTCTTTGGATCTGTTAGCCCCCCTGGCCCCTAGCTGTTGAACAGGGCGAAAAAGGGAGCGAGAGGGAGTGTATGTATAAGGCGTGAGTATAGGAACCCTTCCGTCTCGATACTATACGGAGCAGCAGCTACAACCACCCTTATCTACACTCCATATTCACTCTAGCCACCCAGCCCCTGAGCCCCCAGGTTCCCAAACTCCCAGTGCCGAGAAGTGACAGCGGTCTGCAATCCACTTTGAGCATCGCGTTCCCAAACCGAGCCGGTGGGCAGCCGTTGCATTACAAAACCCCACCCCTCTCTGTTTCCCCCTTCTCTCGATTGGCATTCAACATCCTCTTGTTCATTGCTTTACCACTACTTGAGCTTGCGATGATTAAGTCGATATCCTCAATTCCTACCACTCGAGGTCAACTTACATCTTGTAAGTACGCTCACAGCAGCTCCTCGGAAGGCTGGAGTCGAGCCTTCTCACTCCCCCGTCCTACAGTACACCAGGGTACCGCGTTCCAATTTCAAACTGCATGCGCGTCAGATTTACTAATTTCGTCCCCTAGAGTAGACTACAAAGGGTACATTCTCCAGCTTTCACCTAGGTAACCTTTACGTTCTGCGAAGTGTCTCCGCAATGCCAACCTATCTTCTCCACGGCTTTCGCTGGCATCGACGGAGCATTCGCACACTCGTCATAGTCCACGATCTTGAAGATGCAAGTCCAGAATGGGTTCTCGCCCCAGCTACCTCTATGTCTATCCTCAACTCCTTATACACTTTGTACGACTTTCTTCCCCCAAGCAACCCTCCTGCCTTGACATATCCTCGTACACCTATCCCTCCCATACCAGTGGAAGAAGACGAGCTAGAGCCAGAAAGGCCAAAGCCTTCTAGATTGAAGAAGAGCATGTCCATCGGCTCATTCCACACTCGTTCTATGAGTAAGAAGAGCAGGCGACCCTCGGAATTGGCCCTCCCTGTCAATGAAAACGTAAATAGACCCACCAATCGCAAAGGGAGCACAGCCTCGGGGTCAGACCCCAGACCTAGTACAACATCTGGCAGTGTGTATAGACAGAACGCGAAACCGGAGAAGAAGCCGACTTTCAATGATTGGAGTGTGGTAAAGTTGCTGGAACAGTACGATCCGAGCGATATGGTATCTACGAGCCAGCCGTACGCTTATGTCGCTGACTATATGGTGGAGGTTTCGCTGGGTGTTGCTATCACGGAGGAAATAGCAAAATATGAGATGAAAACGAAGGTGAATGAAGGATACACTTGTCCTGCGACTCCTATGGCACCTGGTACGCCAGCAACTTTAGGCAGGAGCCCTAGCATGAGCATGAGGGATACGAAGAAGATGGAGAGGACCACGGGGTGGTTTGAAAAGTTGAGAGACGGGTTACAGAAGGGAGAAGATATTGGATGGCATGTAGTGGTCTGTGGAGATGAGGAAAGAGCTTGTCCTTCCGTGGGAAGTATTGCTTCTTCCATGGAAAGCATACGGGAAAGGCTAGAAACGGAAGACCATGGGGTAGAGAGGACGCCGAAGAGTGGCGGTTTTAAGGGATTTTTCAGGAAAAGAAATCTTGATAAGGAGTGATTTGGATTATGGGAAAGGCGTTGTGTGTTAGCATGGTGTTTGGTGTTGGAGATTGGGAGGACAGCTGGACACGCTCTCGGCCCGCAAAATACCCAAATCTAATGGCAATTTTAATCTTTGATATCAAACCTATTGAATGGACCCTTTGTCCTGCCGTGCACCCCAACGCCATCGCTAAATCGACACTTCATACCCAGCTCTCATTTCTTCGACGACCCGAAGCCAACAATACCCATACTAGCCATCATATCATCCTCATCGTGCTCGCCCTCAACCCTGACATCCTCTCCATACTCCTTTTTAATCTTGACCTCCTCCTCCAACTTGACCCTCTTTCTCTCCGCGACCTCCTTCCTCTTAATCCTCCTCTCCTCCCTCGCCTTCTCCTCCTCCTCCTTCCTAACCTCCAACCTCTCCCCAAGCGTCTTAACATCCCCCCTCCTCTCCTCCTCCATCCTCTCCCAAATCGCCGCAATCCTCTCATGCACCTCCTCCGCCCCGGCCCTCAGAACCTCCCCCGTCTGCCCAATAGCCCTCAGATGCTGCATGCTATTCTCGTGCTCCACCCACTGCAGGTTATCCTTGAACGTCAAGTCGCAGTCCGCACAGTAGAACCCCGCCCCGCGTCCTCTCTTCCCCGTCGCTGCCCCGGCGGGCATGAGCACCGTCTTCCCCACGTTCGACGATACATCGAGCCGTGAAGCTCGCGCTTGCGTGTGCGTCTCCGACCCCGTGAGCGGAGCGTAGTATTTCTTGCCGGCGAGCTTGGCTTCGTAGCGGAGGCGCCCTTCTTCTTTCTCTTTGGCCTCGCGCTCGGCGGCTTTTTGGGCGTACTCGGCGCGGTCGTACTTTTTGCGGAAATCGGTGTCGGAAGCATTGCTTTCGTAGGCGCCTTTCTTTGAGGCCATGTTGGCGGTTTGAAAATGGAGGGTTGAGTGGATGCTGTGGGGAGTTGTGTAGTCGGAGAGAACGTTCTACTTAAATATTGACTTGGAGGCCACAGCTTGAAAATTCCCCGATCAGGAAACGCGGGGCATTTTAAAAGATCTTTCCCCTCCAAACAAACCACAATCTCAACACAACACGAAATGCTTTACTTAATAGGCCTCGGTCTCTCTGACGAGACAGATATAACAGTGAAAGGGCTTGATATCGTCCGGAAAGCTTCGCGCGTTTACCTCGAATCCTACACGGCAATTCTGCTTGTCGAAAAATCCATCCTCGTTCGCATCTCTGCCCCGCCCCAAAACCTCAAGCTGACGCTGATGCCAGTAGGAACAATACTATGGCCGAGAAGTCATTATCGCGGATCGAGAGATGGTGGAGTCTTCCAGTGATGAGATACTGAAGGATGCGCAGAATGTCGACGTTGCATTTTTGGTAGTGGGAGATCCTTTTGGGTATGCCTGTTCCATCATGGATAGAGAGGGACTGGAAGAGAAGGGCTAATTGATGAAGGGCGACTACGCATACGGATCTTGTGCTGCGGGCAAGAGATCTCAAGATCCCAGTCTCTACGGTTCCAAATGCTTCGATCATGTCTGCTATCGGCGCCACGGGACTGCAGCTTTATAATTTCGGTCAGACCGTCTCGATGGTGTTCTTCACCGACAACTGGAAACCGGCCTCGTTCTACGATCGTATACGCGAGAATAGGAATATTGGATTGCATACACTGGTCTTGCTGGATATTAAGGTCAAGGAACAGAGTTTGGAGAATATGGCGAGGGGAAGAAAGATTTATGAGCCCGCGCGGTATATGACTGTTGGGCAATGTGCACAGCAGATGCTAGAGATTGAGAAAATTAAGGAGGAGGAGGGCGATGGTTTGGATGGCGTTTATGGGGAGGAAAGTCTGGCTATTGGTGCGGCGAGGGTGGGTGGTAAGACGGAGAAGTTTGTGAGTGGGACGCTGAAGCAGCTTTGTGATGCTGATGAGGAACTTGGTGGGCCGTTGCATAGTTTGGTGTTGCTGGGGAAGAGAACTCATGAGTTGGAGAGCGATTATGTGAGGGAGTACGCTATTGACAAGGAAGGCTGGGACAGGATCTGGAAAAGAGATTATGAGGGTAACTAATAATCACATATCACAAAATGGACCTCGCAGTGTGAGCAGGAAAATTTGTGTGAGAACTGAGA
Source organism: Hyphodiscus sp. D1413 (assembly GCA_003988895.1). Lineage (NCBI taxonomy): Eukaryota > Fungi > Ascomycota > Leotiomycetes > Helotiales > Hyphodiscaceae > Hyphodiscus > Hyphodiscus sp. D1413. The sequence continues at coordinate 120,891 of QYAO01000052.1, forward strand.
AGAGACGGTTCCTTAGTCAAGGACAAAATGAGCGCTTTATCTCACAATACCTTCTCTCGTTTTGCAACTCTATTCTATTATCTCTTCTTTCCTAATATCATATGCCATGCTCTTCTCAAAGAAGTCTGCTTTGTACCTAGTTAGGTGTTAGCATTGTTTTCATTTAGCACAGAGTTTCTTTTATTAAAACTGGTCTTACCATATATACACCCAAGTCAGCCATTCCTCGAACTTCTGCCAAAGCCAGCTCTTATCTTTCACATTTCTCCACCTGAAGACTGCCTCCTTGTAGGCAGTATCGATGCGAGGTCTTCTCGTCTTCTCGTAGGACTCGAATACAGCTCCTAGTGGTTTGTCCGGAGAATGTTCCAGGACCCGAGCGAGCAAAACGGAATCCTCAATCGCCAGGCCAGTGCTCTCACCTTGGGGAGGCATCTAAGGATTCGTCAGTGAGAGTCCGAGTCCAGATGGGAGCTATCATACCCCATGAGCAGCATCACCCAGAAGTATCACTCTCCCTCTGGTCCACCTTCCTCCCGCTTCAAGCTTGCAAACAGGATAGAAGATCCAGTCGTCTGTTTTTGCAATTAATTCTGGCAGGCAAGGGAATGCACATTCGGCATATCTCCTCTGCACTTCTTTCACCGTCCGTTCTCGATCTAGGCCTCTCGTCTTCCAGCCCTCTCTCGAACATTGTTCCTTCGTTTCCATCACAGCCCCAAGATAGATTCTTGTCTTCTCTGGATCAGTATAGCTGGTCAACAACGTTCCAAATCGGCTGCTATTCACAGCTGTCTGCTGGAAATGGATATCTGACTTGACGCCAGCTTTCTCCACGATCGCATAAGCTGTACACATTCCCGTGTAGATCGGTTTGCGTTCCGGCTCAACATAGCTCATGCGGACTGCGGAATAGATCCCATCGCAACCGACCAGAAAGTCAGCTTCAGCCGTAGTTCCATTCTCAAACGTAACACCAATTTTCTCCTCAAGTTCCCTAACATCAATCAATTTCGCACCATAAATAACCCTCGCGCCGACTCTCTTAACAGCCTCCAGTAATCCCCTCTGCAACACTGCTCGCTCGACTCTTTTCGAAGGTCCACTCTTGCCCCTAAACCCCAACTCCGCAATCTTCGATCCGGTCGCCAAGGAGAAAATCTCAATCGCATCACATCGACACCCACTGATCTCCACCTCCAAAGACTCGAGGATACGCAGGGCGTTAGGGGTCAAATTCACTGCTCCTCCAATCGTGGCGGGCACTTCTCGCTGTCCGTAGATGGCGCATTTGATGCCGAGCTTTGAGAGCGTCAGGGCTGCGACGCAGCCTGAGATTCCGCCGCCGATTATGAGAGCCGTTCGGGGCATACTGTGAGTTGGTGGACAGTAGAATAGGTGGGAATGGGCGACATTAAGGACTGTGGATCTATCTCAATCAAGTGATGTCTCCGATGCGTCAACTGAATACGTTGCCGCTACTTGTACTTGTATATAATGAGGGGCTGAGAATTACCCCGGTCTTACATACGATAGTCTACCTGATATGCATGCCAAGTCGTGGCTGCAGCGCATTCGATCCGAGCTTCAGTGAAAGGTATTTCCTTATTTTAACGACATTTCCCGGCAGCCCCATATTACCGTCGTACGTTTCCCCAGATCGCTCCGCAGGTAGACTGGCCTTTTTTGGTTCTTTATATATTTAATTAAACACAGAGCATAACTCTAGAGCTGTAGCCACAGCGATCTATTATTGACTAAATCTTTCCAAGGTACAAGCTCGTAAACCCTAGTCAAACATATTTTTTTCATCCAAAAAAAGTCCACAGATATTTCCTTGATTGAAATGTTGCTTTTGCACTAGACAAAGAGAAGTCTCTAAATCAGTGATTCCGTGACACAAGCTAAGCCAAGTTAAAAATCTAAACGCTTCAAGAGTAATCGAGCCAATGAATTCTCAAAGAGAAGACTTGATCTGATGGTATGAAGGAAACCCGGAAGGGTACGAGGGTTTAGCAAGAATTATGAGTGCCTACCCTGAGCTCGTAAGATTCCGTCGATTCGGCGCCCTCGACCTGCGCAATATTATGTTCATAAAAACAGAGATCGCAGACTTGGAGAAGGAGTATGAAAACGTCATCGCTGAGCACAACCATGCGCCTGACGCAAGAACAGCTGCGCTCTCAAGAGCCTGGCGAGAAGTGGCTAGAACGGGTAGCCAGGGGGGAAATCCTCGGCATCATATTGTTCGTCACCTGCGGGATTTACTGAAGATTATAGTAAGTAGACGGTACTTAGAGTGACTAGTTATTGAAGTTGAAGTCGAATAAATACTGCACTTACGACGCAGGGGGCAGTTCTTGCTCTTCAACAGCCGACTCATAAAGATATTGGCTTCCTCAAATACTGCTCAAGAATCCGCATTTGGGAGCCAATTTCCTGGACCGGGAGGAGAGCGCATATTTAGAAGACGAGAAATTCAGGCCTGATCTGGTGACACTTAAACCGAGCTCAGGGGTAACAAAACTAAGATCCACTAGGAGCAGGAAAGATGGATTGTAATTTCTTGGATCAAAATGATATGCACGATCTTCTATTTTGAAAGCCTTTTTGTATGCAAGACTGCCAACAACGCCAAGCAACCAGATCCAGACCTATACATCCTCTATGACACCCCACCAAACTGACCTTCAATACCACCAGTACCGTTGAGCTGCCGCTCTGGACCGCCCGTGTCTTCGCTTTTGATGATAGCCTCCATCTTCACATCATTGACCGCAGCAACAGAGTTCGAATCTGCGACAAGAGTGCTGTATGGTCCAGGTTTGACCTCAAGCCCGCCATTTCCAGCCTCTGAAATTGGCGCAGCAGCTGCAATTGACGGGTTGACATCAACTTTGATTTCACCGTCCTCTTTTTTGAAGCCTTGTGCGACCTCTTTCTTCTCCTCCGACTTTGAGATGTTGCCTTTTGAGTTGTTGACAAGCGGCGTCGTATCGTTGAATATGCGTAGCAACATGGCTGTCCGGTCTTCCTTCGCCAACATAAGATTGAGCGAGAACAGCGATCTCCACAAAGGAAGCACCATACGCTCGCTGAAACCATCCTCTCCATCGCTTGCCTCAACCCGTAAGACGCAACAACCCATGGGAATGTTGTTTACACGCTCCCCTATCTCGTCCAGATTTTTCCAACTTCCATCCGAGAGCTTGGGAAACATCTCTATGAGAAGTTTGCGGAATGTCTCTTTCTTATATAGTCGAACCACTCGTTCTTCGCCCACGTAGCCTTCGAGAATTGGCATACCCTCAGACTGAATTCGCCACTTGCATACATCATCTCCTTGAACATCCTGCTTCATGAACATCTTCACGCCGCCATGTATGAATTTTATACCCTTTCCTTCATTTTCTGTTAGAATATCACGAACTAGAGCAGATGTGTAGTAGATGGTTTTGACAGGCTCTCCTGTAGCGTTCCGGACCATGAATCGATCTCGAGGGAAGCGCGGGCTGAGGTGGTAGAAAGTCTCAACAGACTGTACTTCTACATGATCACCAGCGATGTACTTGAACGGTTCTTCAAATTGTTGGCCATTCCGATTTCGATTCACTGGTCGAGGTTGTGATCCTCCGGCATTCGACCGCATATCTCCGGGTCGAGTAGATATATCCAATTGTGCGCCAGGGGGTGGTGGGCGAGGGCTCTCTTGAGTTTCGTCGTTTCCGGCGAGATCAACAGCTTCTTTAGGGTCCGTTTTTAAGTTTCTGCTTACAGCATCGAGCAAAGGGTTATTCTCGTCGACTATGTCGACAGGACGTTCATCAAGCTTAGCCTTTTTCGGTGATGACGGCGGCTCATCCGAATCTTCTGCCTTACGCTTGGTTCCATTCGTGATATCTTCAATCAATGCTGAGATCGGGGGCTTAGCTTCAATTTTCTTGGAATCCGACTCAGGCTTGGCTCTGAATTCTGACTGCTTCTCTAGAATAGCAATGAAGAAGCCACCGGTATCTTGGTGATGAGCGTAAACTCTCATGCATCTCTCGAAGGGGATCTCGGATCCAGGTGGGTACGAAGGCGTGAACATGCCTTCCACCAGCTTCTCTAAAGCAGGTGTTGAACCGTTCTTCTCAATCTCGTCTTGCACAGCCTGAAAATTGCGAAAGACTTGACCGCTCTTATCCATAATGCTCCAGTTTGTGAGACCAGGTTTTCGTTTGAGTAAAGGAAGTTTATCATCGCTTGGGAGCAATTTGACTTTTTCGAGGCCTCCACATCTCTCGATCGCTGAAGCAATGACCGCCTCATTCTCCACTGGATTCATACTGCACGTCGAATAGACAACTCGACCACCGACCTTCAGCATCTGGAGAGCTCTGACGAGAATCCGCACTTGGGTAACATAAAGGCCCAGTGCGTTCGAAGGATTCCAATCTTGCCATAGATTGACGTTCTTTCTTGTAGTGCCATCTCCGGAACAAGGGACATCGGCCAAAATACGATCAAACTTGAGATATCTGTTGGTAGCAGGATTTTCAGGAGTTGGTGGAAGCTTGATAGATGGATACAAGGTTGCGTCGTGATTCGTGACGATCAAATTCGGGGAGGACAATCGCTTGAGTTGATGGATCAGCATGTGAGCGCGCTTGTAGTCCGAGTCATTTGCAATCAATATTCCGGTAGCTCGGCCGTCATCTTTGGAATCGATCTCTAACTCCGCTGCATCTTCGCTTTTTATTTCGATACTAGGACTCACTTCTCTACCATCTTCTTGGGCGTGCTCTTTGAGGGATTTGCGAATGCGTCCTTCCTCGCCTCTGTGAACCATCTCCAGCAGTTGTGCAGCCTTGCTTCCAGGAGCTGCACACATATCGAGCACTGTCATACCAGGTTGGAGATCCATGACCAATGGCGGAATCATGCTAACTACTTCCTGTCTGCTGATATTTCCAACGCTCGTCTCGGAAACGAGGTATTTCTGGAAGGCTGAAAACGGCGGAAATTTGCGGACGACATTCTTTGGGGTAGTCATCCACCACGCCAAGTTGTCTGGGTACCATGTAACAGGTTGAGGTGGCTCTACTTTCGTGCCGTCGTAATGGGAGATCTTGGATATTTCGGGGATGTACCGTTCGACAAGTTGACGTTGTACTGCAAGAGCATGTCTACAAGATGATTAGTATTAGCTTACGATCGGAGTCTTGTAAGTCAATGAATGAAATCTGGAATTTACCCTTTTGACCCCGCGAATCTGAAGCTATTGGGCAACTCTCGTTTCAAAGCCGCCCAAAAGTCCGGCTTCTCCTCTTCATCGAGACCAAGAACATCGTTGTAATATCGCTCGAGCTTCTCATTATGTTTCTGGACCTTTTCGAAGCTGACACGATTGTCATTCCATTCTTGTCTGTCTCGATTCCCTCCCCCACGTCCTCGACCTCTTCCACCGCCTCGACCGCCCTATGAAGTTCGTATTAATTCTCTAATTCCAGAAGGGATTGCTTACTCGTTTGCCTCCACGGCCCATGATTCGGGTCTTTGTTCGGGTAAAGAGGGGGGTTGACGGCAGTGACTGCTAATTGTGCATGTGTGAAGATTCGCACAAAAATCATGACCTCGCCTCCGGAAGCTTGGTCGGCTGCCGGAGAAACTATTTACCGAGCTTTGTTATTTGCGCCACAATACTAGTAATGAGCAAAGGTAATCTCTTGTTCAAGCGTCACTAGACTTGCGATTTGCTATAGTTATGGTGAACTTAGATCCTAATCAGTCCTCTATCTCTACCTGGACCTTTTTGAATTTTTTCATTCACCCAAAGACTTTGGACGCAGATGGTATGGGTAGTGCTTGCCCTCGAAACAGTGCACATCTAAGATCAGTATGCAGATTCCATTGCCAGATACCAAGCTATACGACTAGGACGGGGTCTCACTTCTCTTTAATGAGAGCACGTAGTTTGTAAATGGTGATTTCATACTTTAAGCACTATTAGCGAGGATGCATTTCTATTGTCCTTCTTTTCTTGTAGTCAATATCCATTTCATACTTTCTTCAAATCTTCTTTTTCGCAAAGCTAAACTTAATTAATATTATGCCGTCTCATGAGCTTTTATCTTCTGCGAGCTCCGAGCTCGTCGGAGCCCACAAATTACCTTATGAAGGTAGCTTTATTTGTTGGTAGTTGGCGTCTCCGTTCTTCTGCCTCGAATATGTTCACACTTAACATTTAAACTGCTACTTCTTGTGTCAGAACTTGAGACTGTCTAGCTTCCGACGAATTTGTTACATTCGTTACAATTGAACTTCCAGATATCCTAGGAAGGCTGGCCGCAAGAGGCCTACAGAGATAGCAAGTTATTCTCTCAAGTATAACATTCATTCTCTCATCAACATAGACAAATCGGAATCCATGGCCCTAGGTAGGGATGTTCGGAGCAAATGCTGCTTCAATAGCTAGGCTAGTAGATAAAGTTCAAGTTGCAAGGAGCTATAGACATCTCTGCAGATTTTTTCGAGAATGGATCAGTGATTCACGCAACCTGTGATAATTACAGAGCTAGGGCACAAGGAGAATGTATAGTTACATGAGGAAGACCGGATAATCGGACGGAAGGTTGATGTCGAAGTGTTGTCGACATTTTCAGAAGACTTTTCAGGGGGAGAATATGGTACGGAGGAGTTTATGCAATAATGATGCCACCAAAGTTTGTATGTGGTTCTAAAGGGCGGTGGGGCTGGTCATTCCATTGCCGAGGAGGCAGTGGAGGAGGTTACTGCAGCGGTACTCGGGTTTTACAACAAGCTAATTTGACAAAATTCGGACCCAGTCAAGATTGACAACCAATTCAATGGATCAATGCTCATCAATAAATGTCGAAAACTTATAAAATACAACCCGCCAAATTTCGATTCTCTCCTACAGATATTTACCACTTGTAATCAACCCCAGACGCGTGCTCCATCAGATCAAAAGTGGGCTTAGCACTGAACCATCCCGCCATTTCCGTTCCGACACTCTTATAAGTAAAAGCAGCATCCTCCGCATTGATCTTGACTGTCTGGCCACCTGTTCCTGCCGCTGCAGCATCTGCCAATAGCTGGGCATGGCAGCACTTGTCCAGACTCATGAACCAGAATACCGTGCTTTCAATGGTCTTGCCGCACGTTAAAAGTCCATGGTTCTGGAGTAAAGCAGCTTTCTTTTGGCCCAAGGCCGCGGCAATGGCTATTCCTTCGTCTTCGGCGAGAACAATGCCACGGAAAGACGAGTAGTGAGCGATGTCATCATGAAAGGCGCACGAATCTTGGGTGATGATGTCAAGATTTTTACCAAGCGTGCAGAAAGATCGGCCGTAAATAGAATGAGAATGGGCTACGCAGTTTATCTCAGGGCGCGCGGTGTGGACTGCGTGGTGGATCATGTATGCTTTAAACAATCAGCATTTGTGAATATGCAGTTGTGGAGGAAATGCGGGGTACATACCAGCAGTATTCAAAAGACGCACAGGTCCGCCTTCAACAACAATCCCATCTTTATTCACACGAATCAAATCAGAAGCTTTCAGAAGAGGCCAAGCGACTCCAAAGGGGTTCACCCAGAAACTTGTCGGCTCAACAGGGTCCTAGACAATTGTCAGCTTTGTATTCTGCCACCCCACTTTTGACCCTACTCCTGGGCTTTCATATCTACAACATCCTTCATCAACTTACTCTCAGAGTAATATGTCCGGCAACTCCCTCATCAAAGCCAAACTTGGCGAAGATCCTAAAAGCAAGAGCAAGTCTGCCCTTCTGATACTCTCGCTCTGCGTACTTGTCCGTAAAGGTCGGTACTGAAGGGACTTTGATTCCTGGTTGCACTTTGATGGCTTGGGGCTCTGTCAAATCCGACTCAAGAGAGGCAGAGCCTTTTTGGGGCTTGTCATGGCTATTTGTGGGGATCGATGCTCCTGTTTCGATTGTGTCGTAGCTTGCTGAGGGAGGGGCCATTTCGATTTTGCAATCTTTGATGAGATATTTGGATGGGTGACGATGTAGTATGGCAGGAAGAATATACTAACCGTTGAATGGGGCGCGTGGAGAAATTTATATCAAGTGAAGGTAAGGGGTAGTTTGGAGTCGGTACGGGTTTGCATTCGACCGGTCACCAAACCATTGGCGTGAGGATGTCCATACCCCTCAATGTGGGGAAGATTTCTTTCTCCCGAATTCACCGAATATGGGGAAATCTAGCCGAGGCTTCGAAATGAAATTGCCGTCCCTAAAGTCACGTTGATGGGAGGTGAGTGGACGAAGGAAAAGGAATAAGTAGATTATCTTAGATGGGAACATTAATTTGCATTTAACCAAACCACAATAAATTAACTGAGAGACTTTCTAAGGAAAGTTTCCGGCCCAATCACCATCAACAGATTTCAGTACGAAGGTATACGAACAGGAGCAGTTCTAATAATAATAAAAATAATAGCTTATGTCTTCGCAGTCACTTACTACGACATCCACACCGCTTCGTCTTGTAGGATAATGGAAGAGTAGGAACTTATCAAACCTCGAAAACAAACCCCATCGATTTCATGTGAATTAACTTAACTATTTTGTTGCTGTTATCATGTCCTGATTATTGAAAGAAGGATCGACTGGGATGAGCAAAGATGCCCGAGCGCCAACGGCGCTCTTACAGTATCTCGGCCCGTCTTTAGTCCGCTCCGGAGAGAACCATGTCGGACAACACATAATTCTTTGCTACAACGCAGCCTGATTCCCTCCACAACTTTGTTATTTTGACCAAACTGCAATACTTGAGTTGAATATTATGGAGCCTGCATCTATTCAGGCTCCTTACTCCTCAAAATAACCACCTAGCTTTCCCTACTATTCGATTTCATCCCGACTGCTCGACGTTGCGCTCAGATTACTCAAGTGCTTAGATCAGCTACTCAACTTCGCAGACTTTCCAACTTACGCTTGCCTATAGGACACCCTCGAATGACTTTGGTCTCTACTGATTCTCAAGGGCTTCATTTGACCGATACTTCGAGCCGCCATGACAAGCTCATCGATCAAGTTCAGCGTGTGCAAACAGAAACCGCATTTCCTTGCAGCAGCCGCATTTTTCTCGATCATAAAATAAGACGAAGAATTCCAAGCACGTTTACACAAGCAACCTTACTCCGGCACATGTGTCCCAACCTAGTCCTTTATACTCCTCCTAAACCTTACGTCCGAGATTTGAATCAACATTTGGCAAGTCTGTGAGCCTAGCCTCATTGCATATCTCTGGACTGAATGGCGCCGATATGACAAGCATCAATCGAAATTCTAGCATCAATGCTACTTCAACGGACGACGGAATACATTCGACCGAGCAAAACTGAGAATCAACACCGGATCTCGTGTGGAGGGTCTAAGTCTTGTGGCAATAGAATTCGGACCTCAGAAGCTATAACTGAGTCACGAAGTCAGAGATGAATCTTAAAATCGACTTGACATGGAACGCAATATTTTACTTCCACGATGATACTGGGACATGATTCTATTTGAGAACTTGGTCCAACAGACTCTCGGACAGATGCGACGGTTGGCGATCGATTCTCCTACCAAGTTCTACAGGGCAGAGCTTAGAAGATATTTTTCGAACGGAGTCTGGCATTTCTGGGATGTAACGCATGTTTCTCTATGTGATGCCTCTAGATCAGTAAAGGTAAGATTCCTATTCTATTTCTAATAGTTATACTCATGCATTTCGAGTATCTGGATTGCGTCTTACCAAATGCGAATGACTATGATTACTGACTCTACGAAACTACAGGGACTTCATCCAAATTGCAACTACTCGATTCCGAACCAGATGATATGTCTGGGGTTACCAAGATACACAAAGCGCTAAATGATTGCTTTGACGAGATTGAGTAGAAGCGACTGAAGGCGTCACGACCGAACAACACAAAGAGGAGAAGGAGAAGCTCTTCAATAGGTCGTTGGCTCATATTCCCGTCATGGCGAATGAATATGAGCGGCCAAGTATCGTTATCCGAAAATTCGCTTCCGCGTTTGAAGTCGATGCACACCGTGAGTACGCTGAGAAGCTGTGCAAACATTTGAGAGATGGCGCTCGCACGGGAGAGGAGCCTGCAAAAACTTTGAGTGCGTTCACTTGCGTATAGAAAGGGAGTGAAGAGCAAAAGAATATATCGAGAGCTAGCGACGGCAAGTTCATGTTATGAATTTTTCAACATCATTCAAGGTTATATCCATGGCCAATTTTCAGAAGTCTTGAAGATTGGAAGTGCCTACTCTCCTGGTTCAATACTCAAGCTCGTAGGGTTAGGGGCCTTGATGACTATAATGATTACTTGCAAGTCACTGTTTTTGAACATGAGCTCAGCTGCAGGTCTAGTGATGCATCTCAATCGCTCAATTGTAGAATCTCTCAATATTCTTTGGTTATAACTTGTCACACGCCGGAATGAATGAAATATGTTATTTAGAGTCGAGCGAACTTCGCTGGCTATGAGAAATAATCCAAATGCGGTGCCACTAGAAGTCTGGCCGATCCCAGACGGAGGCGCCTTGGATCGCTAAAATCCAGCGCCTTCAGCGACTTTGACAGAAATTGTACTCAACGACGCACTTCCCAAGTAGACTTAACTGGGATTCTGTGCTTTTGCAAGCTTTATAGAGGCACAAGCATGAAATCAGAAACACGTGGTCATATTTGAGATTGTAGTTGTCTTTGATTACTATCAACGAAAACTGCGAATGAAGCCATCCACGAAGAAGTCTAGCTTTTTACTGTTATTCTGCCTTTCGAAGCAACAGTCTTTTCTGCTAGACCCTCTTCTCGCTGTCATCTGAAAAATGCACATCGTCCTTGCTCTATCCACTCTCCTTTACCAGGATTGTTGGACGGATGAGCTTCTTTACTGTCAAACTTATTCCTCGCGTCGCAGATCTGCCGCCAACTCTGCCTCGAAAGCCGTGACGTCCTCGTCCTCGAAAAGACCATTTTCTTGATCAAAAGTTCCAAAGTGCAATGTTCGTTCAGCGACGGATATATTGGCTGGCATATGATATTCGAAGGCAGCGCTTAAGGTTCTACCGGTGGAGATATTCCGAGGAGACTCAAATTCGGGGAATCGGACGCTATTAACCCAATCAAAATCGAAATGCGGGACCCAGTGACAGTTGATTTGTCTGACTTTAACCTCCAGTTCAACAAGTCCTCGGGTATGTCTGAGGATGCTGAGTCCATAACCTTTTGATATCCTGCCACTCTTCGACGCGCCTTTCAACGTCTTTCTCGAGATACCCAGATGTAGCTTGCGAAGATTGACACACTCGCCAAGAACCAGATACTGCTGCTTCTCACCGACCGCAAAGCCTTTCCACAAGACCTCGATTTTGCGGATCAAGGATCGATTCTTTTCGCCGATGCCCTTGAGGAAACAATACATGTCGTAGCCGGACTCGTTCGAGGGGAAGGAGAAGAAGTTTGTTCCGAAGAACTGCAAGGTCGTTTCTTCGTGGATTTTACGGCAGGTGAGAGAAATCGCCAGTTGCTGAATGCGTCTTTTCGTATACTCGTATTTTTTGGGGTCGAGACGAGCCTTTGCTCCTCGAACGTCAGGACGAACGACCCTGCAGCTTTTAAGGCAGAAGCACCAGATCTTATTCTTGATTTCTTGAGGCATGGTCATGAGATAGCAGATGTCAGATTGGGGCGAAGGTGCCGGAGCACTGATGACTTGACTGGCGCTCATCGTGATGATAAGGGCTGGTCTGTTCGACAGTTCGATAGTTCGCTTTGTTCGATGGTTCGTTCTGGTCAGTTCGATAGGTTGGTCGGTAGGTGCTTTGTTCGATAGGCTGGTCTCTTTGGTAGGTCGGATTTCTCGATGAGTCGCTCTGCTTGATAGGTTGTTGTACTCTATGTGTTGCTCTGTTCGTTGTTGGGACGCGGACGCCTTTGATATTTAGCACTGAAATCTTCATTTTATGGTGCAAAGGAATACCTCGGTGTTTCTGGCCTTGCACGAAGCAAGCTTTCTTCTCAAGCGCCCAGTCGTGGCGTCGCAGAGACAACTCTACGCAGTTGAAGGGAGAGGCCTTTCAGAGGTGGAACCCTTGATTGCGTTTCAAGGCGTGAAGTGATCTTGAGGGCATGTGGCACGGTCCCAAATTTTTATTGGGGATGGAAGAGCTTTTCTAGTCACAAAAGTTCGTGATTGTTTAAATCACATCGCTAAGGTAAACATCACTACCAGCCTCGGCGAGGTAACCAGTTTCAGCTACTAAATCAATATTCGTACTTTCGATCTGTGTATAAATCTGTCAACAAACAAATTTTCAATGCAATCACAAACTTCGTATGATCTTCACATCCGGCATACAAATTGCCCTTTGGCTATTATGGTTGATGTTAAAGTTCATCTTTGTTACTGTTGCCTTGGTAGTCTGCAAGTAAGAGGTAGAGCTCCCTGTTCACTAAATTATCAGGAGCGGGTAATAAAAGATTGAGGAAATTGACAAGCTCCATGAGAGAGAAGTTGGAAGCCTTGGCACAATAGCGACCACAGGCATGTGTCAAATCTGAGATTCATGCATGAAATGGTTGTTGATTGTTGGCAGACTTTCGAAAGGTCCTACACATCGCGTATCAAGAACGATGGCAATGGCAATGGATAACTCAGACTCTACGAAAGTCTACCAGGCATAGTTAGGGTTTTTGAGAAGTTTCGCAGAGCCTAGAGTCCGTGGACATGTTACTCTCTAGATTGTAATGCACAGTATGGCAGTTTACATAGGGTTACATAGAGAGGTTGTTGCATCAAAAACAAGGGCGATCAAATACAAATATAGGTCAATGAGATACGGTCTTGGAACAAGTGAGATCTTTAAATAGTACCTCAGCTCATAAATCTTCGTGATATGTATTCTCCTTTCCCCCTCTACAAATTTTGTGCGGAAAGGCATTTTGACCGTTCAAAATTCTTTGAGGGTATCTGTATGCTGCGAAATAAGAGGTGAACAAGCCTAGCTACACAATGACTCTTCATTTCGTGAATAGGGCAATGAATCGTTTATAGACAATTTCTCTAGCAACCCTATAATTTGACTTCGTGCGATATAGAAGCCACGTTTTAGAGTTCAGAATGTGCTGCTTGATGGATGCTGATTTGTACCCACTCACTTTTCAAACCTCATTCAAAATACTCCCAGTACCAACTGTATTGGGGCTGCACACTCATTGACAGCAATTGATATCAACCAAGCATCTTGGTTGTGCTGATTGAAGGATCGTTAAACGTAGCGTCTCCAGGCGTCACCCAGCTACTAAGACATCTTTGTTGTCTTGGTAGGAAAAAGCGCACAGCTTGACTTCTTATAGCGTCAATCTACAAGAAGTTCACTTCTGGACCAACCGCTTAACGGGTGAATCTCGAAGCGAAAATTCTAATGTAAGTTCACTTTGTTTTAATTTACCTGCAGCCTTGTCTTGCTAAGATTCGCGGTATTTAGCAACAACAAACAACAAACAACAACAACAACCACCACCTCTTCAATCATGGAGGTCAATGCTAATCAAGCACTCGTCCATCAGACGTTGAGTCTTCCTATCTCAGCATCCACTTCTCGAATCGAAGTCAGTCAAGAGGCTGCTTTCTTCAAGATGCTCTCACCAGAAGTTCGAGAGACAATCTACAAGTTCGTTGTCGGCTCAGATACTCCAATCTATATCGCCAGTGGCAGTCTGGAGGATCCGGAGGATATGAAATGCTTGTGGAGCGACCCAATCGACCTCCTTCCCAAGGACAACAATATCTCACTCACCATCCTCCGCACCTGCAAGGAGATCAATACCGAAGCTATGCCAATCTTCTACAAGGTCAACACTTTCAAGATTCTGAACCTTGGAGAGGACAAGTGGTACAAGGATCAATTCTGCGGATTGAGTGACCTCCAGTAAGTACTATTCAGGCCGTTTGGCTCCCTCTCATACGAATCTTTTTTATTCAGATCTGACTCCGACCTTTCCCAGTGACTTTCTTCGTACACTTGGCCCAAAGCGTTCCTTGATCCGATCTATTCGGTTCAACTACGGACTTCGCCGACGAGTCAACTACCACATGGCTGGTCTTGCTTTCGAGCTCTTGGCAGAATGCACCAACCTGACGAAGTTGGAGATCGGAGTCGACGATCGAACCACCATCGGTATGCGACTCCCGCAGAAGGATCTGAGAATTGCGAAGGGTATCGAGGATCTGAAGGCAGCTGTTAGGGCTATGCCGAGGGTGAAGATTACGGTTAATGACCACCTTCTGGTGTACAAGCCATCTATGGGTCGGTATTATCGTGAGCCGGCGATCCCAGAGAAGGCTGGACTGAAGGCTAAGAGAATGGAGCAGCTGGAGAAGATGCTTCAAGCCGAGGTTGGCCGCGATGCGACCTGATTTGAAGCCAAAAGATCACAAGTTACTTGAATTGTTCAGTATGCGATTATGGAATGGGTGAGCATTCGATGCATAGTCGCAGCCACAAGATCACCAGTTACTTGAATTGTTCAGCATGCGATTATGGAAAGCAGAGAAAATGCTCTCAAAGGGTTTATTGAGCATTTGATGCATAGTCGCAGCTGACATAGAAATGGAAACCGATTTTCCTTGAATTCCTTTAACTGCACAATACATTCTCGCTATCCTGAAGTGATCTGAAAGATTGGAACTGGTCAATTTGTTCCCAAAAGTTGACACTTTACAAATCTGAGACTCTGAGTATAACTGTATAACAGAAGCCTTCGGTCTGGGAGGGGCTCAATCGCGTTTCAGATGTCGCCCAAGAAAGCTGTTCATGAAGTTGATCACGATTGAGATTTAATTTCACGTCTTTTAATCCTTGTCTCTCAATGCATTTCTTTCTCTGACCGATCGAGGTAAAAATGATGTAACTTGGAAATTGGATGAGATTTAAAGCTGGCAAGCCAGCCACTGTGGTATGAGGAAGGCTCAGCAACGCGAGTCTGAAAGGTAGGGATTATCTTTCTATATATGAAGAGAGCCGCCTAGATCTGGGAAAGGCGATAGTAGGCCTAGCAAATCCTATTGTACAGCCATTGAAGAAGCGTTACACCTTCCAATCATTACGTCTTATATCTTTGCTCACATTTTGGACGAATTTTCTGTGGTTACCATGCCCTCACATCTGTGACGATATTATGTACTCTTGCCCGTTCTATTTACATCGGGAATTCTACTCTCCAAGGTCTACATATGACGGCAGGAAATCTCATCGCTAGATTCGGGACCGGAAATAATACATATCCAAATCCGGATGCGCCATACTGGTGGCTAGCAAGGGAATGTGAGTAGACCTGGTAAGTAGCGAGTTGTGGAAGAATATTTTGTGATGAAAAGGGGGTTTGTAGTAGACTCGCTTAGGTTACCCTAGCTAACTGGGCCGTCCTGTCGGTCTGTCAGCGCTTCAGCCTTGTGGCTGCCTTGTCATGTGAGCCTCGTCGTTACCCCTTTGCTGTTCCCCAACACAACCCCAGATCAAATACCAAGTCAGCTTTTAATAATATACTGAAGCTTCCTCATGTTTTCGACTCCTATCTAGCGATTTGTGTGTTTACTGCTTACGTAACAAAGGCAGATGTCAACATTGTCACAGATACATTGAAAACCCCCCCAAACACCTCCTTTCACCCAAATCCCTGTAACTCCATAACCGATCTATTAGCACCCGTCGCTGGCTATGCCAGCCCTGCCAGACATAGCCTCTCAACGCAAGTGTTTCACACCGCGAGCAAAGCTGGGCGCAGAGGATGTTTGGCAGCCCACGCTCAATATCATGGGATTGGAGCTATTGAGCTCAAACAAACAGCAAAGCACAACCATGGCCTCCGCCAGTCGCATCGCCTCACCACCGTCCGTACCAAGCCTTGCGCAAGGCTCCGAGCAGACGAAGATATCGATCCTGGATCTGCCATCGGAAACTCAGAAGGAGATCTTCAAACATGTAAGTACTGCCTGCCAGAATCTACCCGTGCCCCCTGAGTGCAACTTCAAGATTGACGCGGATCTACCAGTCAACCGCTACCGACCTGATTGCTCTCTCCCTTGTATCGAAACATTTTAGAGCCATTGCCGCAGAACAACTATACCGAAGCTTCCATATCATATTCCCCGATGACGAAGACCCCTCGAATGAATATCCTATCGATGGCTTGGCAAAGGGGCTGGATACTTTCGTGACGAGCGATTACAATTATGCCCAACACCTGAGAGAGGTCATATTGGAGCCGTTGAGTGGACTACTTAAGAACGAGCGCGCATACAGACAATATCGCTACTCTGTCAGCTGCGGCAAGTTTATGAACACGCTACTGCTTCTAACGCTGCGAAAGGCCAAGGCTTTGGAGACCTTTAAGTATGCACTACTCTACCCAAGCTGGCAGCCACACTAATATGCACAGATGGGATATTCGAGTTGAGCTGAGTCGCGAGGTCTTTAAAGCGCTGCATCAAGTTCGATCATTACAACACCTCCATCTTCGAATGCAAGCTGGCCAGTCATTGTACCATGCTCCCCCAGCCATAAATACTCTAGAAGAAGACGAGCTCTCGCTCCCTACTGGTGGTAAGTTTCTTCTACTCACTACAATCTCGGGATCTGCAATCTCATTTCAATCATTAGGATATGCGGGAGGAAATTTCTTCAGCCTTGGATCCAAATATTCCATAAAGGCGCATCAACAGAACGTCAAATCCCTTCTCCCAGCCATCAAGCATGTGCCACCGACAATTTCTGGATTCAAGACCCTCAAGACGCTGGAAGTATTGGACATGGATACGTTGGACTACGTGTCTGAGATCCAATCCTGCGTCGGCAACAGTTCCTCTACTTTGAGCTCCTTGAAGCTATCTTTTTCGGATAACCTAGCCAATAAATCTCGCAAGCCCCCACCAGAAGTTGTTTCTGACGATGACTCGGATCAGGAAGATGAATTTGGGCAGGTCATCCTCCCTCCGGGTCCACCTCCTGGCCCTGCGCCTTCCGGTGCGGCCGATCCCAACGGGCCATCAAAAGCAGTGAAGGCCCTTGAAGAAAAGAAGAAGCAGGAAGGCTTTCTTGCCAAAATATTCGGAGTCGAGAAAGAAGACAAAGAAGAGGTTCTGGATACTATCTCACGTCCTAAACCAATACAGCTCGACGAATTGAGAGCCAAATTTTTAAAAGCATTAGCTCCCGTCACCTTCAAGCTCTTCAAGGACGCCAAGAATAACGACAATCTTGGTGTCGATGAGGCAGAAGTCCTTGCAATTATCAGGAGATTTTCCCATATCAGCGAATCTCTCCAAAAACCTAATGAGGGACAATCCCAACAACAGCCTGGAAGCGTTGAAAGCAGCATTGCAAAAGCAACCCCGGCATCTTCTAGCGTAAGCATGGATGAGCAAGCTGAGACTGATTCTCCTGCGATTGATGGTACTGAAAATCGTGGTCTTTTCGATGAGCCGATGAGTAAGAAGAAGACTAATAAGGACTCTGAGGTGTCGAACCCCGAAGATATCAACGTCGAAGAGCCTGAAGGACAAGAATTTACGAACGATTCGGACCCGTCACAAATGGAAGCACTTGCGGACCAAGGCGACAATGGGGACCCTGAAGCTAAGACGGAGAGCTCCCCAGACTCAGATCTTGATCACTTAAAAGGATTAAACGATTCGGCTTCTGATACTTCAGCATCTATGGACAGTATTGCTCTAGCAAATCGGATCCAAGTTCTCGAAAGCCACCTTGCTATTCACAGCACCACTAGGGAAATTTTGAGTGAGGCCCAGCAGCTGAAAGGGCGAGTTGAAGAACTCAAAGCCGATATAATCGCTGGAAAACCCGTGCAGCAAGACGACTTCCTGGATCTACTGGCTGCCGAAAAGGCTTACAATAGCTACAATAGTCGACTGGACCAGGTCGCTCGCGACTTGCAGGATCTCGGTAATCAAATGGACCAGCTTACGAACAAAGGACAAAGTGTTATTACGGATGAAAATTCCAGCATGAGCGACTATATCCGTACCACCCGTGGGCTGACCCTCACCACTCTCGCCCTCAACCTCGTTCCCATCAGAGCATCTGTACTCTCGCGTGCGGTCGATCTCAGAGTCTTGCAAAGCGTCACACTCCTGAATGTCGGTCATCAAACCCCATTCTGGAATGTCATGGCTCGAGAAAACAAACTTGCTCCTCTCTCTCTTCACAAAATCTACACAGATAATGTCACCCTTCCATTCCTTGCCTTTGTTTCTCAACTTGCCAAGGTCACCGAGTTACTTCTCGTGGAACAGGCGGCGAAGGCAAGAGTCGAGAGTACTACCGCGAAGACCACTGTGACAATGGAGCAAATCCGACGGGTTATCTTGAAGAAACATGCAGCAACCTTAAGGATTCTAATGCTTCGAAACGAAGCTGGTATTGAATGGGATATGAATGCCAAGACTACAATGCTGTTATGTCACCGCGCAAAGCTTTTAGAGGAATTAGCTGTCAGCTTCGGCGTGAAGACTATGCACACATTTCTTCAGTTCATGCCCGGTCTCTCATCTCTCCGCGTTTTCCACACCATCCAATTCCGCACCGACGACACATGCATGTGGGTATGCCGCGAATTTCGCAAGTTCACAGTCGATAACGTATCCCACAACCCCGATATGAAACTCGAATGGATCGCTCTCGATGGGTCTGTTGACCGACTTGTCCGTCGTGCTCCAGTACACAAACAGAAAGTGGATATCAAAGGGAAAGGAAAGGAGGTGACTGGCGGTCTAGATGGATCAGCCAAGAAGACCTTTGCGCAGCTCGTTATTGGAAGCGGCGGAGTATGGCCGGATGGTACGTCTATGAGCGCGAGTCTTGCTGCGGGTCTGGGAACAACTGGATTGGTGGAAGACAGCGAGGATGACGAGGGTACCGAATGGGGTACGGGAAGTATTGGAAAAATGTTCCTGAAGGTGGAGACAATCGAGGGAATGCGATTCTGTGATGTCACTGGTGTGAGGATCTTCGAAAAGGACGTCTTAGGTGGGCGACTTTAAGTCCTGTCCAACCGCTTGGACAGACACCAGTATGAAGTAGACGAAAACACATCAACGGACGATGAATTATAGGTTGGAGTTCTAGCGGGCACGGATTGTGGACATTGCGAGAGATAAAGGCACGGTTTGCAATGAGAGCTGGCTATGAATCACATAGTAGCACGATACCTATTTGTTCCCTACCAGCTTATACATCATGAATACAAGGGAAATAACTCAAGCTAGGAACCGTCACAATAATCATCATCTCGAGGTATGTATTGCAAATATTTTTCTAAATTCCTCCAGCAACAGGAATTCCCGATCGTGATAACACATAGGACCAGGCTTATACAACGCATGCGAGCTTAACGAATCCAAGGCTTGTCATATTTGTCATACACACCGCCTACTATCCAGCACTTTTCTCTTCTTAAAGACCCTCACAGGACTATTCTACACTCCTCCCAAATCCAGCCTCGGTTCCTGCGCACCAGGCACCCAATACGCCTCCGGTGTGTACGACTAAAATGTAGACATGAGAGCAGCGACAAGGAAATTTCATCTTCAGCGCGGAAACAAGATAGGTCGAAGTTTCTGATCTCCAAACCTTCTTTGAAAATGTCTTGACACCTGCGTTGTTCTTACATGGCCACACAAAACCCTCTTAGTGGGTATTTCTTTCATCTTCCAAAGCTTGGAGACATGATCCGAGCTCAGTCCGCACATGATACAGAAGAACTTCCAACACAAGAGAAAGAATCGCGAAGAACAACAGCGGGACGATCCACCACGCGTAGGTCGCCCAGTATTGAATCTTGGCCCAATCGAATTTTGGCAGCTGGATTCGTCTAGTTCCTTCATTGTTGTTCGTGTATTGACGTGCACGCAAGGTCGGTTGGGGAGGTGGATTATTGGGAGGATCTCTGTTCGTTGGAAGGATGTTGACGGCGCTCCTTGGAAGGGTTGGGCGGGTAGACATGGTGATGTAGCGAGGCGAGTGAGGGAATCTGTAATAGAGAGTGGTGATAAATTACAGGAAACAACAAGGCTTCTTATACATATAGATTTGGTGGGAGGTTCTGGAAGCAGTGGAAACAACGAGACTAGTCGTTTCGGTCGCTTTTGTTATCTGTTAACTTCGTATGTTTGACGATGTTTCACTCTGTGCCTCTTTTGTTGAAGACAAGTCTTTCTGACCCAAGACCAGGACCTGATTCGTCTTACTTGAAGTTCTCATGTGGGAATATTTCTATGTAAAAAGAGCAAGAGGAAAGTGTAGCCAACCATAGGGTTCGGTTATGAAAATTTCCGAGGGTCTCAACTGCTCTGGAACTTTCCTGAAATCAAACAACTACTTGTGAACGCCATCATAGATTGACGGATTATCAATGTTGTGAAGCAACTTTAAAATACAGAAGGGAGTTCGCATTATGACAAATGAACCACTCGAATTATTTCGACTTGTTTGTGGATTTGATACCCCCTATTCCTGCCATCTCGTACCCGAACTCACTTTCCCATAGACCATGCACCGAACCTCAAAGTCAGCACAAAATCGATGATAGCCCCTCAATTCTGACCGATATCGCTCACAATTATATATAAAATGAAGCAGCACATAATGAACCCAAGCAGAACCAAAATAAAGAAAATGGGACGGCGAAGAAAATTGGACAGCGAACCCCACCAAAGCAGTCCCTGGCTTTGACTCGTAACTTCAGCATGGACTTGATGATCATTGTTGATTATATTGGCCTCGGGATGAGGAGGAGAGGTAATGGGCGGGAGTCCAAACTCGTCGTAGTCTGACAGCTCGAAGACTAGATTTGGCAGTCGTGCTTGTTGCTGAACTTGGCTCGAGCTCTGGTCATCGGTGTTGGCCATTATATGGAAATGAATTTGGAGAAGGCTTGGTTCTGAAAAAGGAAACGGTGTAGAACCTTTTATAAGTGATGATGGACCGATGGTTATGAAGTAGAAATGGGACTGGAGTTATGGTTTTGCAATGGAGTAGCAGAAAGGTTTTGAGTTAGAGCACTCAGTCTTATTTAAACTCGTTCATTGAAATCCTTTCTTCAAATATTTTGATGGTGCAGAAGGTCTCAGTCACTACGAAACACTTGAACAGCTGACTAGAAAGACATATGTTTCGGACTCGATTCGGGGTCTAATATGAGGCACCGAAGGACAATGACTGTGCTCAGGGTTCATATTTTCGTGACCATAAGGAAACATCAGTTGACGACAGAATATGTACATAAAGGAAGTTTTGAGTCACTGAAAAGGAGAAAGGCTTTCAACGTGGGAATTGAGCTCAGAGGTGGTTCCAACTCTCAAAAGAAGATGGTGTTCCGTAACAGAAGAGACACTTCTCAACTTCGACGCCCAACATGTCTCCTTAGAAATGAGATGTTCTAAATACCAAAGCAAACATGTCTCTATGTACTTGAGACACTTTCAAGATTGATGTCGAATAGGTATCTATAAATCCTTCTAAAAATACCCTTGTGTACTTGTTGTTCGAAGAACTCGCCCACATTCAGACCCTTTGACCACAACCACAAGGGCCTTTTCCCTAGCCTCCTTCCCCTCCTTCAGCTTCTCATCACTGCATCAGTAGCCGTCTGCACATTGGCCTCAGAATTCCTCCAATGAATGAATCTGCTCCCATATTAACGTACGATCCTTATCCTCTGAGATACGTTCCGCAGTCTCCGGAACGAAGAATCAAGCACATCACCCTTGAGCTTGAAAGTGTTGCAAATTGGGTGATTTATGTGATGTGTTCAAAAGAGCAAAAGGGGTTGATTACTAATTTACTAATTGATTAGAGTACTAAGTATTCTTGATCGATCAGCGCTGTCCTCTGTATGTTAAGTTAAATCCAGTCAGAACCACCTCCCAAGAGCCTGACAATATGGTTTTAATGGCCTTCAAACCCTGCTGTTCACTGCCACATCACTTCAAGTAAGGTACGTCTTAGGCATCGGGCCCCTCCTGACTTAGGCTGAGGCGGGAGTCTTCGCAACTTGGAAAACCAAGCTCCTGCTTATCATCCCAGCAAAGAGTATATGAGATTCAACCCGACGTGTGATAGTAACACCAGCTCTAGCTCCTGATTTGTGCGCGGATTACTATGAGCTTTTCCAATCCCTATTTTGGCCGGGGAAAGTGGTTTGATGCAAGGCATCAAAGTCGCAATGCCCTTTCAAGGCGGAGCTGCCTCTCCTCAAATCAATAACTTGAGTTTTCAACAAATAGCTCTAGTGTGGGTTCGGCTCTCTTCCCAATATTCTGTTGTGATGTCCATCTTGGACGTCTTTCTATATTAGCTCACGTGTGAGATCTTCACGTGACCGAAGTGCTTCTCTGCCATACTACGTTATCGGCTGCTGACTGAGTCTTCAGCGGATTTGGTAGACTCGAGTGAGCATATGTTGGACCTTTCTCAATTTGTTCCTGCGATAGAGACTGCATGGGTTGAACAATATTTGAGGTAAGTTTGGCATTTAGCTTCCTGTGGAAGCGCTCCAGGGAGAGCTGCCCTTCAATGAAAGCAAGCCATTGCCTGCCCTGTAGAAATGCATTTGGTGACATCTGGTTACATCATACTGTTCGATTAATCCACTATGAATTTTGTAGTTCAAGTTCTCTCCTTGCTGGAACATCAGTACCCGTGCAACCGTTGCCCCTTACCTCAATCGCCTCCTCATTCCTCATATCAACCACCAAGATGGAGACTGCAGCAGATGTTCCCAATACTGCTACCTTTACAGATCTTCATCGTCTTTGTTATATCCTGTTTTTGAAGTGCTATTATGAACTTGACTCTAGTTCGCCGAGCTCGGGGAAACCCATTCACCAGATTGATTCTCGCATGTTTCTTCGTTTCTTTTCTCGCATACTACAAACCAATTCAAAGGCTTCGTCTCTCCACGATATCTAGAGAATCACATAATTATCTCAATCATACTAAAGACCTTCTCCGTCCCGGACTCACAGGGCAAATCCCGATTTTTAGACCGGGGAAAGAAGAAATGCTCTCATGTCCTGAACCAACATGTCCACCTCCGCCACAATGTGCAGCTTCATCAAACCTCTCAACAGCCTCAGAGTCTTGCAATTGTCCCACCATAGCGCTCCCCACATCCGCCTCAAAAGACTCGCTCGCCAAGCCCACCATCGAGCAAGAAACCATCGCACGCCTCCGCGCCGCGGGCATAATAATAATCTTCAAAACGGGCGCGCAAGAGGTCTCCCAACTCTCCATCCATATAGGCACGACGCTCCGCTTCCTCTCACCCTCCGACATCCTCTTCTTCTCAGATCTCCAAGGCTCCATCGGACCCTTTATTATCAACGACGCCCTCCGAAACGTGGACCAACAAATGCGGAACTCGAACCCAGATTTTGAAATCTACCGTAAAATTCACGAATTCCAGTCGACGGGGCAAGACATCCTCGAATTGAAGGAAGATATAAGTCAAGGCGATAATCGGGGAGGTTGGAAATTAGACAAGTATAAATTTATCCATATGGTGGAGGAGACATTTGAGATGAGACCCGATGCGAAATGGTACGTTTTTATCGAGACGGATTCGTATATCGTGTGGCCCAACCTCGTGACGTGGTTGGAGAAATTGGATAGTAAGAAGCCGTGGTATATGGGAAGCGCAGTGTCGACTGGGGCGCATTCTTTTGCGCATGGAGGGAGTGGGTATGTGCTTTCTAATGCGGCGATGAATAAGTTGCTGGGTCCAGATCAGCCACAGGGGTTGGCGAGGAGCTGGGATGCGAGGATGACGGTGCATTGTTGTGGCGATATTGCGTTGGGCATTGCGCTGGAGGAGAAGGGCGTCAAGTTGACAGGTGCAAGGCCGTATATGAATGGGTATAAACCGAGCACGTTTACGTATGGGGAACATTGGTGCCAGCCGGTTGTGGCAATGCACCATATGACCAGTCATGAGATTAGCAGTATGTGGAGACTGGAAAGAAAGAGGGAGGTTCTGGGGATTGAGAATGTAAGTGGTGTTCTGCTGTTACAATGTGATAATGCTTATAGGAAGATAGGCTACCACTTTTTCGGAACTATATGAACAGTTCGTCGAGCCGCACTTGGTGGAAGAAAAAGATAATTGGGACAATTTGTCACATGGAGAAGAGTTCAAGGAGCCCCAAGGATGGAGTGAAAACGATGAACTGGAAGAATTGAGGAGAGAGGAGGAAGAACGGCTCCGTGCAGAGACGGAGAAGCAGGTGGCTGAAGATATGGAGAGGAAAAAGGCAGAAGACGAAAGGAAGGCAGAAGAGAGCAAGAAAGCGGAAGAACAGAAAAAGTCAGAAGAGGAGGACAGGGACGCAAGCGGGGCGGAGAAGGGCGGTGAAGACCATCAAGATGAAAGCAACGAGAACGGGGAGGGTGGTCGGGGCAGTAATGAGTTGAAGAATGAGGACGAACACAAAGCTGAAGGCTCCACTGATAATCAAGTTGAGAAGCCACTCGTTGACTTCAGCGCCAGCACAGGCACAGAAGAGGTCGGATCTAAAGACGACACAGCAACCGGGGAGGGAGGCGATGATACGAGCAAGGACGGCGAGGATACTGATCCGAAACCTGAAAGCGACACGACTCAAGAAGGCAAAAAGGAGGATGTAAAAGAAGACGCCGAAACAACCAAGAAACAGACGAACGAACTCAAGAAATTGAAAGATAAGAAAATCAAAAACATGAAAGGCAACAAGGAGAAAGTCCAAACTGAGGAGCCTGGACACGACGGTGCCGACCAACCAGACTCAACATCAGAAAGTGCCAACTTGAAACGAGCAACCGAGAATACGCAAAAAGACATATCCGACACCAAAATACCTGAAATGACAGATCAAACTAGCATCTCCCCAGATCCAGCCTCAGAGACTCCCTCCCTCCCTCCCCAAGACCGCCTCATCAAGCGCCAAGACTCCCTCCAAGACGCCTCGCCCGAACTCAACACGCACCCGAAATGGCGCCCCTTCTCTCCCGAGACCGAAGCGTTCAAATCCTTCGCTAACTGCCGCCAGGCATGTGCGGCGAACAACGAGTGTTTCCAGTTCGTCTTCTACGATCGCACGTGCAAGCTGTCGACGAGTTTTAGATTGGGCGCTTACAAGGCGCCGGAGTTGGATGTTATGGATGAGAGGGGTGAGAAGAGGGATGTTGTGTTCAAGAGTGGGTGGATGCTGGAGAGGATTAGGAGCTGGACTGAGAAGAATGCTTGTAAGGTGCCGGAATGGCCGGTTGTTGAGTATTAAGTTTTGATGAGCGATTGGATGTGTGATTTAATGAACTTTAATTCTAATATAGGAAGTCTTAAATAGTGGCTCCATTGGGATACCCCTGAAATCTGCAACGAAGAGCCGTCGCCAAATATTTCAACTATATGTTGTATGACGGTACAAGACTAAATGACAGTACTAGGCTATGACAATCATTACCACAAGATATTTAACCTCCGCCATCCGCTCCGCGGCACAATTTTCTCTTCTGGAGTACGTTCGATCTCATCTAAGGCGTCCCGAATAGGAATGTCCTCCAAAGCCAAGATCTTCGTTCCTTTGAACAACTTCCATCCTAAGTAAGCAAATGCAACGAGGGGGATATCTCTGCAAGAAAGTCAGCATCAATCGTTCTACCAAAAAGTACCAACGCTCCATAATATAATGATCTAAGATAGTG
The DNA here is from genome assembly GCA_003988895.1 of Hyphodiscus sp. D1413. Taxonomy (NCBI): domain Eukaryota; kingdom Fungi; phylum Ascomycota; class Leotiomycetes; order Helotiales; family Hyphodiscaceae; genus Hyphodiscus; species Hyphodiscus sp. D1413. The sequence goes on from QYAO01000052.1 coordinate 146,679, forward strand.
GCCGAGATAACTCACAAATATGCAGAGATGAAAGTGCCGGTATCCCAGTTGCCTTTCGTGAAGACGGAGAAACCTCCGGTCAGGAGGAAGATTAAGCAAGCAATCAAAGAAAACCACGAAGAATAAGGTGTCCACCAATGATGCCACGGAAGCTCCTCTCTTTGAATCCCTTGCTTTTCAAGTGCCTTGTGCAACCTGATATGGTTCAAGGAGATGGCGCTCCAGCTCACAAGCGTCCCAGCAGCCGTGAGATCGAGGAACCAGTAGAAAACTGTCAAAGCTCCGTTTGAAAGTGTCATATATGACAGAGACGCCACTGCCGTTTGCACAATGACACACATATAAGGAATACCCCATCTCGTGGTCCGGAGAAAGAACTTTGGGGCTTGCTTCTTGACAGCCAGACCGAACAGGATCCGAGTTCCGGCAAGAAGAGCTTGATTTGAAGAGGACCAAGCGGATGTGAGGACTACAGCGTTGATAATCGAAGGCACTATTTTTATTCCAGCTCTAGTCGCTGCGATCACGAATGGACTCTGGGATGCGGTGCCACTCTCATCGTCGAGATTTGGATCGGTGCTTGGAACAAGCATTCCCACGATCAGTACTGCGAGAATATAGAACAAGGACACGCGAGCAAAGACTTTTTTACAAGCTGCCGGAATGTTCTGTCGTGGTTTCTGGATTAAAGTAGGGTCAGCGTTGGTTCATCAAGCAAGGCAGAGAAGTGGTAATGCGGTATGGAAGCAAGAGGAGAACTTCAGGGAAGCTCAAATCGCCCACGCAGTTTAAGGAATTCGAGTAGATAAGCACGGCCTTTCCATTCGATCTTTCCAATGTGCTGACAAATTCTCAACCATCGAATGGACAGGCTAAAGGAAAAGACAAAAGGAGAGGGGAGTGTGAACCTGAGTCTCGGCTGCAGCAACAGACAAACTCTCAACGCCCGCGAATGAGTATACTGCATTATTCATCACGGCCCAGAAACCGAGGAATTTCCCCCAGGATCCAGAAGCAATATAGGGGACGAACGGTCCGGGATTATTCCAGTATTGAAACCCGATCCGTGACTGTCCTGGTACCTGTAATTGTGAGTCAGTGATTTTAATTATGCCGTTTGGATAAGAAGTGAATGAGAATTGTTTCAGCGAAAGTATCTGAAGCGTTTGAATGATCTGAAAGCTTGGGAAATTGAGCGATTAGGGTGTTGACTTACTCCACCAAGATCTATGACCAGTCCCATGATAATCACCCCAATCACTAACAAGATCTTAAGAATTGCAAAGATAAATTCTACTTCTCCGTAGACGCCGATAAACATTATCCCAACCAAAAATGCAAGAATTATAAAAAGCGTGATGAATAGAGCTGGGTACTTGTCCGTCCAGAATTCAATGAGTACCACAGCAGCCGAGATTTCTGCCGGAACACTGAGGTAATTGCCGTAGACAACATTCCAGCCCACGGCAAAGCCCAGGGCAGGATCAACGAGAAACTCAGAATGTCGAACGAAAGATCCAGTGACTGGGAAAAGTGCGGAGACTTCACCCAGCGCGAATTGGACAGCGCAAACGACAAGTCCTACCAAGGCGTACCCGAGGAGAGCTCCCAATGGACCACCAGTCTTGAGGAGGAGTTGAGTCAGCAACAGGTTTCAATGAAGGACTGCTTGCTCAAATAAATCAAATAACCGGGATGGTCAAGGACAAACGAGAGTCTCGTGATGTTTGAAGTAATTCCAGGATTGCGAGATATAGGGTACGAACCTGAATCGCACCTCCAAGACTGAGAAAAAGACCAGTGCCCTGTAAACCATGAGCATAATTCACGTAAAAGGATGGGATTCCATACGATGGCTCCGGCCAATGCAATCATCTAGGATCCACGAGTCAGCATTGCCTTTTTCGCTGGTGAGTGTGGCTTATAGAGCGACGACCAATCGACCAATCGTTCAATCAATTTAAATGCTGTGCATAGCAGTGCTGAAAGGTATATTCCGAGTCAAATTATACAATTACTCAAACACCTTATGCGGCTGGGATAAGGAAAGAAGTCGAGATGCTGTACGAACCTGAATGTGTCGCTGGGACAAAGATCTAGACAATTTCTTCTCCGGATCTTCGACAATTTGAATACCGCCATGGTGCCCATCAATCTCAGAATTAGCTAGGAGCTCTCCAATTCCCCCCTGCTCGACATCGCGAGATATTCCAACTTTAACGGTGGTGGTGTTTTGTGCCTTCCCTTCCGTCGATATTTCGGACTGCTCGTCTATGTCTTTGCCCATGCTGCACTTTGTCCGTGGGGGTCCGAATTTTGAGGAAAGCCAAAGGGAGGCTGATGCGATGCACCTTGAGTGAAGTAGTTTGAGAGATTCGGTGAAATGGACATGGAGAAGAGTCTTGTAATGTTCCACAATGAGCAACTTGGATCATTGGATCAACGGGTCATTGGATAATTGATATTGAATATTGCGAATTTTTCTTCTTGATTGCCCCTTCGTATGTGGAGTGGAGTCTCTATCGCCGAAGAGGAAGGTACAGTACAAGGCAGCGCGGCACTCGAAGACCGGCTCCAGCTTTTTGGGACGGAGAGCAGTAATGGTGGTAGTATAGAGAGCTCATTCTTTTAAAAGGTCTCATTTCCATAATATTGGTAGCTAGTAGTAGATACCTGTGTAATTGTAAATTCCTAAGTCACATACGAAGTAAGTATAAGATAATTAGAGGATCGACGAGAGTTACCAGTGCACAAAGTGGGCCGGGGCACGCCATCTTCGGACAAGCCGAAGGAACGATACTTTAGACCGGCGCCACAGGAGTTCTTACAAGTAAACATAGACTGAACCGATACCAACAAACTTTCATCCTTCTGGAACAGCTAAATCAGCTCCAATTAGCCTACTCAATCTTCACCTCGCACTTTATAACTACTAAATGCTCTGCATACTCTTGCAAGTGCATCTTTAAACTCTTCATATGCAGTTAATACGGAAATATATCCTACCTCTCTTCGAAAACCACCTTTCGTCTGTCGGATTTGCCTAGTAATGAACTTAAATGCTGTATAAGGTATTTATAGAAGAGGAATATCGACTTACGTTTTACAACCTAAAATATGGTTGAGTTTGCATGAGTCGGAAGAGACTCATGAGAGGCACAATCTAAGGGAACAGCACAGCCAGTATTCCCAGCTACTGATGCATCATGAAAACTCGGTTCAAATTCTTGCTCCTCGACTCGGTGATCCGATCGCGCGGACTTACTACTCTCGAGTGAGACTTGGCGAGGATCCATCAGGTAAAAGCTATCAAAATATCATTAGTAAAGCCGAGAGATTTTAAATAGGTTCTTAAGGCTGGCTGGAAGTTTAGAACTCCAGAAGGCGACTTGGATTGGGATCGATTCTCTCATCCACGACTGGCGGCACTTTCCCCTCCACGCCGCTGGAGAGCAAACTTTGACCCTAAAACGAACGCAGAAATTGAGATTAAGACGGACCATGAGTGACACGAGTACAGTTTAGGAATGTGAGACTGGAACAGGGACTTTGCGCATATGTGGACGAGGTTGGGAAATGTCGGAGCCTTAGCGGAATGGAACGACGAAGATGGCGAGGGAGAGGTTGTCAGATCTGGAGATGATATCTTTGTGATAATGAAGACGGAGGGATGATATAAATGCTCGCAGTGCCTGTATTACCTTGGGGCGAGAATGGAGCTTGAGGGCTTTATATCAATGGGGTAAGTCTTCAAGCATTAATTGCTCTATCCTCTGCCTAGCCTACTCAAGCAATGAACAATTAACTCAGGATATTGGTAGAGATAATAATCACATCGCGTAGTACGATTTGTCCTGCAGTTTTGACAGCTTTGCCAGTAACCTCGTTGTCTTGCCACTTTCATTTTAACCTCGACGTATTGATAGCCTTCAAAGAATCGTATCCTCTCATCCTTTGCAAGGTCTTGCCCAAAGACGGCGGATAGCTGCTCATCAGCCGCTGACTTAAGCCTCTGCGATCACTGGGCAACAGCGGGAAGTCGACAGCTCACGCTAATGCTATCAACCCGTCCCGTCCATGACTTCATCAATGGGCCCCGGGCTTGGCTAGGTTCCAGAGGGAAATCCCATATATGTGATGCTGGATATCACTCATGTAAAAAATGGTAGATACTCTGTAGTCTCTATACAACGATGCATACCGAGAGACCTCCTCCCATTGCATGCTCCACGACCACTATCAAAATCGACCACCGAGAATCTCGATCAGCCGCGAACCATGCCGTACAGAAAATCATCAAGCTATTCAGCTCCCTGATCCTGAAACCAGGCCACGCGGAACCCGCGGGCTCCCCACGACTGAGCGTGCCTGATGCCGCCTCTAAGAAATGTCGCATCGCCGAATACAAGGTCGAGGACATATTCCTGTACCGGTTCTCGAAGGCGGGAGAACAAGCGGAGTCGCCAAAGGTAAAGCGCCATAAACTCTTCTACTTCTCAGGCGGAGGCTTCCGGGGAAAACCAACAAAGGAACACTGGCTGCTCTGCGCGGAGTTCTGCTCCAACCTGCCTCAGTACGAGGTCCATCTCGTCTCGTACCCGCTGGCACCGAACAGCCGAGCCCACGAGTCGGTCGCGCATCTGCAGAGGTTATACCATGCATTAGCAAAGCAAGCGAGCGTGGAAAACTCTCGAATAACTCTAGCAGGAGACTCCGCGGGCGGGAATCTTGCTCTGCTGTTGGGGATCTTCGGGGCTTCGGAATACCTTCGAGATTCGGGTGCCGGGGAATGCGTGATTGAAAGCATCATGGCAATATGCCCAGCGGTTGACCATCGAAATCAGAATCCGCATATCGATACCATTGATCCACTGGATCCCATCTTAAGCCGGAAGGTAATTGAAGAGGTCAGTGAGGGGTGGAAAGGAGAGTGGTTGCTATCGGATCCACGCTTGTCGCCAATTTTGGCGGATCTCAGCTGCTTCAAGCAGGCTGGTGTTGAAGTTGACGGCGTGATTGCATTGTATGATGTGTTATCGCCAGATGCAGTTGAGTTTGTAAAACGACTCTCGGAATGTGGTGTTGAGGGAGAATGGCTGCAGTGGGAGAAGCAGATGCATTGCTTCCCGCTCATGTTCTCGCACGGGATCCATGAAGCAGTTGCAGGGAAAGACTGGCTTCTAGACATCCTTCAGAGGAGAAGTGAATGGCCATGACCCATATCCAAAGGCGGATATGACTTATCCCTTCATGTCCCGACTTACTTATACCCGGTATCCTCAGATATCTCGTCCGGAGCAATTTATCAATTGCTCTGTGAGATTCATTGGAACAGCCCGGTCCCTTCGAGGCTCCTAGCCCATTTACTTTCGATGACAACCAGCTTACCCCGGCATTATATCACACATCTATTATTGATCTTTTCTTAGGGCTGATTGCTACAGCGTCGACATTAGATTAGATAATACTTAGGAAATTGCAATATCAACAGACTACATCACTTAGATAACTTTAACGATTGATAAGCTTGGAATGGATGCCCATGTTTTATCTCAGGGCTGCACGGCCGACAGCACAATCCTCGTCTTATATCCCAAAATCACAGGAAGCTTGATCACCTTGGATGTATTAAACCAAGCATCTCAGGGAATATGTCATGAACCGGGTATCCATCCATCTAACAATATCCAACCCAAAAAACAAACTCCTAGACCAAATCCCACGCCGCAACACCCCCAAATCCCATCCCACACCTGCCCTTCTTGCTCAAATAGTCCCTGCGACTCAAGCCTCTCGCATCCTTCCCATTGACAGTCGTCACAGCGAAAATACTAATTCCCTGTCCCGGCGCACCAAGATCTTTCGCTGGGACATCAGCCCAATACCAAAAGTCGTTATTCTCGAAGGCAACAAAATCTTCTTTTCGACCATCAACACCATTGATTTTTAGAATCATACAATAGGGTTTCCCCTGTCCGTTCTTCTCGTGATCCCAATGCTCGCATGCTTTAGAAAATTGGAAGCGGATCACTTCGCCGGAGTTGACGGGAATGCGTTTTTGAGGTGGCGAGAACGAGGTCTGTGAAAGACCATGGTCTTCAATAGAACCGAAGAGTTGTAAACCTTCTGCGCCAATAGGTCCAATCATATAATCCTCCCAGGTCTGTGGCCTCCTATCAGAACGGAAGAAATGGGCGTCATCAGCAGGGAAATGCTTAATTCCAAAGTCATCATTCGACATCGTGAACCAAGACTGTGTGAATTTCTTGTTGTAGACTTGATTTCCCACATTTCCCGCACCCCAACATGGATCGAGCAACTTCCACTCTCCACCATCGATCCGCACGGCGTTCCAGGCGTGGCCGGTAGGATTGCATGGTGGTGGACGCTCGCCAGGTTTCAGAGGCGAGTAGCCATAGCCCTTTCCGTGCCCAGTTACCATTACACATTCTAGACCCGCTTTCAACGCAATGGCGACGTAGAGTCCTGCGTAGCCACCGCAGACTGCTAGGCCAGTAGTGATGGTGTCCTTTGGGTCTACGTGCTTGACATTATTGGAGAAGAAGGCGACGGTATCGTAAGCGATGTTGTGATGTAACCAGGTGAATATTGCGCGAGCTTTGTCGGTTGCTGAGTGAAATGGAGCGCAGAGGACGTCGGCGAGGTAGCCTGTCATATCACCACTCCGAGGGAGGGATTGCCGAGGGTATTGAGATGCTACTTGATCCGGCCCTGAGAAGTCTCTACATATCAGGCATCCGGACGTTGGAGGCGCTATAGGAGCAGGACGAGACTGGATAGCCTTGACTTGAGCAAAAGTGGGTTTCGAAGTCAAGGGAATTGGAGGGGGGGTATCTGATTTTGTAGATAATCCTCTATTTGCAACTGAGGTTCCAATCCTTGCCTCCAAGAACTGCGTCATATCATCGAGCTCATTTGGTCCGGGTGCCTCTCCTGTTCGTGGATACGTCTCGGGAGTTTCGTTCTCCCCGTCGAAGAACATGATGCCAGGATACCTTGTGATTCCAAATCTGTTGTGGAAGGACTTGTAATTAAAGATGTCCAACTGTGCAATGACCAGCTTATCTGACGCGAATGCGAAATCCTCGGCAAGCTGCTTCCATATCGGGTCCAGTTGCTGGCAATTCCAGCAACGCGGTGAATAAAATTTGACGAACGCTGATCTGCCAGTCATGACAACGCTATCGAAGTTTCTGTCGGTAAGCTCTTGGACTCCTGGGCCAGCTGATCTAGTATATGAGCTCGGGGTAGGCCTTGGCGCTGGATTTGGAGTCTCCGTCTTGTTATTGAAACCCATGGTAAGAATACTTCGAGGGGCAGTGGATGAGGGCGGTAATCTTCGGGGGGGCTGAGTTGGTGGGACTTCCTCCGCGGTCTTCGTTCTCTGAGGGAGCTGTGGACGAGCTTCTTCCGCCAAGTTGTTCCTGCTTGTAGGTCTGGAGGGTAACCTCGGTGGTCCACTTGGTCTTGGAGGCATTTTCGGAGCCAAGGTCCTCTCATCAACTGGCAGTCCTTGAATATTAGGCGCTGATTTGGCTGTGACAAGAGGAACTCTGTTGATTTTTGCCTTCTCCTCCAATTCTCGCTTCGAAGGGGGTAGAGGCGGGAGCTTTGCTTCGTGCAGCGGAGGAGGTAACTTTCTCGATTCGACTGAAGATGCACTTGTAGTCGAAGATCCTGCTTGACTCAAAGACATCCCAGAAGTTGTAGAGCTGAAAGACAGTGTAGATTCATTCGATCCCCTCCTAGCCAATTGGGTAGACAATTTTCGAGGAGGTAGAGCGGGAGAGACTGCCGAGGCTTTTCGACTTGGAAGAGGCGGAGGGGCATTTCGTGCTGGGAGAGTGTGAGTTTTTGCGATTCCATTGGTAGGATTGTCTCGATCGACTGGTGGGGGAGGAAGCAAATTGCCCTTGATACCGATGGGTTGGTTGTTCGCTTGCTTCGTGACAGAGGAGCCGTACGTGGCAAGGGGAGGATTGTTCGTAGTTTGTGTTCTCGATGGGATTGCTGGTCTATTTGTAGGCGTCGTGGGAGGCAATGCTGGGGGAGGCCTCTTGCCAAATGTCTGGTGTTGGGTTGATTTAGCTTGATTCAAAGCTGCAATACGCGCTTGAAGTGACGTGAATTGAGGTTCTTCGGTCTCCGTCATTGTATTGGCTTTCTTTTATGATGAGAGCCTTGAAGGTCGAGTAGAAAATGCTTATAGGAATCAAAGGAGGAGGTAGGGCGTTTGCCTGATATGCGGTGTGAGAACCGCAAATGATGGATTGGCGAATGAACGAGTGTGAGTTGTTCTGAGTGAGTGAATTAGCGAGTGAGTATTGGGAATTCCATTAGATACGACGAGAGTGTTGGTTTATCATTATCTTCGAGCAACACATGAGCGACAACTCGAATGGATGTTGTTGAGGTTAAGACGGTGGTCGAGAGAGTGGCGAGGCTGTGTTCTGTGCCGCAGGGGGTAGTGAGTTTAAATCTATTTTCACAAGCTCTAAGCTCCAGGCAGAACAGGGATCTGCAACCTCGACTACTCGATCAATGATCAAGTTCACAGTTTCAAATTCAATTCCGTCAAAAGCGCATCGTTCTCTTTTATAGTCCAAGGCTTACAATTCGATTTTAGTCTAACAGAAAGAAGCCTTTTATATAATGGCAATACAGCGAGTGTCACGTGCAAGCGGATAGAAAAAGAGCCTGGATCTTTCGTGGCTTCGCTGTGAAGGAGCGGGCAGCAAGCCCTGAACCTGATTCAGTGAGTGAATTGATGGCCCGGTTGAGACCTCTAAGCCTTCATCCCAGGCCAGAAAGGCGTAGTGCTATGCAAGTGCATTCCCCTGACTGCGCATAGGCCAGTGTTTCAAGCAGAAGGCCCAATGCCCCGCAGTTATTGTTCCGATTCTGCTTTTATCTGGTCGAGGTTGCAGCGTGATGGTGCTTTTGAAGATGCTCATTTGATGGAGGCTAAGACTATGCCAGTCTCCCTGAAATATCTCATCTGCATCGCTCACTTACCCGTCCTTCCAGAGAGGCAGTTCTCCGATTCAGGGGCCTGATATTGGTCCTACCAAACGCAATTCCTGCAGTTGGCTAAGGAGCTCCTCTCGCGGGCGTTTCTGTACTTGAACGAACGAGACCAACACCTAAAGAGACGGACGTCAAGAAGGAATCGATCTGGAAGCCAAGGACAACCTTGCCAGATTAATTGTGCTCGAGGAGTTGCCTGCAGAAAAGGGGGGAAAGTACCTCAACGCCAGGCCATCGGAGTTGGGCTGCGTCAAAAAGACCGTACAATGACGGGATTGCGTCACGCATGCTCGAACAGCAGCAGAAAATGCTACTGATGAAGTCAAGGAACTTATCTTCCAGAAAATAGTCGAAATGTGGCCTACATATAGCAGCTGTGAACCTAGGGTCTTTTGCGAGCCGCGAAAAGACATCTAACAAAAAACGAAGTTTGTTCAGCTTTGCATCCCATCTATTATAAAGAAATAGTAAAAGCGTTGAAGTCGTAGTGGTATATAGCATGGCATCAATCATCCAATCCCTATCGACACATATGTGTGTGACATATACCTAGCACCGAACTCCAGACCCCCCACCCCGTCCCTTTTTATACCTATACCTCGTAAATAGTACATAGATCACAGGATCGCCACGTCATTTTCCCTTGAAAATGTCATTTCCTGGGATGGGAGCTTCTCATCTCAGTAGTCCTCCAACATCCTGCAACGAGAGCGTTGTCTGCTGCCTCGACATACTCGGCTGTGGACTCGCATCGTGAGAGGAGGTCGTCGAGGGATTTTCCTGCAGGATAGTTTGCAGTTCGTATCCCCTGAACGCAGACTGATTTCTCTGCGACCGAGGACCAAGCAAACCGCCGATATCCTGCAGCAAAGCCGAAGATCCCCTTCGGGGTGGTGCAGGCGATAAGCCTTGCTCGTAAGACGGCGTCCATTGAACGGCAGCATGAGTCGAGCTCTCACCATCCGTATCCGTCGTCGTTCTCGTAGAACTAACTCTTCGCCCTTGAGAATCCGCTTCCAATAACCCACCCACGTCGAAGAACGACACTTTCCTTGGTGACATCGTCGACGAAGCGCCGCCGGGACTGTGATTCCCCTCCGGGATTTTGATCAAATCCATCTCTTCACTCGTGGAGCTCCGCCCTACAGAGAAGTGCCAATCCGGCTCTACTCCATGCTGCTGCTTCACAGGGTGGTTTCCCGCAACAGCCATAGGAGCTGGTCTTGGAGCCGCCGCTGTCGAGCCTCGAAGTTTGGGATCTACGCCCAGACCAAGATCTCGTACCAAGTCCTCGTCACTGCCCCAATGCCTTGCAATAGTCCCTCTCCGACTCGTGGTCCGCTCGACACTTTCGGTTAGCGACCCAAACTTCCACCTCTGCTTCTTTACTCCCTTATCCCGAACAAAAGATCCCAAGATCAGTGCGTTAGCAACTGCCGTAGCAAACAGAATCTCAATTGACGCCAACAAGGATCGATATTGTTGGCTCCCATCCCTATCAATGATTTTCGGTATCCTGAAAAGCGTCGTCCCCGCGGGCAGAAGTGAGCCAGCGAATAGAAACACGAGTTGGACCTTCCTCTTAACGCCCATTTTCGAGCGTATGATGATTGGGATTGGGAAGAGTACCAGAAGGAGATCGGTGATCACGTTGGCTATTCCCATGGTAAGAAGCTGGGCGTAGCCTTGTCGACATGCCCCTCCCGGATCTGGCACCACCTGCCAGTAATGAGTGACCGGATGGCATTCTCCAAGATCTGCAATTATGACTGCGATAAATGTCGCCAACAAGAACCACCTTATCGATTGAAGCATAATTTCATATGACCGTCTCCAGATCGTAAAAGTGAGTCGTTTGAAGAATTCGCTGATTGTCAGTTTAAGCATCCAAAGGCTGTCATTATCAGCGTTTGACTATCTGACACCGAGTTTCATAACTCACGTAGCCGCATAGAAGATCCTCGACGCCAGCACCAATTTACTTCCAATGGCTCGACGATGAATTTCTTCATCTGAAAATCCAGTTGTCACCGCATTGTTCGTCCCATATAGCAAAATGACATGTACCAACGCCTGTCTTGTAAATAGCGGAATAAGACAAGCGAAAGCCAACCAATCCTCCTTGAACAACTTCTCCGTTCTTATGTACCTCCCACAAACTCTGAATATGATTATGACAGCAGCGAAGCATGTACACCACCAGCACACCAAAAGCGTCGCCTTGTCGTCATGGAAAGATCGTGCGGCAGGCGGGGAGGAATACAGAGACATGTTCGGGGCCACGCCCGTCTACCTCCGTAGAGGGACGAGCGGGGGAGCGGGAGGTTTCGCAGTTGCGATTGAGATGTTGTTAATTGATTGGGATGACAATGGGCCTTCTAGGAGGATTGAGAGAGGAATGGTGCATGGGCCCTGGCATGTCAGTACTCGATGAACGGACTGCTCGCGTGTCGCACAGATGATATTTTGGAGGGTTTCGAGGACGCTGAATGGAGGAATGTCCAGAGCCTATAGTGATAACGTCGGATGCGATGGAAGGGATCGAAGTCGATTTCGAAGGGGCCAGAGGGAGAAGAGGTACAGATAAGAGTAGAAGGACAGGTTCTGAGCGTGAGAATTACGGCTGTTCAGCAGCTTGAAGTACGAGGCTGTGGCTAATGATAGTAGTGACCGATGACTGGATGAGAACGATTCGTGGGATATCGCTCGGCTCAGAGGGTTTCTCGTCAGATGGCCTGTGATGTTATCGCAAAGGACGTGGGCGCCGCTGCTCTGGTCTGCTAAGGTTTAATCGGCTGCCTGATGTCGTGGTTGTTGGCTGTGCATATCATGATCCTTCGACTATTTGAGTGACCTCGACCATTTCTTACTCGACGCACAGGCGGCAGCAGAGTGGCCATATTTGAAAAGAGCTGGAGAGGAGAAGTAGGTAGAAGGAAGCTCCGCCTAACGAAGCCCGTATCTCTGAAAAAGATGTGCGCACCCGACACGCCGAATCACAGGGCCGATTGAGAGAGGAAGAGATAACGAGAAGACGCCACGGCAATGCGGGATAGGCTGGATGGTGTATCAAATGTGGGAAAATACAAGGAGAGAACGGGCCAATTCGATTTTTGGGCATCTGAAGATGGCTGTGCCGCACGAGAACGCAAGCACAGCACCCTCCAGTTGGGGCTCTAGGACAATCGGTTGACATCAAAAGTCGCTGACTGATGTCACTTGAGAGTCGTAGGATAGACATATGATTGGATGTGAGAGAGAGGGGGTGGGGGGTTATCACGAAGATCCGACCCTTTTTCTGGAAAAGCCTTGTTCGTCCCAGCTCGCCGCTCTGCCCCAGCTTTTCGTAGTCGTCGAGTCGACGAATCGACGAATCGACGAATCGCAAAGCGAATCCGAGCGTACGTCTTGCACTTGTGGTCATGGGGGGGGGGGGGGGGGGTCCAGATTTTGGGATATATCGGATATTCGGCGTGTTCCCAGAATTGATACTTGATATCAGACTTGTGATACAAACAGTACTGTCCACCGCAGAAACCCCATGTCACTGCTCCGTATCTATCCACTTTCCTGATGGAGACACTTCTCCACGCTGCGAGGCTGATCTGGCTGACCTCCGTAGCCACTCACACGATGTTGATCAAGGAACAAGGATCCAGGCCTGGAACATCTTGAAATGTGGTAATGCGATAATGGAGCCGAGACTTCAGAGGACAGTAGAGTAGTACAAAAGGAGAGCAGAGAGACAGACACCATTTGCTCTTCCTCTCAGCTTTCACTCGTGCGATGCTTTTCATCTTGAAGAGAGAAGTGGAGAGGCACGGACAAGAGATGCTGCTTCCATTCCCGATCCGATTCTAGAAGAATGGAAACTCCCGAATGCACAACCCACCGCCACTAGAGCCAGAGAGGAAGTCATGGCATCTCGTCTTCGTTGGGGGGAGTTCTTTGTCTCGTGACGCGGAAACCGGACCGCAGCCCGACACCTTCGATAGCCATGTGCGTTCTGTACGTGAAGCAGCCAGAGCCCAAGGCGGGCATTTGTGTTGATTTCATTGTTTACAGTCGAACCTCGCTATAAGGGTCCCAATTCTTCTAAACATTTGGAATCACTTGAACTCCAACACAGACCCAAGGTTTTAAGAATTGCAAACAACTGGTATGTGGATTGGATATCCTTCAGGACGAACAGGTTCTTATATCTCCAGTCTCTTACACGGGTTTGAAGGAAAAAGGACATTATGTCGAGGTCCAACGGCAAATCAAGTTGGAATCCATCTCCTTCCTATCCAGCCATCGAATTGGAATCGAAATGATATCAGCCCTACCATGCCCCACATTACCCCACTATTGACATGAATCTTGCGTCTCCTTCATAACCTCATATCTACACTTCTAGATCTCATTCTCTCTAGGTCTCATTGTCTCCGTGTCTCTCTCTCCCATCCTCTCACTCCATACTCTACCTCCTCCCTCCCCCAACGCCAGCATGGCGCACACCTTCCACGTATCAAAATCAAACCACTCACACGTTCACCTAAAATGGAATAATGCCCTCAAACCAATCCACACCGTAGATTCCGGCACCGAAGTCTCCTTCGACCTCCTCGACGGCGGCCACAACCAATTCACAGCCACATCCACCCCAGCCGACGTACCGAACTTCGACCTCACGCTCGGCGATCCCGCACACGGCCCCGTCTTCGTGAACGGCGCAGAACCCGGCGACGTCCTCAAGATCGAGTTCTTGAAACTCGAGACCGCCGCCTATGGATGGACCGCCATCTTGCCCGGCAGCGTCGGCTTCGGCTTGCTCGCGGACGAGTTCCCCGGGCACGCGCTGAAGATCTGGGATCTGGAAACGCACAGGGCGGAGGGCTACACGGTGTTCAAAGAAGGGATCCATGTCCCCATCAAGCCGTTCCTCGGCGTGGTGGGCATCGCCCACGAGGCGGCGGGGGAGTATAGCACTATACCGCCGTACGACACGGGTGGGAATATCGATACGAAACACATCACCCAAGGAAGCGTCTTGTACCTGCCGGTAAAGGTCAAGGGGGCGTTGTTCTCGTGTGGAGACGGCCATGCTGCGCAAGGTGATGGGGAGAGTTGCGGGACGGCCATCGAGACCCCGATGAAAGCCACTGTTCGCCTGACTGTGGAGAAGGGCAAGCCGTGGGTTAAAAGCCCGCATTATCTCACGCCTGTAGAGACGGAGGAGATGGTTAAGAGTAGGGCGCTGGGCCGGGGAGAGTATGCTGCGCTGGGCATTGATGCGGATCTGAGGGAGGCGAGTAGGAAGGCGTTGAGGGGCTTGATCGATTGGCTTGTGGGTGAGAAGGGTTTGAGCCGGGAGGAGAGCTATATGTTGGCGAGTGTCGCGGCGGATTTGAAGATCACGGAAATCGTCGACATGCCTCACTTTGCGGTGGCGTGTAGTCTGCCGTTGAGTGTTTTTGTTGGGATGCCTTATGTGTAGATCAATTGATAGAAGGACGGAAGGGAGGGTAGTCTGGAGACAGAGTGTAGGATTATTGATTATATAGAGTTGATTACACTCAAACGAAAGATATTACAATGTATGTGAATGGGAAGACACGCTCAAGCGTAGGGCTTGACTTGCTCTTCGGACCATTCCCAGAACTTCGATGCTATGCCAGTGCCTCCTTCTGACTCGGCCTTGGCCGCTGCTTCGAGATCCTTGCGGAGTGGGCTGTAACGTCCCCACGGTACGACTATTTATGTCAAAAGGGTTCACTGCGGTGAAAGGGAACTTACTCCAAGCTCCGTTCTTCTCAGGCGTAATTTCAGGTGAAAGACCAGCGAATAGTTCTGTATATGCACCGTGGATAGGCGTGTGTAAGATCAAGCCAAGAATAACGGCCTGCCATCCTGGCACATGTCGTTGAAGCTCTGATTTGAGATTTCCAGGATTGAGGGACTGTAAGATCAGTATGGAGTCCTACCGGGCCCGAATATCAAACTTACAACACTGACAATTCCATCCCCCGCATGCCGCGTGGCATACTCTTTGCTATGGAGAACATTACCAGCCTTGCTCACTCCGTACTTGTGCCACGCCCTTTTGTCCTGCTTATAATCCAAATTGTCCAGATCCACACCATTAGCCGGCGATAATCCCTCAGCGGCCGAAGAAGAAACCCAAACAACCCTCACAGCACCCGGCGGACTCGTCTTAGCAGTAGCAGTCAAGATTGGCGTCAACAACTTCGTAAACAGAAACGGCGCAACATTATTAGTCCCCAGCTGCAATTCGTAGCCCTGCTTCGTTTTGCTTCCCTGAGGCGGCATCATCACGCCCGCATTGTTCCACAGCACATCAAGCTTCTTCTCCTTGCTCAAAAACTCGTCCGCGGATTTCTTTATTGTGGTCAGATCGTCGAGATCGAGCGGGAGGTACACGAGTTCACCAGTGGACTGGGGGAAGGCAGTTTTGATGGACGAGATTGCTGAGTCGGCTTTAGATTGAGAGCGTGCGGCAACATAAACTTTGGCATTGTGGGAGTAGAGGATTTGGGCCAGCTCTTTACCTACCCCGCTGGAAGAGCCGGTGACGATGAAGACCTTTCAAGTCAGTCAGTCGGGTGTTTGGAGAGTATGCAGGGGTAAATACTTTGCCGGCTTGATCGGGGAGGTTCTTCTCGGTGAAACGAGCAGCTGGAGGGAACATTTGACTCCATGCATTCCCCATGATAGCGGTTGTTGATTTAATTATATTTTTGCCTCCAACTGATTGTCGAACATTGAACAGAATGAGGATGGATGGGGGTCCCTTTAAGTCCCAGCCCAGTTCCATATCAGCCATCAACGCACCGCGCGTTCCTCGCCAATGGGATTTGAAATTGAGCCGGCGGATATGAATCCGGACCACATCATCTGCACAGTTCGTCGTTAACGGACATGCTGCTTGTCATGTCCGTAGAGCTGCATTACCCAGGACGGAGGGTGAGAACAATGACATGCCGCACTTGTGTAACCAAACCGTTCACGTCTGTTTTTTTTTTGTTGCACATCTGGCGTTAAGCATAAAGAAAACAAGCTTTAGTCTGGGTGTACGAAGTAAATACTCGAGTAACCCCAACCACTTCACCCACCGCAGCCATGGTTTCGGCAGAGCAACGTGGAGAAATAAGGTGCTGACGGTTGAGCGGACATAACCAATTACACTGCAGAAGCGGCTAGGTACAGGTAAGCTAGTCAGAAAAGAAGGACCTCTCCTCTCAACCCCCACTGGAAAACTGCAACACCATGGATGCCCCTGACGACGACGACGACCAGGATACGAAGCTGCAGAGAGCGTCGCATGAGCTTCTCGCAGACCTGCAGACTTCATTACATCCCTTTCTATGGAAGAGAACTCGGTCCGGCAGAGAGAAGATCAGGACGAGGGTCCGTGTTCGAGAAGCGGATAGACTTGTTGCTCTGGTATTGCTAACTACGATTTGCTCAGGAACTTTACTGACGGACAAATCGTAGCTCGAACCTTTCCAGGAAAACCCCCAGCTGCTCGATCCCCATCTGCAGGACCTGGTACCCATTCTCGGCGATGCATTCCTCGCCTGCCTCACGTCGAAAGCGCCCTCTAAAGATCCCCCGCAGTCCCAGCTGCTGATGACAACCTCAAGAGCGACATGCAGACTCATATACACATTTTGCAAGGTCAGAGGGGAGAAGGTCATTGTCCGATTCCTGAGCACCGAGGCAAGGCATCTGGAAATGGTGCTTTCAGCCGTTGAAACACAAAGCAGACTTGAGCACGGAGAATCAGATGTGGCTGCGTCTTGGGCATGGGAAGAGCGGTATATTGCCCTCCTCTGGCTATCACAACTCCTCTTCGCCCCTTTCGATCTTGCCTCTATCTCCTCTCAAGCTGGATCTGAGGACCCTGAAGTTAAATCGCAGATCGATGTGCCAGAACTCATCTGGCCGAGCAAGATGCCGAGCATCGCCGTACGAACCATACCAATTGCCATCCACTATCTCTCCACGTCCAGTAAAGAGAGAGATGCTGCAAAAGTCTTGCTCGTCCGAGTGGCTATGAGAAGGGACATGCAGGAGCTGGGTGTTATGGATGCTCTCGTCAAGTGGGCTATTTCTCGTCTGCGTCACTCCACCGTTGAGCAATCAACATATTACTATATCGGCCTTCTCTCTTTCATCTCTGGTATCCTTAAATCTTCCATTGGTACGGCAGATATTGATCCTTACCTACCGACCATTTTCAATGTCATACAACGCCTTTGCAGTGCTGAAGATGACTTTTCTAAAAACATCAATACTTCACCTATCATTCGTCAAATCAGCGTAAACATCCTTCGAAACGTTTCTGTTCTTCTGCTTAGAAGCTCTGGGATTTTAGGCTCATCCGAGATGGTTGAGTGGACCATTGGCTACCTACTTGATTGTCTCGGTGACTCTTCAACTCCTGTTAGAATTGCAATAAGTAAAGCTTTGAGCCTTATTACACTGAAGCTTGCCCCTGAAATGGCGGAGCAGGTGATTGAAGAAATCCTGAAGGCCCTCCAAAAAGACATCTTCGGAGTGGCCAATGGATCCCTGGGCCCCGACCTGTCTACTGTAAATCCGCTGGAATGGCACGGCCTCATCCTGACGCTTTCACAATTACTCTATCGTCGGGCTCCGCCTCCAGACCAGCTCGCACAAATAATTTCTGCTCTCATTGATGGCGTTAATTTCGAGCAACGTTCTACATCCGGTAGCTCTGTTGGAACTAATGTCCGCGACGCTGCTAATCTCGGTATATGGGCTATTGCTCGAAGATATACCACAGAAGAATTGCAAGCTATCAAAACGACCTCATTATCTGCTCCTGCGGGCACGGATGATGTGCTACAAAAGTTAGCAACTGTACTTATTATCTCAGCTACGTCAGACCCGGCAGGAAACATTCGTCGAGGCTCATCTGCTGCATTGCAAGAACTTATTGGACGACACCCAAATACCATAATCGAAGGTATACAACTGGTCCAAACAGTGGAGTATTCATCTGTTGCTCTTAGATCCAAAGCGATGCAAGAAGTTGCAGTAAAAGCTGCCGCTCTTGATGAAATATATGCGAAGTCACTTCTGACAGCACTCGAGATGTGGCGCGGAATTGGTGATCCAGATGTTTCTGCTAGGAGAAATGCTGCAAACACATTTGGGACTATTGCCTGCCAGTACATGGCCCGAGACACGACCAAGATTGGTGGTGAGCATTTCTGGGCCATTTATTGCGGTCGAATCAACAGTATTGTGCAGCGGCTGAATGGCCTACAACAGCGGCAAGTTGAGGAGCGGCATGGACTGATTCTCTGCTTGGCTGCGACCGTCAGGTCTGTCGAAGACATGTTCCGGAATGAAAGAGCAACCCAACAGCTGGGCTCGCCAACGACCTATATCGAAAATGTGCTTTCTGATCTCAGAAAGCTTCTTCGTTACGTTCTGGACGATGCAAAGGCGTCAACCTACCGCCGGCCAGAGCTCGTGGCCGAGGCCGTTTGTCAGCTTCTCATTGCTATCAGCCCGTTGCTAGACTCAAGGAACGGGACGGCCGTCAATGATCACCGCCTGCAAGTGACTGCTCTAGCTGGAGATCCTGATGTGCTCAGCACTACCTCCGATACTGTTCGATTGATAGAGCTGGCCGAAGAGTTACTTGAGAAGTGGCTTCGCCGGAACGAACCCGAAGTTATCGAGGCTGCCTCAACAGCTTCATGCGCCACATTCTACCTGCAACTTCCTCATCAACAAGAAATCATACTCTCTAATTGGATCAACATCATCAAGGAAGACCATAGTAGCCGTACTGGTCAAGATATAGGAGTGATATCTACATTGTTCAAAGTCTTCAACGATTTAGATAAAGCGGCTATGGGATCAATGCGTGATTCAATCATGCAAGCAACGTGGACTCGTTGGAATCGTGAGAATGATATTGAGACACGAGTAGCCATTCTTCAAAACTTGGCCGCGAGCGGCGCGTGTCTCTCAAACCTTTCACAGGTGACCGATATAATTTCCGAAGGACTTGATGATTACACGACCGATGCTCGTGGTGATATTGGCTCCTTGGTTCGAACCGAAGCACTGAAAGCAGCCGCCAAGGTGTGGAAAACTATGCATGATCTCGCCTATAAGGAATCACTTCTGTTTGATAATCTATTCCCCAAAGTCCTCAGGCTTGCAGCGGAGAAGCTGGACAAAGTTCGCAGTGAAGCACAGAAGACCGTGAGCGTAGCACTGTCAATGGAAAATACACCATTCAATGACTACAGTCCGTCATCGAAGGAATATTTCCGGGGACTCCTTGATATGCCTAATCTTGGCGACTTGGTTTATCGCAAGGGCTACGAGATACAATGGCGAGATAGTCTGCTTGAGGGATTTGTCACTTCTGCGGATACTGGTTCAGAGGATCTTGTACGCGCCAGTCGAGCTGCTGTCGCTGAATTTTGCGAGAATGATGGCGCTAAGCTTGACAGCATATGTGCAAGTCTTATCTCGATCATGAGAAAGAATCTCAAGAATGATCGGATTCTTGTTCCTGCGATGGAAATCATGGGGTTCTTGTTCGATTACCAAATCATGCAACGCAGCTCAACAAAGTGAGGCCCCCTACCTCTTTCCCCCTTTTCCTTTTCCCTTTTCCCTTTTCCAAATACCCAAACACCACACTAACAATACACAGCTGGCGCAATTTTTACGCTCTCATTCAAAACGCGCACTACCAGTCCAGCAACATACGAAAACTGGAAGCTGCGGTGAAGCTGTATGGAGGTCTCCTAGATGTTTACCCGGACGCAGCACAGAAGCTGAGTAGTATGCTGCTTCATAAATACCCGAAAGTCAGGAACGAGGCTGCGGACACGTTATTTGTCAAGAGAGGCGTGGGAAAGAGTGTTATTTGGGCAAAGGCAAAGCAGGCTGATTTACTTAAACTAAGAGAGGCGATGCAGGCCGGTGGGACTACTTTGATAGGAGGATAAGCTGCCGAGTAAATGAGAGGCTTCATAGCAAACCGTTCCCCCAACTCCGTCTCGTTCAATGTCAGATTTCTCACACAAGTCACCATTCGCTACGGGGATTCTCGGAACCGGCCCAATTGCTCAGATAGAGTGGAGGATGCAGACTCCAGAAGCTCAGCTCTTTTGAGCGACTAAGAAGTGGGTAGCCTGACTGCGAAATGCCTGTATTTGCAATTTCTCGGACAAGTTACTCCAGCGAGGTTTGACAGGCCTCCCTGCTACTTGGTGGCATAGTGCTGAGTGGATGCTGAGTGGAGTGCTGTCCATGTGACAGGGCTGGCCTCAGCCTCATTTCGGAAAACCGCAATCGCAAGTCATTCTCACCATCCCAACCTCAATGAGGCTGCATAATAGGGGCGACAGCATGAAGAATACTAATATGCCCCAGCAACCACAAGGCGCTGTTCGGAAACGTGCACAGAGAGTATTCCATCGCTTTGATCACAATAGCCGAGCGAATGCTTCCAACTGGCGGTCTGGCCATGATATTGGGAGCCACAACAATGCGTCACCAACAACAACAGATTACAAATACCAAGCACTCGATTGCTCTGAGGATGAAATCCGGCTCTTACGTCTACCCGTAGCTGCGGCTCCTGGCCCTAGATGGTCGACAAGCCCCAAAATCGAGGCAACTCTCATCCACGTATCGCTCTACGCAGTACCTGAGTACGAGGCCCTTTCGTATCGATGGGACGAAGACAATACATCTCACCAAATCCTTGTTGATGGACATCCCTTCCGAATGAGCGGTACATTGGAGGGCGCTCTTCTCAGGTGGCAGTCTCCAACAGAGACTAAGCTCATTTGGGTGGATGCTATTTGTATCGATCAGAACAACCATCAAGAGAGAAGTGAGCAGGTGGCTAAGATGAGGGATATTTATGAGAAAGCTTCACGTGTCGTGGTTTGGCTTGGACTAGAGTCCATCGCTGATCATTCGGCGCTTGCCTTTTCTCTCGTGCGGGACTTGCAACAACATTTGGGAGAGCCAGGTTATTTGGAGAATGCACTTTCCGATCGCAGTAAAGGCCACCATTGGCAGGGGCTGTTGAATCTTTTGGAGCGAGAGTACTGGTACCGTATCTGGGTCGTCCAGGAGGTCCACTCTGCTCGGAGAAACCCGATCTTGAGGTGTGGGGACGATGTCATTGAGTGGCAACACTTCGTTGATGTTCAAGACACTTTAGTATCACGGTGTTGCTCTTTTGGCCTTGAAGGCTTCGATCATGGTGGCCCACGGGTTCTGGAATTCCTCCATCCTTCAGACACATCTACTCCGTCGTTAGTTAAAGCTCTAAAATTCTTCCACTTCCACCAAGCATCAGATCCCCGAGATCATGTTTATGCAATTGTCGGTATCACTAAGGCTCGAGACGATCCTCGAATGCCAATAGATTACTCTCAGCCCTTCCGCGAAGTGTGTATTAAGCTCGTCGAGTATGTCTTGAGCGAGGATTGGGAACTCGATATCATTTGTGCCTGGGTTCCGTCCAGGAACGATCATCGGCTTCCTTCGTGGGCCCCGGATCTGAGTCGAGGGATAGCCCTTAATGACTACATGCCCCTAATTATCAGAGATGTAAGTTTGTCCGAGTTTTCGGCCTCCTGGGGCCATATAGCCGAGGCGACTATCGCGAATGATGTACTACGGGCAAGAGGATTTAGAGTTCATTCAATGGACACTCTGGGTAGTTATACAAGGATGAAAACAGATCGTGATGATTCAGCATTAGCTGATGTGCTGGTTGAGTGGTACATGATGTCGCTTTCGTACAAGGCAGCAGACCA
Organism: Hyphodiscus sp. D1413; assembly: GCA_003988895.1. Lineage (NCBI taxonomy): Eukaryota > Fungi > Ascomycota > Leotiomycetes > Helotiales > Hyphodiscaceae > Hyphodiscus > Hyphodiscus sp. D1413. The sequence continues at coordinate 168,566 of QYAO01000052.1, forward strand.
CAACGAAGCGTTTGCGAGAACTATCATCTGCGACCGGTTCGCCTGGTACGAGTATGATCCAGAAGTGACTATGGAGGTTTTCGACGCAATTGCCCGGCTTATTCGCCAAGAACTTCCTGCCGAATCAATAGACCAGCAGATACTGGCTCATGCTGATGATAAGCTGCAATCTGACGAGCAAGCCCAATTGTGGATTTGGGTTATTCGTGATACAGTATATTGTCGACGGTTCTTCTTTACCGATAAAGGGTCAATGGGACTTTGTCCAGAGAATTATCAGCAAGGGGACTTCATTGCTATTCTGCTGGGCTGCTCGGTTCCTGTCCTCTTAAGACCTCATGGGACGTATTGTGAGCTAATTGGGGATGTATTTCTACATGGCTATATGTATGGGGAAGGACTTTCTGAGTTGGAACAGGGAAAATTTGAACTTGAGACTTTCGACATTCGCTGATTTAACGGTCAAACAATTTTCAGCAATTGGAACAACAATGTTGACATATACAAGTCCAGGAAACCGCAGCTTCGGGATGAAAGGGCGGGCAAGACGACACTACGACAGATCTTGCCGATGGATCCAGATCACCTTCCTCTCCTTCAAAGCATCTAACTGCCCTCATTTACTCTAATACCTCGATTCTGTTTTTTTAAGGTTTAACAAACTGTTATGCTTTACGACTCAGTCAATAATATATTCCCACGGCAAGACTGAACAACATTGTCATCAAGTCTTTTTCGCGAATCAGAATTGTATCAAGATTTCATCTATGTTAAGCTGGGAGAAAAAAGGAATCTAGTCTACTTTCTGGGACCTTCCTGATTGCAGCTCCAGCCTTACTCCTCCACAGTGTTGGTGTAGGCGTAACTCGCAAAAGCAGGAGCCAAAGTTGCACCCGCAATCTCAGCAGTCTCCAAAAAATGTCGGATCTCCTTCTCTTCCTCATCACTCAGGTCTACTTCAAGAGAAGCCCAGTTCTCCTCCAAATATTTCAACTTCTTCGTCCCAGGAATGGGGAGGATATCACCCTGTTTAAGTATCCACGCAAGAGCAAGTTGTGCGGTGGTACACCCCTTCTTGTCAGCGAACTTTTTGAACTCTGCAACGACCTTCATATTCTTGTCCTTGTTGCCTTCCATGAAACGAGGCATGCGGTTCTCCCGCACGTCAGCGTCATCACCGACGGGTTGGCCGGTTGCGAAGGTTGAGGTGAGCATGCCGCGTCCAAGGGGCATGGCGGCTACGACTCCAACGCCCAACTCGCGGCACGTGGCTAAGAGGTCTGTTCCTGTTGGACCTTCGATCTCGAGGACGAAGGGAGAGTAGTCGGTCTGGACTGCGTCGACGTGAGCGATCTTCTCTGCACGGCGAAGTGTGGCGGATGAGACTGCTGAAAGTCCGATATATTTGATCTTGCCCTCGCTGAAGAACGTTGTCAGTGGCTGAGCCTCAACGAATCTCAGTGTACAGTACTTACGCTTTCAATTCCACCAAAGCTCGCATGGTCTCTTCGATGGGGGTTTTGTGATTGGAATGATGCATGTAGTCTAGAACAAATGCAGTCAGTGATTGGAACAACCACCACTTGATTCCGAAGCAATGGATCGCCGGCAGATATTTCTAGCAGCACTTCAGAGAGACCTTGGGCGGTGGACAGCTTACAAAGATCAATCGAGTCAATGCCCAAATTTTTGAGACTATCATTGCATGCCTTCTTGCAATACTCCGCCGAGCTGTCAACTTCATAGGTCTTGCTCCCCTTGATGAACCCGAACTTCGTCGCGAGGAAGATGTCGTCGCGCTTGCCGGTGCGTTTGAACCATTTGTTCAGCAACTCTTCACCGTCTCCGTAAAGACTATATTCACGATCAGGACAAGCCTCCAGACGTACTCATGGAATGCTAAACCAGCGAAACTTACTCAGCGGTGTCCCAGTTTCTCGCTCCCAGCTCATAGGCACGATCCAGGATCTTGAATCTTTCTTCGTCGCTTGCGACGGTTCCATAGATGGTGAAAGACAATCCCATCATACCGAAGCCAAGGGCTGGTATTTTTGGACCATTCTTGCCGAGTTTGAAGAGCTTGGCAGATTTGGAAGCCATGATGCGAGAGCGGAAATAGTACTGTGAGGTGTATATTCGAAAGATTTCTAGCTTGTTTTCTGGATTCTTTTCAACTTTGAGGAAGGGTGAATATAGTGATATATATTTATATGGTTTTACCGTCTTTGCTACCGATTATGATCCTTGGAAATCCGATTAAGTCCGCTTCACTAGTGGTCGGCTCGGTTGGTAAAAAGGGGCCGATTTTTGGCGCGTGCATGAAGGAGCGGCCAAAATCGACGATCTATTTACCTATTTGTTCATAGTATCATTCAAGGATCCAATAATATAATGTGCTGAATGAGTCTTATATATTAAATCTCCTAATTATGTCCCTAATTCATCGGTCGTGGAATCATATGCTCATCCCCATGGGGTAGTTTTTGAGAGATGAAGTCGGTTTAGGAAGAATGCTCTAGCGCGGTTTACAAAGGTCTGGAAAGAGGTTTTTGATCAATAAGTCGCTCAGAATATATATATATATATATATATAAGTTCCATTGTAAATATCTACACGATTATATAAGAGATATAACTGTCAAATAGCGAAATATTAGTATTAGACCTAATAGAGTTATATTGGAGTCGAGATTTGGGGCTTACGCACGTGCCATAAATCGGCGGCTTTTTACCCACCGAGTAACCACTGGAGTGACTAGGTGACTAAGTGGGCTGAGAATTGATGCACGGGTCTTCAAGCGAGAAACACCAAACATCGTCTCGTCCTTCTCTTCCTTGAATACATTAAAATGGCTATTATAATATAGCTCTTGTACCCAGCAAACAGCCCAAATGCTCCTAGAGGTCAATATGAACCTGCAACTATTAAGAAGTGAATGGGAATGATAGGTGAACATGCATAAAAACAGAAAACACTCGATTTCGTGAAGGACAAGGGCCTGCTCTAGATATTGGGGCTCCATCTCGTGCCTCCCTAGATGAGCCGCAGAGACGATGTCGAAAGAACGGATAGACCAGACAGGTTTCCCCTGATCAGGAATCTAAGCAAAATTTCAACAAGCCTTACTATACTTCCTCCACAATCCTGTCTCAGAACAACTCTCGAAACAATGGGCGATTTCCGTCAATTTATATTTCATGCTCGCTCAGCCTCGCAAGGCGAAACTGGGGTATTAGTTGTAATTTTATGATATGAAGGAGATCGGTTTAGAAAGAGTTTAGGAACATCTCTTTGGATCAATTCCGAGTAAAGAGAACTGGAAAGCTTTTGACTGAAAAGTAAGAGCCTCAGAGGTAGTCTAATCTGGCGAGCTTATGCATGGCCGCCACTTAACAGCGTCAGAATGAATACCTATTATCAGGCTGTGGGGGTTTTCCCCATAAAGCATAAATCATAAAGCAGTAAGAGGCTAAAACATTAAAATCAATACGCTTCCATTATGAATGAACCTTTAAGCTGTCTTCGACACCCCTACTTCTGTGGTGCATCACGAATGTCTTTCAACACTGACCCTCGCTCACCAGTATAACCAGTCAATTGCATCCACTCACCCACACTTTTGACCCTAGTGGGCAGAATCTCATCCAACAAATCATAATCTCTGGTCAAAACACTCTCCTTCCAAGTATTCCAAAATCCCGAGAAGTTTTCCCGGTAAGTCTGCAGCGTCGGGTCACCATGATCGGTAGAATGTCCGACCTTTGCGTCCGGCACTGGAAACAGCGGAAGCTTGAAGTACTCATCCAAAGTAATATCCTCAAACCTTGCCTTCTTTCCGGTGACATCAGTGAATGATTTGGCGACATTTCCCCAGCCGACCTGCTCCGTGGCGATCTTGAGATTCATGCCATTTGCACGCTTCGGATGATTGTACAGCCACATAGCGTAACGTCCTAGATCCTCCAGGTGAATCATGGGAGGCGTACCAGATCCCACAGGGGCCTTGAAAACATAGGTCGTTTCGCCATCGACAACCTCTGGGAACGGAGCGAGCAATTCGGAAAACATTTCCAGATACATGCAGCTGGTCAGAATACTCCATTTCATGGCGCCCCCCGTTCCCTGAGCACTGATCCAATCGGCGACTTTACTCTTGCCGTCAAAATGTCCTGTTCGAAATTGTGGCTTCCATCCAGAGAGTTTGTACGAGGAGTCGAGATTCGCCCACACGAAGTGTGACACGCCGGACTGGGCGGCGATCTCGAACATGCGGATGCCCCAGTAAACTTCGGCTTTTTCGCCGATGGCGAAGCCATTTGTGTTTACGAAGGCTAGGTCGATGTTTTGAAAGACAGAATGTAGGGTTGCTTCGTCGTAGGCGTCTCCTTCAACGATTGTCACGCCAGGGAGAGCGGCAAGCTCGAGGGCTGTGGAGGAGGTTGAGGTTCGGGTTAGGACTTTGATTTCATATTTTCCATCTTTTGCAAGATCTAGAAAATGTTAGCCAGTGTTGATTGCGTAAATAAGGCAAGAGCACACGTACTCTTGACGACAGGGACACCTTGAGCCCCAGTTCCGCCGATGGCCAGGACTGTCTGTTTTGGAGATGACATGATAATGAGAGTCAATTGTACTTTAGAGGCTCTCTGAAGATAAATGGGAATAAATTGGATTTTGATCTGAAAGTGGATTTGATTGCGTTGATGAAGTTAGATATTGATCGGTTGCTGGTCGTTCAAAACTGTAGAAGCTTTCCCATCTCATGTTTCATACGCCTTATATACACAATCGCTGATTTCTGTCGAGTAATCAACGATGAATTTACTTTCAAAGTGTATCTAAGCAACTTACTTCGTCACTACTCGTGCCTGGTGTTCTGTTGAGTATTGGACGAGCTACGTCCGTACCTGAACCGATGGCCCCACCGAGGCAGCGTCCCCTGATTTTGGCTGCATAAATACTAATCAACAATACAACCCATGATTTCAAATCCCGCCAGCATCATCGTAGCCACAGCCTACAAAAACAGCATGATTACTCTCGAATGCGGTTTTAAGCAAAGCGTTTGAATTTCGTCAGACAAATATCTACAAATCAATCCGAGGCTACGAGCACGAAGATGTTCAGTGCTTGAGACTTTCCCTCAGGACCCTTGGCAGCATTGCAGCCAATCGCGCCGCGCTGTTTGATTCGCCCGTAACTCAGACAATGCACGCAGCTTATCCAAGCATGATGAGTCTCAATGCAGCTGCCTTGGCAGAACATCTTCAATTGAAGTATAATCTAGCATTTGAGCCTTGTTTCGGGGTCTGTAAGCTGGATGGACCAACACTGTTGCAAAACAAGTATAAACGGAAAAGGGTTGGATTACTGAACAAATAATGCGGGAATTCACCTGAGACTTCAGACATGCAGGATGGGATATATAATCTATCATTCGCAACTCCAAACCTTTCCGAAGCCATCAGATAATTAACAAGGTTGCATTTCCATTGACACTATCAATACACCTTTGCAACATTCAATTTTTCGGCAGCTCACTGGCCAAACCACCTAGATACTTATCAACTTTACCCAATACTTATCAAAATGACGACCTCAGCCAACAAAGTTGCTAACTTGTTAGCTAGGAATAAGTCAGATTTACCTCCCTTTCTAAATGCGTTTCTGTGCTAATATCCTGTCTAGAAAATATGCCGAAACTTACAAGTCGCCTCCTCTCTTGGCGCAAGGCATCATGAAGGCCAAGGAGATGGGCAAGACGGCAACAGCCATCAGTAAGTTCCCTCTCAATCAACAACCACCTTGGTTGTTTGATCTAACATACATACAGTATCCTGTAGCGATCCTCGCATCGTACCTGAGCAATTCCTCGGCCTCGACTTCTCAGAATGTGCGATTATCCGCAACGCAGGAGGGCGAGCCCAAGACGCAATGCGTTCCATCCTTGCTCTTGATGCTGTCGGAAAACTAGGCACAGTCGTTGTGATCCATCACACGGATTGCGGCATGAGCCATACAGACGAGGCTGGTTTTGAGGCAGCTACTAAAGCTAGACATCCGGCCCTCGTTGAACCTGGCTATGTTTATGGAGCAATTGGCGAGTAAGTGTTCACAGGCTGTTTTGAATGAGGGACACGTGTGCTGATACAAGATAGCCCTGAGAAAACTATCCTCGAGGATGTCCAATTCTTGAAAAGCCAGCCAGGCCTCACGGATAATATCAACATCATTGGATTGGTCCTTGATACACACACTGGTGTGTTAGAGCAGGCAGTGTAAAGTGGCAACTTTGCCACGAGAGCATCCTTTCGACTTTGTATTATTAGTGTTCATACATTATAATGAGAGCTTCCAATCCAAAAACCCATTGGAAACTCAGGACCTTCGTACGGCTTGGTAAGAAGGATATTCTTGTTCTGATCCATCTATCGTGCCGGCGTAAGCTAGATTTTTAAGCAAAAGCTTTGAGATACCTTTTTACTCTTCCATTAGCTCGGTCGGCATGCCTTTGATACCCTCGATCTCAGCACTGCTCAACCTTATTCCCAAAAACTCGTCCAAAGCTTTTACTCTCTCTTCCTCACTCTTACACAGTGCAAGCACTTCCGTCTTTCCTCTAACTCTTCGTTTTACCTCGCCCCCAAAAAGTGTGATATCACCCACAATCTCCTCGTCTTTCATAATCATCTTCACACATACCACCAAGTACGTGAACCAGCTTGTCCGATGAGTTGAGGTGAAGTAATTCATCATTTGATAATCACTTGGCGTGAATTCCAACTCGCTGAAGGCATAAGTGGGCACCCACTCTTGACTCGATGAGTTCCGATGCTGGTACAACCAGAGCTTCTGACTCGACCGAGTGAAGTCGGGAATGGTGTCGTACAATAAGCGGATCTCTTGATCACCCACGTTGACGGATATCTCATTGTCGGTGAGATAAAGGGGGTGCATCGGACCACTTGAGCCGAAACCTACGTCCACGACATATTCCCTGTCGTCGATTGTGACGATGTTCAACATGTGATTCCTGGACTCAGTCAATCCCGCTGCTTCTCGAAAGGAGGGGAGCTTACCAGCCGTCATATTTCGCTCCTTTCCATCCCTTGTTCCCACTTACTGGCTGAACGGCCTCGTTGACCTTCGCGCCGATGCTCACAAGTTCAAAGCCCAAACTCTTCAGGACCGTCCCGAATAGACAGCTGTTCTCCATACAGTACCCACCGCGCCCCGCATCACGTTCTACGATCTTGTGGAAAAGATGCTGGGGATCAAGAGTGATGGTATGGTGAGAAGAGTAATGTAACTCGAGATTCTCAAACGGAATTGAGGCCAGATGGTGGTTCTGCAGAACAGTGAGGAACGATAAATGTCGTGCAGTGCAGTTCCGATACGACTCAGGCAGACTGATTCTTGAGAAGTAGGCTTGTATTTGGGAAGGGGTGTATGTTTGTCTGAAAGCGGGATTGAAAAGTGCCATTGCTTGGTATGATTGAGCCTGCTCCTGAACATCGGCAATGATAAATATGGAAGATGTCGAGAAAGATAGGGCCTCCCGAAGAGGTTCGCGGGTGCTAGCGAGGCGTTGTGACCCCTTGAGTAGTTGTCCAACTGTATGTAACCGAAATTTCGTTCCGTCTTGAAGACTTTCTCGCTCCCTCCGAATCCTGTGGAATGTACAACCTCGTTTTCTCACATTTGTAATTTCGCTCGTACAGCTTACTCTTCTATTGCGTCTAAAATCAGCTTTTCTAGGCCGTAGCATACATACGGCCGAAGTAATTAGCTGAGGAACTCCAATATCTGGTCGGGGCCGAATGTGTTAGGAATCGTAGCTAGCTGAAGCCTCCCGCTCAAACTTGTGATATGAAGAAGTAGCAAGTTCTCAAAGGCGTGTATGGGAAATAACCCAGCTTTTGCAGGAAATGAAGATCCAGACTTGGTCTCCTTTGGCTTCTCGCCTTAGGTTCACTACCGGGACTAGAAATCCAAATCTCTTTCATCGAGCTCTTATGCTAGCCAACAAGCTAAGATAAATATGATGTCTTACTCTAACGAACCACCACCCAATATGGGCAGTACACCAATAATGCAGCCGATCCAGGAGAAGCTTCTACTTTTCCTTGAACACCAAATCTCCCAAATACTCCACCCGCCATTTTTCGATACAGAACATCACAATTTCAACTCCACATTACGCCTAAAACAACCTCCGACTCTTATCATCGATTCTGCCCCTGGTTTTGCTGAGCGGCTGAAACTTGTTGTTGAGGTGGTTGAATCATGTGTTGCCTGTACATATCAGTCTGCATTTTCTGCTGGGTCTGATCTCCTCCTTGACTATGCGCTCCTAGTGTTTGAGCTTGTGCTTGGGCTTGTGCTTGGGCTTGAGCTTGAGCCTGAGCTTGCGCCTGAGCCTGCTTTTGTTTAGCCTGCATCTGCGCTCTCGCTGCTGCATTCGCAGATTGTGCTTGTACGTCTTGTTTCGGATCCACACCTGGGAACAATGCTTGAAGCCGCTTGTATTGGTCTTTCAAGGTCTCGACCCGACTTTCGCTATCTTCTGGGGATTCGACATTTTCGGCTTTCTTTTCTTCACTCGCGTTTCCGATCTTCGACTCGGAAGGAGAGGAAACGAGGCCCTTTTTTGCTCGAAAACCTAACGGTGGAGCACTCATTACAGCTGGGTGAGCAGGGATTTGAGATGATGGTTTGTGAGATCGATCTGCGATGGCGGCGAGATAAGCAAGATTTCCCTGAAGACGGCGCATACATCTATTCGCGTCAGCATTCATTCTTAAGGGCATATTCATATAACGCACTCGAAGTACTCTCTCGAACTGACAGTCTTCGCCTTTTCTTTCTCCTTGTCCGCTTTGTCTTTGTCGCCGGTACTCTCAGGCGAACCAGTACTTGCAGCTTGATCCTCCTTCTCCACACCCGCTTTCTCGGCCAGTTGGGCGGCTTGTAATCGCATCACCTCTAACAGGAGCTCACGGTTGATCTCTAAGAGAAGTGTGACTCTATCTTTCTCTCGAACTTCCGACCCCGGGCTTAATGGCGTCGCCATACCCGTTCCAGCGCCTTGTGACCCCGGTGGGAAATTTGCCGACTGTGGCGTCACCACCGTCCCAGCCTGAATCTGCTGACTATTATTTGGAGTGTGAATGTTCGCCTGGACATTTGTCTGGAGGGAAGCTTGAGGTGTGCTGAACTGTGACTGTGCATTTGACGGAGCCGGAGGAGTACTGTGTGGCATGCCTCCATACGGAGAAGCTCGTTGCCCACTTTGTGTAGGTGTAGATAATTGGGGAGGAGGCTGCATGCGCTGCGCTTGCATTTGTTGAGGATTCATATTTGGAGCGTTCATAGCGAAGGATGGACCACCGGATGTCGTAGGCATCAGGTTTGGAGGGAAGTTCGCTGCGGACGAGGTAGGTATGCTGCCTCCGTAGGGAGAGCTCGAATATGGGGTTTGATATGAGGCCACTGGTGATAATAGACGTGTCAGCAATGTTTGCGTAATGCGACGCAGAGATGGATTGATAGACTCGAGTTTGAGCTAACGCAGAGTACTCGACCGTACTTGTCCAGTTTCCAGCCGCACGAGTCGGAAGGGGTAGCTAGTCGTCCTTCCGCTGATGTGCTTGGGCAGGCAGTGCGCAGATTTTAAGGGGATGCAAGTCGTCTGTAGCTGGTTGCATGTACAAGAGCAGAGAAGCAGTCGAGAATGAATCCAGGACTGGGCGCAAACATACCGTGGCCACCAGCCATATGCGCCAAACCGCTATTCTGCATCATCCCCATCCCACCTGCATTTGGACCCATGCCGGGTCCTGGAGCGCCGCCGTAGGGTGATTGATGAGGACCAGCACCAGCGTACTGCTGTGGGTTATACATCATCTGAGGCTGTCCGGGCTGCTGCTGCTGCTGTTGTTGTTGTTGTTGTTGTTGTTGTTGTTGTTGTTGTTGGTGGGGGTTGTGGGGTGTGCCATTTGGGTTGAAGGGTTGTGAGTTGGTCCCTGGACCGAAGCCATAAGATGGTGCATACATGGCGGGTGAGAGGGCTGTGAGATTATGTCTGGGTGGATGCTGCTGCTGCTGCTGCTGCTATGCCACTGCTGCTATTGCCACTGCTGCTGCCACTGCTACGGGGACATGGTTCCTCGTAAAAGGCTGTGGTACGCTGTCAACTGATGAGAGATCTCGGGACAGCAGTTCAGGCAGGACAAGCAGTTGGTGGTGCCCAGTCAAGAGAGTGGAACAAGGGTGTCGAACGGATTGTGTGGTGGAGGTGGAGCTGAGGTTAGATTTGGATGGAGAAATTTCATGCGCGGATGGATGCGATGTAATGCGATGCGCTGCACGAGGCGAACCGAGCCAACATGGATAAGAGCCGCTAGGGGGTTTGAGTGGCTCAAATGCCTTCCCTCTGCCCACTACTCCTGCATGACATTACATCGAGCCACCACAGATTCCCACCGTCCAGCAGCAGATGATATGATCGACAGCAAGGCTTCGAGGAGAGAAATGGGAACGACGGGTGGGAGAAGGAAGAGAGGAAGAGGGGAAGAGGAGAAAGGTAGTTGAGGAATAGGAGGGATGACTTGGATCTCCAGTCATAAGATGGCCGATTGACTTGAAGCGAGTCTGACAGTTGTGATTACTTGATACTGGACAAGCCGGAGTCTTCATTTCGTAAAAGGATAATTGAGAGGTGTAATATTTGGTGATTTTGTTCTGATTTTCCTTTTTGGGGGGGGAAAAGAGCCCTTCATTGCCTCTCTACCAATAAGTGGCATATTTGCTCGTCCCCTTGACCACATTGATAAATTCATGCGCAATTGCCTCGTCTGTTTGCTGACTCGGATGTAACTCATCATACCAAAGGAAATGGCTTGCCCCGATACTGGTCTGGCTTGTGCAGATGCTGCCAGTCGCGACATCACACAAGAAATACTGTCCGGTAACATTCGCTGGTGAAGCGATCCCGTATTCGGTAGGATTGTGGTAGATATTGGTGATGAAAGTGTTGACATCAAAAATCGCGATCGAGGCACCGGGATATCGTTTCGCAACTAAGAGCTCGAATGGCGTCCGGTATGCAAAGATGTCGTTGACAAGTTGGGTATACTCTTTCATTTTGCCGCTGATTTCGGATCTATTTGCTGGCTGTTGCTCTCATCAGCACACTTGAAAGAAACTCTGCAAGAAGACTCCAAAAACAAAGCCTACCTTATCAGGCCAATAGTGGGACGCTGAAAGTCCACCTGCATCGGGCATTCCATACAATGGGGACAATTGCAAAGGAGCGGTATTCATCAACACAAAGTATCGTCCTCCAGCTTTGTAGATCTGATCAAAGCGATCGTAGATACAATCTACATAATCCGGGATTGTAGCCCCGTTCAAGCTGCTATCCGTCAGAAACGCATCAGCGCCTAAATCGTTCGTCCCAATCCACATAGAATATACTGTGTTATCGGATCTTCGGTTCGTGTAAAGCGTGTTGGTATGAGTAGAAGCATTGATGTATTTGGTGTCTGCGACGAAGGCATTGACTTCGTAGATCACATCAGGGAATGGTCCAAATACGCTGGCCAGATAGCGATATATGATCTCGTTGGAACAAACAGCTCCGCTGACTGCATAGTCGTAGAGCTTAGCTCCCGAGTAGATGGATACCCAGCGATCCCAAGTGATTCCCCCGCCTGGAGTACTCGTGCTTTCTGGGAGCAACGTTCCAACTGGAGGAGCTGATCCGTTATGTGCTATGAAGTATCCAAGACGGCTTTCATCCGTGTAGCGTGGGGCTCGTCAGTATTTCGGTCTGAAAATGTTGAAAGAAGCTTACCTGTCGCCGAAAGCCACAAGGTTATCAAAGTCCTTGACCCATGCTTTACCTCCGTTGCTGGAATCTGCAATCGCTTTGGCACTCCCAGCAAGAAGCAACAGAGAGTGAATATACATTTTAAAATATGGGAGGTGAAAATGCTTCAGGAGCGGTATCGAAGGAATCGAGTAGCAAAAGAACCAAGAATAAGTGGAAACCTGACTTTTATACCCTCATGTAGCTCATACAAGCTCGCCCGGCCATCACCTACTTTTCTCTGGGCAGTCACAATCATCCATACGGATGAGAGGAAGCAACAAAATTTTATCTCAAATGCCCAACGCGGCTTAACGAGGTACGAGGGTCTTGGATGCACTTGCAATGTAGTAACGAATCAGCGAGCTCCGGTTGAAGTTTGAGAGAAGTCATGGCGGGGATATAATAAAGGGAATTCCCCTCAATGACGAGATGAGGGTGCCGGATAATTTGGAGAGAAACTTTGACTCCGCATGATGAACGGGGTAAAGATCGAATCATGCCTGGGTGTGGAGGGGTCAGAAGCTTGTCTTGTTCAGGCTGAGGTTCGGCAGCTTTGAGGGGGTAATCCACTATTAGATCGACGTCGACGTAGATAAGTTCACACCTCATGCTGCTGGTTTAGGTCAATCCCAAACGTTTATAAATTTCCAGGATTGGTACCGCATAGTTCAGTCAATAAAAGCAGTTAGAATCCAAATTACCGTCCAGAGTATAAACGAGCTCTTCAATTACTCAAAGTTGACCATCATTTACTCTCACAGATGAGTATTCGAGTCACCCCCTTCACACTCTAACATTGGAGTCTAGAAAAGCATTGGATTTTCTAGAATTATCAAGGTCGAGCATCGGTTTGTTGCTCACTTGCGTTCATACAACGCCATCGCTCAATATGCCCTTCTCTCGCTTCGCTTCATATGCATGCATAATCAGACCGGACTAAGCCGCGCAACTCCGGGTATCGTCATCCATCTAGACGGCAATGAAGCTTGAAATGGAAAGAGGGAAATCGCCCAAGATACTGCCACGCAAGACGAAAACACTATGCACCATAAGCCCCGCTCAAATCCATGTATCATCATCCATCCACCATTTTCATAGCTCTCCCCATACCGTCTTGCACTGCAAGCGCCCGCTGTCGTCATAATAATACACTTAGCACTCGATCGAAAGCTCGTAAGCTAGTGAGTCTTCTTGCGAGGTCGCTCCCGCTCATCTCTCGGTTTCATTCGTTCCTTCCAAACCGCATATTCTTTCAACGCTCCCTCGTGTTTCTCCTGATTCATCGACCAATGAGCTAAGACGAACTTATCTTCTTTCAGTCCCTTGCGATATGTCTCTAAGCCCTTCTCATCTTCCCAGCGCATGCTACCCAAGTCATCATTCTGCTTCTTGCGGGCCAACATATGGAAAGCGAACTGATTAGTGAACAGATCCCATTCAGACATGTAAATCTTGAACTCCTCGAGATAGACATCGTTGCCTTCCTTTGTAGGGCGAGTATATAAGCTGACCGGGGGTTGTGGTGGTATTGGGGCGGTCGGGAGATTAAGGGTGGACATGAGATCTTGGACTTTTAGGTCGTCAAATTCAACCTTCAAAGCTGAGTCAATTGGGGATTGAGATTGCGCAGCGGGGCGTTTGCCTGGCGATGGAATACCTAATGGAACTGTATTGGAAGTGGGGGTCTTTGGTGCTTGTGCTGGAGGCTCAGAAGGAGGCGTAGAATCAACTTCCATTGGATCCAGAGCGGGAGAAGTGTTGATATTAAGTGGCTGAGTTTTGCGACCTGTGAAGAGAGGGATATCATCCGAGGCATTGTCACTATCGTCCACGACCGCTGCATTGCCGCCCATCGTGGGTCGAATGCTGGATCCGCGTCCTTTCCGACCAGTGGCTGGACGAGGGGTCATAGTAGGTGGGGGGGGCATAAAGGTTTGAGGTTTGAAGCTTTGCTCCCATTCTTCCGGGCTAAATTTCGTTCCACCGGGCGATTCGACCCCTGTCTCTTCTTCAACTTGCGGCTGCATGATTTTGGGATCGATAGGTCGAACTTTGATGGGAGATCGTCCTCTGGAGCGACTGGCAGATTGAGCGCGACCTCTGGGAGGTACGCCAGCTGCTTTCTGCTCCGGTCTGAAGTAGTCTTGTCCAGCTTCGAACTTGCCTTCCCATTCTTCTGGTGTGAACTTCGTATTGATGTTCTCGGTACTTGGACTGGCAACTCCATTTCTAGACGTATTTGTCGTAGCGAAAGTGCTGTCATCGACTTTGAAGGAGAAACTGGAAGGGGAGTTCACATTGTTAGTATTCGGTTTCTGCGGTACCATATAAACGGGGAATGATTGTGCATGATACTGATAAGCATAGCGCGAGGAAGGTGGAAGCCCTTGAGACTTTTGCTTCTTGGATGGACTTCCCACCGGAGCAGACTCTTGAGCGTGCATCGCATATCCACTGAACGCGTCGTCGCTTTCAGACAGATTGACATTGACAGAAGATCTGATATTGGAGCCAGTCGCATTGCGCTTTTTGATCAGATCATCAACTAGTCGATGCTGATGGGCTTCAAATGGGTTCAAACCATCAGCTGCGACTCCACTAGGAGGTGTCACAATTGATCCACCTGCGGTGTTGACCCAACGAGGAGATTTGTTGTTCTTCTTGATGTAATCAAATACCTCTGATTCTGAGCGATTTTCGAATTTCCTGCTCGCAGTGGCTGCGTGCAAAGTAGACGAGTGAGATTGAGGGGTACCGTACATATTAGGTTGCTCTGCAGATCGGGTTTTGGTTTGGCCAGAACCCTTCTCGGCTTCATCTGAAGGGAATCCATTTAGCGGAGGCTCTGCACCAGTATTTTCGCGATACCACTTCTGGAACTGAGACAGACTAGGCTTACGGGAATGTTCGGTAGCCTCTGGCATACGCAGTCCGTCTTTGGAGAATCCAGAGGGCGTGCGTCTGGGTTGGGCGAATTTTCTAGACTGTGGAGATTTGATCTGAGGTCCATCATCCGAACTAGAAGAACTGATTGCTTCCTCATTGAAGGAAGCCATGGAAGGTCTTGAAGAACGGTCCGCAAAGGAGCGTGCTCGGTGAGATTGAGACAGGTTAGGATCAGAACCCGTTCTCGGGACCTGTGCAGAGTCGCCACGGTTCTCGGAGCGCTCGCGGTGGCTTTTTGATCTGTTAAGATTAGCACTTTCGAAGGGATTTAACTTTTCTCCTCCATGTGTTTGGTATGGCGTGCTTTGACGAGTTTCGTAGGCAGCCGGATCGACGTGTTGTCTGAACTGTCTCAACGGATCTGGGTGGACGTTTTGTTTGAGTGGATCTGGTTGGACGCTGTGAGACGGAGCAGGCGGGGCTCGCGGTGGTGGTTCTGGGGCATATTGAGACTTGTGTTGTGTGGAGTAAGCTCCCTTTGGCGCCGCAGGCTCGTCTCCACCAGGAGTAGCGGGCGTGAAGCCTTTGCGCCCTCCTCCACCGGTACTTTGAGCTCTTCTTTGCGGACTGATATTTGGGGAGTAATTGGCACGGTACTCGTCGAAGCCAGGTTTCGTCTTTGGAGGTGGTGCATGCTTGTGGCTGTTGCTTTCGTCACGACCGGAAGGAGTTGTGTAATCTCTGCTTGGTGGTGTCGGCTTGTACGATGCTCGATTTGCATTGGCTTGTCCTCGGGTCTCCTGTCCTCTCATGCTCTCCCAAGCTTCATATGTCTTCTTCCTAGCTTCAGCGCCTTCCTGTGCAGTGCTTGCAGATGCCTTGGGGGTCTCAAACTTGCCATATCGCGCAGCGCCAGCGGAAGGAGGCGGGCGTCGATTCGCTCCAGGAGGTTTTGGAGGAGGAGCCCATTGTGCACCAGCATTCGCCCAAGGATTGCCTCGTACGCCAGATGCTCCTTGATAGCCGGCCTTACCGTTAGGCTTGCTTATGGTTCGATTTGAATCGTATTTTGCGCGCTCATTGGGATCACTGAGAATTTCGTGAGCTGATTGGATTCTTTGGAATTTTGCCGTAACCTCGGTTTCTCTTCCAGGATTTCGGTCGGGGTGGTATGTGAGTGCTAAGTATGAAGATTTTAGCAGTGTACAAAGAACAGATTGTAAGTGCCGGCGCAAGATTTTGACAGTTATCATATCGCTATTCACCGCCATCATAAGAGACTTGAAAGAAGATGGCTTTGGGATGGCTCCCAGGTCCAACTATGAACCTCGCTCAAAACTTTGGGGACACTCTGACTAACCAACCAAGTTTAGAAACAAAGGTTTAGCACTTGCATCTATCCCCCATCTCAGGTCGCTCAAAATTTCAGAGCAGTCTAGATCTGGTCCTTCCCCTAAAAAGGCTGCAGAAATTCCAAATTTCGCGAACCTTTCAACGGATCTGGAATTGTCAGATGCAGGACTGGAACCTGCCATGGGGAACATTAAAGATGCAGACTCGAGCAAAACAACATTAAAGAAACAGAACAGGGGCCGATATGAAAGGATCAAATCTGGTCACATACCAAGCTTCTTGAACTGTCTCTTTATCTCTGCGAGGTCTGCAGTAGGCTGAACCTCGAGATCACCATAGTAATCTCGCGTAAAGTCTGCCTTGACCATCCTAAGATACTGCTGCAGTGGCAGCTTTCATCAAGATGATATCCCCAAAGTTTCGTGTCCTGTAGGTGACAGGTCATGTAATAGGCCTTCTCACCTATGAAAAGGGGTAGGAGTATTGTGAAATGTTGTTCAGCGGCATTCATCGGTCGAATTACTAAGCCATGTCGAGGAATCTAGAATTTTTGAGATATTTTGAGAGAGTCTTCAAGACATTAACCTGGTTGGTTGCGTAATTCGGATAATATGTATGGTGGATATGAGAAAAGCAGTCTTTGGACAAGAATACGCAGTTGCTGGCTCCTTCTCTTTGTGTGAAGGCTTGATGTACACAGTGATGGCGTTCAAGATAAAACACCTGAGACTGGTTGGCGAGGCTGGAGACGCCAAAAATTGTGTTTCCAATGAAGGTCTATCTAGATGATAGATCTAGACAGAGGGTATCGCTGATTTTGGTTGCACCTGGTTTTCGGGTGTCTGTTGGCTCTCAAACAAAACCACCTGGAGTTCCGATATTCCAGCAAGTCTCGTGTTCGCCAGTCAGTTGGTTGGATGGCAGACACAGGCAATTATTCTTAAGAATCGTGTAGAGCTCGAGCTAGGCGGAGCTGGTTCTGGTCTATTTCCGCCAAGTTTTATGCCTCCCAGTATGTCGGTTGAATATGGGCAATTGTGGCCAAGACTTGATTTCCAAGATTTAAAATAGGCGAAGTTGATTGTTGTTTGCATCCGCCTAATCTTCAGGAGTTGGCTGGCTTCAGGCAAACGGCCGATATCGTGAGGATTGTGCTGTATGGCAGACTCGTTCAGGTTGTTCAACAATTCCTATGCCAAGTCAGTTGTTTGGCCTGATGAATGAACTGAAGATCATGGTTGTATGCGCACCTTTCTAGTCGCGTCTGTCTTTGTCGTGGTGCTCAGGATTTCCAAGCTTGAGGTTGATCTCAAAGAAGATGGATCCTAATTGCGTATCGAATAGTTTCAAAAGTCGTGAATGGAAGGTACAAAACTTAAGACAGTCTGCCAGCAAGCTGCAAGACAGGTCTTAGCCAGAGGCTGACGTGAATTCACCCTTGAGGTTCAACTCCAACTCAAAGCTCGATATGGTAGCCTATCCACAGCTGTAGTCTTTTATGCGCTTGTGGGCACAGAGAATTCCTCGTCGCTTTCAGAAATCAATGCGCCAATATCTTACATTCATACATTCGCCGTCGCTGTAGGGAGGTGGAGGTGGAGAAAGTTGTTGTTTCCGAAGGTTGGTTGTCTTGATACGACGCGATCAAAAGAAATTCCAGGTGGGCCAGGCGGGAGCTTCAAGTGCCGGGTTTAGCCGCTCCAGATTTAGATGACGATGACGTCCTGACCCGTGATCTGGAGAAGAATGAGTATAAATATTACAAAGAATGAAAGGCACTGGGCCGTGTCGGACATGGGAATAGCTTCGCCATCAATTGAATGCTCGATGTGCCTTACACGGCGTAGCTGAGTTGTCAGCTGAGCGGGACCGTGATCTGCATGCTACCCTTGTCCAGCAGGATGTCCCTCCACAGGGGTCAATCCATCATGTTTGATGTACATGTGACATTAACACAGTTGAGATTTACACACGGTGAGCGAAAATGGCAGAAGGAAGCAGCTCTCAAGGGCAGATAAATAATCATGTTCCGTGCGTTACTCCTGTTATTGACTAATGCCATTATGGCTCCCTAACCACCTTGAAGGTAAAGCAACTTTCGTCCATCCAGATCTCTATGCCATACCAGAGCAAGAACGTGCGTCAAACCATATCATTATAATTCCAGCCTCCCTGTCTCCGTAACCTGTCCCTCGCTTCCAAATCTTTCCGAATCTCATCGTCGGTGAGACGGTCCTGTCCTGACCAATTCGCACTCGAGGTTCGAACGCGGAATTTGTGGAATTTCTCCTTGTTCTTGGGGAATACCTCCTCCATATTCAAAGGACCAGGTTGTCCAAAAATTACAGCGGGATCCATGGTCTCCTGACTATCCAATTGCTTTCGGAGAGCTGGCGAGTTGGTCCATGCCGATGCCACAAAATCCTCCTTCGCATCGTCGTCATCGTCATCTTCAGAGTCTGTATTGATCTCAGGAAGCTCAATGTTCTCGCCATTTTGGTATCGAGGTGATGATCGAGCTGCCGATTTGCCTGCCGATTTTCCTCCATTTGCTGGAGCACCAGTTCGTGCTGGGGTTTTGTAAGATTGCGAGTTTACCTGACTAGAGCCGGGTGCAAATTGAATGGGTGCCTTCGACACTTGGGCCATATCCATCGGATGAGTTGGCTTTGACTGATTCATATTGTGTTGAGAGATAAGTGTTGATCTCTGAAGATTAGCGGTCTGCGGCGCATTGGCGTACCCACTGGGGAACAATGATTTTGTAGGCATCTCCTGCGAGGAATTAGCTGAGAATCGAGGATCTAGCAAGGGGGATTTTACTTTCGGTCGACTGCTAGATTGTCGGATTGGAGGAGCAGTCATCTTGGGATGGGTCTCGGTCATATCCTCATCGTCATCAAATGTCTCACTGGTCTTGCGACGCTTATTATGGGTTTCGTTGTGCAGGTACGAAGCAGGATTGCGTTGGAGAGTAGGACGAGAGTGATACTCCTCCGGGTCTTGCTGAATCGGTCGTTTTGGTGGGGCCTTCGCAGCGTTCTGCAGCACCGAGTTCCCTGATCTACCAAAGTCCTCCTGAGGTCGTTGAACACTGGTGTTCATTCGGGCGGGTTCTCCGCGTTGTGGCAGGGCTGGTGGTAGTGCTTTATCTTGCACGGCCGAGGACTTGAGATCCCCGCTGGGCTGAGGTCGGATTGCAGGAGGTGGGGCTTTCGTCTGCTTCGCCTTCTCCATCTCAAGTCTCCTCTTCTCGAGAGCTTGTCGAGAAGCATTCTTTTTAGCATCAGCTTCGGCCACAGCTTGGTCTCGTTCTCGTTGATTCTCCCGTTGGCGAGTTGCCTCTTGGCGACGTTGCTGCTCCTCCTTACGGCGTTCTTCTTCTTTGATCGCTGCCCGTTGTCGCTCAATGTCTAGTTTTGCTTCTCGTTTACGTTGCGCCACAAGTTCGTCCTGCGAAGTTAGTGACCGTAGAGTTTCATTTTTGAGATTCACACACCTGTTCCTTCTTTCTTGCCGCTGCCTCTAGGGCTTTCGTTGCTGCTGACTTAAAGCTGCTTGTAGATGCCTTGCTCTGGATGGAGCTATTACTAGCCTTGTTTCGCAATTTGCCCTGAGAAGATGAAGCAGGAGCAGCTAATGATTCCTGAAGAGTTGCAGCTAAGGTAGAAGTTGATGGGTGATATTGATGTCCACGCTGTGATCCTGTATCCACTCTGATCACTGTGGGAGGTTGTTTAGCCTTCACCAAAGGCTCCTTTGCAGGCTTCAGCGGTCGCTTCGCTACAGGTCTTCCAATTTGAGACTTTGGTCTTGGAACTGCCGGCGGTGGCATAACCGATGCGTCGGACATTTCGGTATCCTTCGCGAGTTCGTCGACAGTAGCTGCGGCAGCAGCAACTCCTTCTGCCTCAAGCTGAGCCTTGGTCTTGCGGGGACTACTTCGGGTCGCTCTTGGTACGTCAACCTGACTTGCCTTGGCGAGTTTTCCCTGCTCCTTGCGAGCAGCTATTTGCTTCTGCATTGCTGCAACTCGTTCTTGCTCGAGGTGGTGTATGCGTGCCTCTTCCTTAACCTTTGTACGTGCCTTCTCCAATTGCTCTGCAATCTTGCGAGCTTCTTTCAACTCCTTCGCCTCCTCCTCCTTCCGGCGTTCCTCTCGTTCTGTCGATGCTCGTGTTTTGCGTACACTAGCTTTCCCGGGGCTGTGAGGGATAGGTTGACTTTGTTGACCATCTCTACTGAGAATGTCCAGATTTGGATACGAAGGTTGGGAGTGGAGAGCGTCTTCAAATGACTGCACGGAGTTCATACCAATACGATTCGAGGGGGGAGATAGAGTGGATGTCTTAGCCTCGGCACTCACAGCCGCACTGCTGGCAAACAGGCCTCTTGATGTTTTGAGAATCGACGAAAACTTGTCTTTGGCTGCCTTCAACGGACTACCACGATAGCTCCTCGATGGTGATTTCGGAGGTGAGACCAACTCGTCTTCTTCGGCGACAACAGACGGGTTCGGGTTAGAAACAGAAATAGTCTTGCTGTGTCCTGGCGAGTCCCCGGGTTTTCTGGGTGATCGCAGCACAGAAGTCGATACAGACTTGATATGGCCCAGAGTGCTCGTTGTCCGATCAGGAATAGATGGTTGCTCGCGTAGCGGGGATCGCTGCCTTTGCTCGTCACCTCGCTTGGGAATGTTGAATTGAGCTCCTCCGATGCTGTCTTTGCCATGAATGCCTTCCATCACGTCTGTAGAGTGGTATTTGGCCATATGAGGTCTTGGGCTGAAGACCGAAGGCTCGACCGCAGGGGCTGCGGTTGGGGGTCCGATCCAGCTATCATCCTCGTCCTCTGGGAAAGCTCCAGGGGCAACAAATGGTCGGTTCTGTCGTTGAGGTGAGCGTTGAGGGGATCGAGCTGGGGACCTGGCTTGTTGTGCTTCTTGCACAACTGGAGGTTGACTTGGTTGAAAAGGAACGGTACTAGCAGTAGACTTTGATGGTCTCATATTGGACTGTGACTTTCCAAGCATACTGATCTGATCCTGTAAACGCTGCGTTGAAGTCTTATTATGGAGACGGGATAGTTTTGCGTCACCATCCAAATACTCTTTGCCATTGTTGTCCAGTTCATTGATATCCATGTCATCATCTTGGTCAGCATCATCATGCTTCGAGTTTCCAAGGCTCTTCCCACCGGTTTGTCGACCATAGTAGCTTGTCCGTGTCTGATCCAACTGGTTGGTCCGTGATACACGATTCCCAATGCTTTTCTTGGTTGTAATTGGTTCTCGTGCGGGCAAAGATGCAAAATTCAAGCTGCTCTTTCGGACGATCGGTCGAAGAGGACTTGAACCCTCGGAGGGAGAGCGCACATCGTCCATGGGGTCGTCTTCGAGTGAAGGGAACAGCTCTACCTGAGCTTCTGGAAGCTTTTGTGGGGATTCTGCTAAAACTACACGCTCTGGTGAGCGTTTCTGTGGTGACGTTGGCTGTTGCATTCGATTTATGAGGGGGGATTCTAATACTGGACGCGGTGCTTCTTCAAGATCTCCATGTTGTCTCGAATGCTCGGGTTGAAGTGCAACATCTGTTGTGATATTCCGTGTCTGTTCTTCTTTTGCTGACTGGAACGAACCTTCGGTGGTTCGGCGTTCCTCAGCTTCTTCACATATATCCATAGAATCGAGCACCGGCGATTCTTCGATAACATCATCTTTCGGTGGAGGGGTAGGTCCTCTGGGTGAGAGTGCGTTCTCGATCGCTTCGGTGAGCTGGGTAGGTTGTGTCGCGTCATACATTTGACTTCCATGATATCCAGAATCTAAGAAGTTCGTTGGGGGGTTTTGAGATGAAGATTCTTGTATGAGGGGGACTTTCCCCTCGATTGGAGGACCCGATGGCCCTGGCCTATCCTCCGCTACTGTGAAGCTCGCTACAGGCTTTTCGAAATACGCTTGGCGAAATGGACTCAATCCACCGCGAGGCGTCGACGAGAAGACATCCGTGAGGGGCTGTACATTGTTAGCTAACAGCATGATTTCTTACCTGGGTCACTTACAGCGCGTCCTTCTAAGGGATTGTTCTTTCTAATCGTCCTAGGCGTCTTCCCACGTAGTTTCCCTGGTGTTTTGAAGATTTCTGCGACATTCCTACGCCCGTAAAGTTAGCAACAATCGTGCAACAAAGCTTGTTTACTAACACTTGGTTCTTGCTAAAGATCTCCCCCATGTGTTCATTCAACCATTCGACCTCATTCCGCGCAGAAAAAGTAAACTCCTCTGCTTCCGCTTCTACAATCTGCAAAGCAGAAACTCGTTCTTCTGATATCCATGACGATGATCCAACTTGTAGTCGCGGATTCGCCCGCATCGCCGCCATCGCGCGGATCAAAACAAACCGCGTCGCGTAACACCAGAGTTATAATGATCGACTATTCGATTCGTATCGAGGATTATGGAACCATTGCGAGTATTCGTATAGCTAGGCAAGTCTGTCGATAAGTCGTGATCTGTGGTGGTTGTCGAGAGCTGAAGCTTGAAGTGGTGAGAATGGAAGGTCCAGTATCGCATTGTTTTGGTCGTGGCTCCCTTGGGAAAAGCGGAGCGTCTACTCCACACGTGATGTGCATGGGCCTCTTTCATCCGCACACCCCTTTCAAATCGACATCCCACTTCATCCCACTACATCCCCTCGGCTCTATGGTCGGCTGTATGTTTTATTGCTTGCCTACATTTCCAATCCATATCCACATCTTTCGTACTATTTCCTCACGCTCTTCTCCGTTCTTTCGATCTTCCCAATCTCATAATCTATAGGGGTTCAACTGGGTCCAATGTCGTTGTCTGGAAGATATCTCCCAAGATGTTTGAACGCACTCAAGCGTCGCAAATTTATAACCCATCAATCGAGGTCCTTTTCAATAACTGTTCCGCGATCAGCGAATATCTTGATGGAAACAAGTGGATTTTCAGAAACGCAATTAGATGTTAGAGAAGCCATTGCTAAAATCTGTTCAAAATTTCCTGATGTTGGTATTAATCTACCCCTGGGTGGAGTCTTGCTGATTCGTCTTCAGGAGTACTGGGCTCAACATGACGAGTCCGGAGATTATCCACATGAGTTACATGCTGCTCTGGCGAGAGACGGTTGGATTGGGATTGCTCTTCCGGAAAACTTGGGTGGAGCTGGACTGGGCATTTCAGAAGCCACGATGATGTTGCACACAATTGCAGAGTAAGTCTCGAGTCAACAAGAAAAATGTTGTTATTATTATTATTATTTCAAAAGGTCCTCCTGGTTCTAGCACAATTGATCATGGAGATCTTGGAAGCGGCAAGTGGATACCAGCAATGTTTTAGACAGAATTTTACTACATTTCAAGGATTCTCATGAGTAGAATTTGAATCATTCCTTTTGAATTGTAACCGAGGCATTTGGTCTTATAGGCAGCGAATGCGGGGTTCTGCAACGTTTCTTCTATTTGTTTGCTGACCTATGATCCAGGAGCGGCGCTGGTATGGCAGGTGCCCAGTCTATACATGCAAGTATGTTCTGACGACAATCTCTTATGCTCTCCAGCTGATGAATATCAGACGTGTATGCTACCCAACCAGTAGCTAAGTTTGCAACCCCCGAGCAACAGAAATCTATGCTCCCGAAATTAATAGATGGAACATGGCGAACTTGTTTTGGAGTCACGGAGCCAGACACTGGACTTGAGACTCTCAAATTAAAAACACAGGCTGTACGGGACGCTGACCACTATCTGATCTCAGGACAAAAGATATGGATAAGCTCTGCTCAAGTAGCGAAAAAGATGGTCCTTCTCGCCAGAACAACACCCCTAGAAGAAGTCAAGAAACCATCCGAAGGACTCTCATTGTTTTTCATCGATTTCGACAAGTCTCAGCCTGGCCTCGAGTTAAAGAAGATCAAGAAAATGGGAGGCAGAGCTGTAGATGCTAATGAGGTTTTCTTTGACAAGTATAAGATACCAGCTGATACTTTAATTGGGACGGAGGGCCAAGGCTTCAAAATCGTACTTCACGGTATGAATGCCGAACGTTGTCTTCTTGCTGGAGAAGCTTTGGGACTGGGTTATGCCGCACTGTTCCGCGCTTCAAAATATGCTAAAGAAAGAGTTGTTTTTGGGAGACAGATTGGTATGAATCAAGGGATACAACACCCCTTGGCGGACGCATATATGCATCTCGAGGCTGCTAAGTTGGCTACTTACCACGCTGCCCGGCTGTATGATCGCGCCGTGACGGATTCAACTGTTACGCAAGCCGCGGTGGGAGTTGCTTGCAATAGTGCCAAATATTTAGCTGCTGAAGCCGCGTTCACTGCTTGCGAACGAAGTGTACTGACTTTAGGTGGCATGGGTTACGCTCAAGAGTACCATGTGGAGCGGTATCTAAGGGAATGTTTTGTGCCGAGGATTGCACCAATCTCTAGGGAGATGATCATGAATTATATAGCAGAAAAGGCTCTTGGTTTACCCAGGAGCTACTGAGTCTCGAGGTCTCAAATAGCTGAGTTATCGCAGATAGGTTTCAATAAACCAGATCAAAAGATGCTTCTACTCGCTATCCAACATCCCTCAACGCCGGAGCCCAAAATGCCGCTACTTCTTCAACGCAGCAAATCGCTTCGCCAGCTCATCCACATCAGGAATCGTCCCTCCAACCGGTCCTTTGCTGACAGTCCCCCCCTTCGGCTTGTCAGCTTCCTGCATCTTCTTACTCGGTTTCAAATCGAACGTCCCAACCTTGACCCTAGGATGCAGATTATCCGTACTTGGACTCGGCGGATTTACCCGCAACGGACTGCTAGGACCAAAATTCCGCGGCGGCGTCGCCTTGCTCAACTGCTCTCTCTCATCCTGCTCTTTCCCACCCACAGCCAAAATAGGCTCTTCGAGATTCTTCTGCTGCTGTCCTCCACTAGGATTCTCATCATCATCAAATTCAGGCGGATCTCCCAGATCATGATTCGGTCGTTTCGGCCAGTCCACACCATATGTTCTTGCAATCTCCTCCAAATAACCATTAACAAGCTCTTGACTTGGCGGCGTAACAGCCAATTTCTTCAGTACCTTCTCACTAACATTCGCATCGGGCTCCATCGCAGCAAGCGCAAATTCCTTCCCATATTTATCTACCAAAAGCGCCCTCACATTCTGCAACTCCTTGATATCTGTTCTAGGCGCCGCATATATTAAACTTTTGACAGCTTCTTCGAGGCCAGGATCGCAGGCCGGAGCTTCCATAAGTCCTGTGCGCGCAAGGAGGAGCTCGCAGTAGAGTTCTATAATCTCGTGGAGTTCGGTGGTGATGTCTGAGCGGATTATATTCTCAACACGGATCTTTGCGGACTCGACTTTGCCGGCTTCAAGGAGTTGAGCCATTGCCCGACGTTGCTGCTTCGAAACCGCTTCGTCTTTTTGTTGGACCATTCGTAGACGTGCTATTGAGAGCTTGAGCTGCACTTTGAGCTTTGCCTATGGTTTATTAGTGCGGAGCGCAGAGAACTGCTGGAGTGGGACGCACTATGAGTGATGATGAAGGCGCCATCATGAACGATTGTCTGATCCGTTCGATCAACTTACAGGAGACTATTCAAAGTATTGGACATTAAGCATCGAAAGTTGCCTTGGTCTGTCGCCGAAATCGATGGCGGGGTCGAGGGGCCAAAGTACGGTGATCTGGGAGATCCCAGTCCGCAATAAGTAATCAAGAACTCAAGCGCTGGAATTAGCGTTCCTTCAACAACCTCGATTCCGATATTTTGTCGGTGGAAAACTTCCCAATGGTAATCCATGAGAAATATGTTTATAGCGATTACAGCATATTGAGCTCAAGCCTTGTCCCCAGCTCAGTCCTTGGATACAATGACGAGTTACCTCCAGATGCAAAAGATACCACGGTTCAGGGACGGAATTTAGGATATACACAAGGGCATACATGATGGAAATCTCAGAGCCAGCTCCCACAAAGGTTCAAAAATGGGCTCAAAAGCGGGCCGAGGCAATATGGACGAATCTGCGGACGAACCACCTTTGGCAGCGAATGCTCAAGAACACACTTGCGACTACAATTGCAGTTATCATTGCCTTGGTCCCCGCTGTGGTGGGAGTCTATGGTAAAGCAGCATACCTTGGGCCCATTACAACTGTGTTTGGCCATCCCGGGAGAAGATTTGGTATGATGGCTGAAGCTCTTGTGCTTGCTGTTTCCGGGACGTTATTGGGAATAGGATGGTCAATGTTTGGACTCTACCTCTCGAGTTTGGTCTATGATTCGAATTCTCCAGCGGCATACACTATACGAGGGTTGTTTCTTGCTGTTGCGTTACTTTTCCACGGATTTCTAAGATCCCACACACCGAGATTGTTTATTTTCGTGCTATTACTTGTTATTGTATCGGTGGTTAGTCTGACAAGTGTTGCTACAGAGGTTTCCAAGACGGCTGTCACACAGCTTCTCTATCCCATTTTAACCGCAGCAGGAGTCTTACTCCTTATCAACACTTGCGTCTTTCCGGAGTTCTCGAGCAGCTTTCTGGGCATCACCACTATTGAAACACTGGGAGACACTGTGGAAGCTGTGAGAGATGCTGGGAAATATTTTACTTCCATAGCTGATTATCCGGAAGAAGAGACTGCCAAATTTAAGGACAATCTAATTTGTCCAGATCCTGAGGTTGATCAGGCAACTGCAGCAGAGAAGCAAAAAGAAAAATCCAAAGAAGATACGACACCTTCTCTAATACACCGCTTCATCCGAATCTTTAGCAGGTCCAACAAGACCAAGCCCAAGGTGGCAGAAGTCCCAAAGACTGTCAACCTCAAATCGTTGACGGACTCGAAGGCGAAGTTACGTGCGAAGCTAGCAAGTTGTAAAGCTGCTCAGCAAGAGTGCAATTTCGAGCTTGCATGGGCGGTATTGCCACCTAGAGATCTCAAACCCATCAGTGTCACCAAAATGAAGCTTATCGTGGCAAATACGATTGCTTTGATTGGAGCTTGCGAGAGCAAGTATGCCCTGATGGGTGACGGGGATGATGAGAAAGAAGATGGGAGTAAGGATGAAAATGAACTAACTGAAGGTGCCGAAACTGTGGTTCTCGATAGTGAGGAAGATTCTTCCCATCCCGGAACACCAGTGAACGATTCTCACGATGACTCAGATGAGAAGAGCCGCGTCTGGAAAGAAAGGAAGGAAAAGAAACTTCGGAAGAAGAGTCACAAAAAGAGCAAGATATCGTCTCTGGAGAAGGAAATAAGCGACCTGGAGCTTGTGAAAGCCCGGAAAGAGATTGAATTTGGGGATGTGGGGCTGTTGAAGTACCTCGTGAATCGTATCGCAAAACCGCTCTCCGATCTCCAGGAAAAGGTCGATCGAAGCGTCGATGTTGTAACTTCGTGCCTGGCATACTGTTACGATGTTCCAAAGCTACCATCGGGCGCTCCGCCACCCGCGGGCATCGAGCTGCAAGAAATTGATATCCGTGTGGATATTTTGACTGAAGCTATCTCGGCTTTCGACAAGGACTCTGCATCAGCTCTCGAGGGAGTTGCGCAATTAGATGACATAGAGCATTCCCAGATGTACATCATGCCCCGCACGGAGACTTTCTTGATATCCTCGTTTCTGTTGAACTTCCGCCAGGCAGCTCTGCACACATTAGAAATGCTCAGGCATTCCCGAGTCTTGGTGGAGAAGCGTCAGGCACGGCATGGCCGACATCGAGTTTACGCACCAAGAATCAATTGGAGGAAATGGTTGCAGTCAGGTGGGGAAGAAGACATGCTTGCTTTGCCAGAGAGTGGTAGGAAAGAAGCTCGGTCTGGGAATAAGAACGAAGAAACCAATGATGAAGGTTCATCCGCTACGAGCAAAGAATCTCTTCTGACCAAGAAAGATATTGAGTCCAATGCAATGGTTGGTAAGAGGTCTCCTCAACCAGCCTTACATACCAATCAAGCCGCGAAACGGAAGAAGGCTCCAGAGAAGGCATCATTAATCCAGAGCTTCCGTAACGGGCTCGCTGACACAATTGAGTACCTTATTGGCAGCGATGACGTCTCATACGCACTCAAGCTCACGATCGCGGTCTTTTTGGTCACCTGGCCAGCATTCTTGGATCAGTGGAATGCATGGTATTCTTTGAATCGAGGTCTCTGGGCAGCTTTGCAACTTGTCCTGATCACCGAAGTGGCACTTGGCACTTCAGTCATGACGTTCATGTTACGAGCCGTCGGTACGACTATTGGTTGTATATGGGGCTATGCTGCTTATCAAGCTGGAAATGGTAACCGAGTGGTTTGCGTTGTGATTTTAGTCATTGGTATCATACCATCAACGTACATCCAGCTTGGTTCCAAATACATTAAAGCTGGGATGGTGTCTATCATCTCAATGTGTATTGTAGCCTTAGCTACAGAAGATCACACCGTTCCAGGATCCGCAACTGAGAATTTCCTCAAACGTCTCATTGCTTTCCTTATTGGCGGCGTTGTAGCGTTGATTGTCGAACTTGTTCTGTTCCCTGTCAAGGCACGAGACAGACTTGTTGAATCACTTGCTGCTTCGATTGGACAAATCAGTGAGATGGAAGGTTGTTTGGCGTACGGCATCGAAACAGAAACAAATGTCGATGTGCAGTCCAAAGCTCTCTCGGAACGCTTCGATATAGCGAAAGGCAAAGCAGAAGGAGCCTTGGCAGCTGCTGAGACATTTCTCCCTTTCTGTGTCAACGAACCACGCTTGAAAGGCTCATTCAAAGGACTAGCATTGGTATATTCCGAGATCCTTTACGTTCTCCACGCCATCGTCGATAGAATGGATAATATGCTTCACTTGCGACAAGAATACGGCTCAAGTGTCCTTGAGGAACTCAACACGCAAGTTTACCCGTACCGGCGCAATGTTGCTGGTTCAATTACGCTCGTTCTTTTCGCAGTCCACGAGGCACTTACGACAAAGTTGCCACTTCCTCAGTTCCTACCCTCAGCGCGCTTAGCACATCTTCGAATGGTCAATCGAGTCCGAGAAGTCGTATTCGCAAAGATTCCTGTCGATGGACAGGCTAGTGCGTCTTCGCGCTCGGGGATCGAAATGACGATCGTGAAGCGAGTAATCAGACAGAAGTTCCTGAGCTGGAACGCAGCCTCATCCGGACAAATGGAAGTTATTGAATACCTCGAAGAGCTTATTGACCTCACCAAACTCCTAGTTGGCGCGAACGAGTTTCGAAGTGGAATGTTAACCAGGCCCACCTACCGAGGTTATGTCGACAGGATTGATCCTGGTGACACCTTACTGGAGAGGAAAATACAACAGCAAAATAGCGGTATGTCAAACGATAATCAGAAAGATGACGAACAGGACGAATTGAGGGATCAGATGCTGGAGCCTGAGGAAGTCCGGAAGATTGGGATGACGAGGAGACGGACGACGATATCGGAGAAGGAAGGCTTGGGGAAAAGTACTTCCAAGGAAGCCGAAGAAGAGGAGCTCCCGAGATCACTGCAGAGGGTCAGAAGTCGCCGTCTGGAGGAGATGACGCTTCGCTTAGAGAAGAGTAGAACCAAGGATGTAAAGGAGGGGAAGCGGTCAGATAAAGCACAGTAAATAGACTTGGCCATCTGTACGATTACTTCGATTTCTTACATTCTTTGGTCTAGTATTTTGTTCTGTGCCGGATCGTTCGTAACTTTTGAACAATCAAAATCTTCATTTCTCAGATATTCTTAGATTTACTGTAATTCGAATCAATTAGAAGATTTCAGAGATTAGAATCTTTCTTTGGGTCCTTTTTTATTTAATTATACCGCTACCTACAATATCATGTGTCCCTACCAAAGTGGCAAGGGGGCCTCGTACGCTTGTCCGTCCACCCATTGCCATGAACATTCCCGAATCTCTACCTCTGCTTTCAGCGATTCAACAACTTCGTCCCACGTAGGTTCAATTTGGTACTCCATGCCATCAAGGATGACCGTCTTCTTAGAGATTCGGATGTCGATCCTATCCGTTCTACCATCCACTTTCGCTGACGTTGAATAAATCCAAACAAGCGGCTCATCCTTCTGGAGAACCCCTCCAAAATAGTAATCCTCTTCGTCCTTCTCTCGGGCGGGCTCTTCACAGTCCATATTTGTCAAATGTTCGTAGTTCGACGGATATTTCCTAGTGTATAGAAAGCAGAATGCAGATATCTCACCACAGTCTATGGAAAGTACAGATTAGACTTCTATTAAGGCCAGGTGAGAATAGAGTTCGGTGCAGAGTAACGCACCTGACTGTTTGAGGGTCTGAATATTGCTATACGCCAGCACATTCTTGTATCTCTTCTTGGACTTGGTGCTGTACTCACTGTCTTGGAAGACGTCGGTTGGATACGGAGCATAGGGCTGGCCAGCGGGAAGTCTCTTGATGAATTTATGGAGTATTAAGATGTGATCGGGGACCTTCGTGGAGGGAAAGACTTTGCCCAGCTTATCATTCCTATCAACTCTTCCTGCCCCTGGAGAAATAGAGAAATTTTGGCTGATGAGCTGATCATTCGTAGACTCATCTTCCGTCACTATCTCCCTCGGTAACACTTTGTTGAGCTTGGCATCATCCACTACAGAGCTACCCGAGCTTCCCCTATGTTTGCCGAGTTCGTCATTCATCCTCACGGTAAGCGTAGGGCTTCTTTCGTAGCGTTTTGTATTAATTCTCCTTGGATGAAATTGGTTGTATGGTGGGAAATGTTGGGTGTGCTCGCTTTGTTTATTTGGAAAATGAAGTTTTGAGTATGTTATCTCACCAAAAGCGGAACCTTGGCTGCTCTCCCTTAGTTTCGGTGGTATTCTGTTCCGTTCTAATCTCTCTTTGAGTGAATAGCTGAGAGGCGAACAACATGAACATGGCTTTTGACTGAAGTATTGACGTTTGATAGAGGCCTGTGGTCTCTGGTGGGTGGGGAGATATCTCTGTTCCTCTTTGTTTCCTTTTAGCAGATGTCTGTTACTATGCTGCCATGGACCACTTCTATTGGAAAGAGTTCTGGGAATACGTTGCCCATACGGTGCGCATGAAATGGCCGAAGATGAGAGAGTCTTGGAACTGCCTAGACCAGGAGGTTGAACCAAACCGCGAGATTGATGTAAGACGGGCAGCAGAGAGCTTTTCGAATCTTGAACACTCGTCAACTATTGTGGAAAATTGCTTCAGAACTGAAAAACTCACGTATGTTGATTGGTTCCGTTGCAGTAAATGCAGGGCAGGGAAGTGTGGTTTGAAATTCTGGTTCAGGTACGTAATTTTTGTCCAAAACTTTTGGGTTAATGTAGTTTGTAGGGCAGTCACTCAACGCTTGTGGTAGTGGTGGTGAGCTGTTTGGTATCAGAGCTTGGTGTTGAAAGGCAATTTGGTTCGCAGAAACACAGCTTTGTTGGGAAGTCTTTTGATGCGGTCGTCGAGTTCCTTGGATTACATAGTTTGCATCTCCAGATGTCCTACAATTCAGAGTATCGCGTGGAACATTCCGAAAGTGTCTTCCGGTTCTGTTAAAACTTTCTTCGCCGTGGCCTACCCTATGAGACTTAGCATTAAAAGAAGTTATGTTCGTCGCTCGGATGTTCGACGCTTCTCTGTTTCCCGTAGCAAAGCCGCGGGCCATTGGTAGTGGCAAAGTTGACGTTTCTCTTGCACATAGTTGGGGCCTCTTTCTTACTCGTGGTAGTTTGAGACTTCGTGATCGATGTTGAGGAGTTGAGTAAGGGAAGTCTGTTTTGCAAAAGCTTGTCAGGGTGGCAGCACCAGCGCCATTGGCCGAGAAAGTGACCAGCATATCTCCTCGATGGTAGAAGAACCTTTTGGAGTAGACAATTAAAATTCAATTATTAACTTTCCACATCCAGCGAAGTTGTGCAAAGGCTAAAATTCAGCGGCGATGATGTGTAAGAGAAGACTTTGTCTCCATCATTACACAGCACGGCGACGCGTTATAGGAAATCTGCTGTCGAGTTGAGCTGCGTGTAGACAAAGATTGGGGGATAACAAAGAAGCATCTCAGGGAGATTTCCGTGAGGTCTCACAAGCCGTCTGATCTCTTTGTTACTCGCTGGTCTTTGTAACAGCAAGATAAATCAGAATGATGGCTGAGGAAATTTGCATCGAAATCAAAAAGTCAGAATCGTCAGAAATTGAGTAATTAATACTTTAAATTGAGCTTAACTTACAAAAAGGTGGTGTAAACCTTCGCAAGAACCCAAAGGTACTTTGGGCCAGAGTATAAGAAAAGGAGTTGTAGAAATTGCAGTAGTCGTTCAGCCCACCTATAGCTACGCGCTGCCTTCTTTGTCACAGTATCAAGCCACTTTGTTAGCTTCCACGAACACCTTGAAAAATCGAATGCTCTAAAGATTACTGATTGAATAGAAGTGTGGGGTCCTTTGTCTTCAAAGAAGTGGAGATTTTCAAAACTTGCGGATTTGAGAATGAATAAAGCCTTGCAAAGCTTTGCGATCAAAAGGACTCACTGGCATTGACTTTGGACGAAGTTCAACAATGCGTCTCAAACTTCCCAGATTGACTCTTGGAGATTGTCAATGAAAGGACTAGGTAGCCATGAGTGAATTAAGAGAACCTTACTAAATAGGCAGTCTTCTGTGAGCGAGCAACCAAAGCAATTAGTTATCGCAGATCCGGTAATCTTAGACTTGGCGACCTTAGATGCGGCAATCAGCCGCAGCAATCTCAATGTTTAACGACATGGGATCGCCAGGAAGCCTCGAAGTCAAGACGTCTTGAGCAATTCATGGTCACAGGGGAATTTTCCTGGGCTTCAAAAATATGTAGACAGCATATTCCAAACCCTGACAAATTCATAAAAACGAGTCAATCAGCCATATTTCAGAACTTGAAGATCAGATTAAAATCAAAGGTCCGCATTGGTGAAAGTTTTGAGTTATCCGGATTCTCGACAGGCAGCGGAAACCCTCGTTTCTTGCGAATGACTTCGCCTAACCATACCTAGCATTCTGCACCTCATCGTCAAACCAGGTTGGATCTTGCCCATAATTTATCACGGTACTCTTGACTTTGGTGTAACTTTCATAAGCCTCGATACCATTCTCCTTTCCCAACCCACTCTCTTTGAAACCACCCCATGGCGATGATGGGTCATTCAGATGATGACCATTAATCCAAACTATGCCCGCATCTATCTTATCTGCGACTCGATGAGCTTGGGTGAAATCATTTGACCAGACTGAAGCTCCCAAAGCAAATGAGGTGGCATTAGCGGCTTTGATGATTTCTTCCTCTGACTCGCATTTGATGATAGCAATGACAGGTCCAAAAACTTCGCTGCATGCCAGATTACTTGCGACGTTTGTCTCAATCAGTGTTGGCTCAAAGAAGAACCCTTTTCCATTCACATTGGTTGGTTTGCCCCCACATAGCACTCTCCCACCCTCTCTCATGGCTTGTGACACAAAAGCTGTACATCGCTCCACGCTGGCTTGCGAGATGACAGATCCAATTTGCGTCCGGTCATCTCTGGGATCACCAACTCTCAAAACTGCTGTCCTCCGCACTAATAATTCGACAAATTGGTCATAAATTTCCGAATGTATTAGTAGCCGGCTGCCCGTCACGCAAGTCTGCCCACTAGCAATAAAACTTGCAAATAGTGCCGCTCTCACACCTTTCTCAACCGGCATACTAGGAAAGAAACACACAGGCGCTTTCCCTCCCAGTTCTGCGGTGATTGGGATTAGGTTCTTGCTCGCAGTCGGAGCAATTGCTGTATAAGTTCCCAAACCACCGGTTAAATCAATTTTCGAGATTAAGGGAGATTCGCAAAGGAATTTGCCTGTTTCCCGCCCGTAGCCGGAAATTATTTGTAAAGTGCCGTTAGGCAAGCCCGCTTCTTGGAAGAGCTTTCCCATCTCCAAAACCGATAGTGGAGCTGATTCAGATGGCTTTACTATCACAGAATTCCCAGCCGCCAGTGCCGCTCCAATCTTCTTCGTCGCGATCAAGAGTGGGTGGTTCCACGGAGTTATCTGCACCACAACGCCAAGGGGTAAGCGTGTGAGCGTATTGACGACGGGCCCCTTGAATGGTGTTACTCGTCCCTCATGGGTTCGGGCCAGCGAGGCAAAGTACTCCAACCATTCTGGGATGCGTTGAAGTTGCGCCTTCATCTCTCGAATTGGCCGACCAGTTTGCTGGACCTCGAGATTAATGAATTCGGGCAGGCGGGCACGGAGCAGATTTGCAGCCTTCGATAGCACTGCGAATCGGGTTGATGCATCGGCCTTGCTCCACACACCGTTTGAGAAATTCTGTAGAGAAGATTCGATTATAGATTTGACCGTTTCTGAGGATGTAGCGTCTATTGTTGCGATAGCTCCCTCGGTTGCAGGGTTGATAATGGGGATGCGCTCCTCTGCGGTCACTTGATAAGCGCCGTTGACCCAATTGGGATGATGTGGCAGAGTTGCCATCTTGGGGATCTATGATGCGTCGTAATAAGGAATAGGGAGCACAAGTTGTGAAAACCCGCAGGCCGAGATACCCAGCTTTTCTCGCGGAGCACTTTCAACTGACGTCCAAAATTTGACTCAGGTTCGGGTTCCGTGCTTAAGCTTAAGGCAAGCTCTTTTCGTGCAAAACCACGCCGGAGGCCGCTAGGCCAATTATAGTTGTCACCTGACCCAAACCCCATCCTTCTCGTCTGCAGAAGGTCTCCATGAGATCGTTTTGAGACCATGAGATACTTTCTGATACTATCGATTGTCCATGAGGTCTGAATAATTTGGGCTCTTTTGGGTCGTTCAGAAAGTGCTCTCACCTGGGAGGCCTTGAGAGAGGTATTGGTTTTCTGCAAAATCCTTCGGGAATAGGTTGTTAGAATCAAAGGCATCGGTCATCAGTGGCAATGACATATCGAAGCCAAACTCGAGCAGCCCATCCAGGTCCATCATTTCATCCACACTGTACTGAGTCCCAAGAAAGTTGTCCTCGAGACTTTGCTGAGAGTGATGATCAAGTTGTGACCCTGATTCAAAGCCCGATATTTCGGGCTGAGGGGCGAACATGCCGGATTGTTGTCGAATTCCAAACGGATCCAAAGAATATTGAATTATCTCGCCGAAACTTTCCTCTTGGGTTGTGACAAAGGCTCTGCCTTGGGTTTCTTCCAGGAACAACTGAGCGTCGAACAAAGCGAGAATCAAACCACCCAATTTTTCAATGACTTGGTGGCAGCGACCGGCAGCCTCGGGCCAGACTTCCGCCTAAGGCAAGTGTGAGTTACAGGATGAGGTGATGGAATATAGGACATACCATGTTTTGGAGGAGATTCAAGCTGGAATTGATATTGGACTTTGTGACATTTGCGGTCGTAGTTTCCCTTATTTCTCGATGTGTCAAGGTATAAAGCATCGTGACGCTGGCAATGAACAAAGCATGCAATGACACCCATGTATACGCAAACTTGTTCTTGCTGTACAATGTAAGGTATAGGGTGATCAAGCTGATTGAAGCATCTGAGCATATCTGCAAATCCTGCATCGTGCTTTCAGGACAAGCTGGAGAGGGGCGGTAAAGAAGTAGGAGCGCATGGTTATAAGCAATCTGAAACCACTCGATGCATTGGAACACAGCGGTTGTGGGCAATGTATACCGTGGCGCAGATCCAATCCAATTTTCCAGCTCTGCTCGCAAAGTATTTCGCTGAGAGAGGAGAAGCTTGGCGTCTATTCCGGCTGTATTTGTAGGATAGAAAACACTCTGGATCTTGGAACCTAACTGGCGCAACTTTATGATATGTATAAAGGTGGAGAGGTCGGACAGCGAAAGTAGCTCTGAATCGCCAAGGCCTGGAGCACCATCCTCCGGGAGCAAGTCAACATCCGAGAGAGATAGCGGCATCTCAACATTGATATCTTTGTCTTGTATACTCAAGGGGCGGCCTAGAGTTATTGAAATGTTGCGATCCAAGACGTAGGCCGCCCAGAACACTCTCTTTCGCATCTCTGACTGCAAGAGGTTGCCAGACTTAACATGCCGGTGTAAACCTAGTTCGATCGCTGATCGCATTGCTAGACCACTGACCATCCATGTATTCAAGGTTTGTGGTTCACTAATGGCGAAGGTGGACAAGAGTAAGAGACCTTGGACCGTCTCGAGGCTGCCGTTCTCGACCAAGCCACTCAGATAGAACGATGTAGCAGTTCTGAAGTAATCTAGAGGCGTGATCGACAAATTCCCATTCTTCCGTCGAAGGTCTATAGCACCAATCGCTAAAACCATGTATGTTAAAAAAAGGGATACACCATCAGCATTGATCCCAGCCCGGAGCACAGGCTCGAAATGGTTCTTGAGAAATGTGGGTCGATGGAGAAAAGGAAGACTAGGCCAACGGTAAGAGAAAAAAGCTTCTTGGAGTCGATTTGCCATCTCCACAGTTGGAGGAAGCATTGGTCGCAGAGGGAATTGTCTCGGTACATCAGCTGATTTCTGTTCGGCGCGGCGTCCAAGACCAAACCTCAGAGGGTTCGTGAGTTGAGCTGCCAGCGGAAGCGACTCGGCCTCACGAGGAAGAAGCGCGCCCACGATCTTTCCAAAATAAACTCCACTTGATTCTCCAACGTATTTTCGTTCAGATGTCCCCTCTAGAGAGAGTAACCCAATATCGGCCGCCAATTCTCTTCCGCAAGCGGACGCTTGGGTTTTCGGAGCCTCTTCAATAGTAGCACCAAGACTATGCTGTTGTGACTGCTGCAGAGCGGAAATCTGAGTCTTCAAAGCACTGTTTTCCTCTTGAAGCGCCTGAACTTGGGCTTTGATATCATCCACGTGTGAACGGGGCAATTGCTGGTTAGTCAATCTATCAGTAATAATGCACTCCGCTCCAGCTCTCTGGCAAAGGCTGCATGATGGAGTCTTCCCGTCGCACTGGTAACTTGTCAGTGGCTTCGTTGGAAATACAAACTAATCATAGAACATACCTTGTTCTTGCGCGCTCTGCACCGTTCACACGCAATTTGAGTGCGATGCAAACCTGAACGATGCTTGCGCCGGGGAGCGGATCCCGTGCCAGTTTCTAGTGATGACATCTCCGCCGACTGCATTCTTCGATGATATTTTAATGACAGACAAGTTTACTTCCATTAAGAACGGACACTCCCCTGAAGTTGTGTGATTTAGAGATAAGATCAAGCTCCTTGCTAGCGGGCGAATTTGTTACTTCTTTGCTATTACCACCCCTCTCGTTTGGATAAGGCTACTTTCTGTCACTAGCTCCGCCCTTCTGGCCTTTTCTCTTTAGCTCTCAATGAGGCTCACATCATCTGTACATGCAGAAGTGTGTTACTAGGATTCTGAGAACACTGCTGAAAAGAGTCACCATCCTTCTGTCATAGATGTGACGAGGCTACATTATTCTTCTGAAATTCCGCACAAAGAAAGTTTGCGTGCATGTATTATGCAGTAGATGAAAGCTGTATCACATCTAAGAAATCGAATTCCATTCCTCCTTTGCCATAGAATTCTTCGTAAACCGAGTCCGCTAGAATCTTCGTTCTTGGACTTCCGGATGATGTAAGCTATAGTTCGTTGAACGCTGGATCGAGGAATCCAAAAAGTATCTTTCAGGTTGACATTTCCCAGAGCTGCTATAAGCAAATTTATAGCGCCCTGAAGCGTAAAGAACCATGGAGAAGACTACCAACAAGGTGCTTGAGTCTCTTTGGGATTAGGAAAATGCGAAGGAAAGTAGCACCGACATGATCGGCACTTCTATAAGGACAGTGTTCTTGCTCACTGCTTCTGATTTTCTTCCGCTAGAGACACCGTAGTTCAACACAACAAAGTTAATCTAGCTTATCAAAAACCGAAGGTATGCCAGACTTGCTCATCACTTTACCAGCTGTTGAGGCGACGCTGTCTCCTCCATCATCCCGCTTTTCATGCCTAGCTGACCACCGTTGCCTCAAAGACAGAAACCAAGAAACCAACCAAGCGTCAGTGTCACTCACCCTTTTAATCGATCCCAATTTGCAAACTAAAATCCATGATTACTGACCTTTTCAGAAGCAAATTTCACCCCAGATGTCAGAGAAAGTGAATGTAGCAGTCAAGCCAGGCGCGGCATGGACAGCCAACGAAGAAGTACTTCATTTTCCCATTCCTTGAACCCACATGTTGGGGGATCGCTAACATCATCATAGGTCCTTCTTCTCCTCCAGGTTATGAAGCAACACTTGGCCAAAGACAGCAATTTCTCGGCCAATTTCAAGGATATCACTCTCAACGGTCGTACTGAACGGGGCTGTCAGAACCGATGGGAAGATCTCAAAAAGCGAGCCAACAACTTTAACACGAACGATGTCGCTGCTGCTCAGCCCAAGATGAGGGTAAAGAAGCCGAAGCCGACAAAGGGTATATCTGTGAACTTTAGGGAATATGGAAATCAACTGACATATTCGTAGAGAAAGTTGTTGAGAACGGCGATGATGGGAAATCGAAGGACGATAAATTAACGAAGAAGAACGCTGGAAAGAAAGGAAGCCCCCGTCCCATCGCAAAAATGAAGAATGCCAAGAACGCACCAGCCAAGAAGAATAAGTCTGAGTTTGAGCTCGACACAGAAGTGGAATCCGAAGACAGCAAATCCGACAGCGAGTCCATCCCGAAGCCCAAACCGAAGAACAAGGCTCGCAAAAAGGTCGCCAACAAGACCGAGAAAGATAAAGATGCCGAGGATAAACCCTCGAGTACTGAGTTCACCGTACCGCCTGCTAAGAAGCAGAAGACGAACACCCAAAAGCGCAAAGCTTCCATGCCTGCTCCTACGCCTGATCCCACGCCAACTCCCTCGCCTGCATCTACGCCTTCTCCTCCTGCTCAGAAGGATAAGGACGAGGAGGTCACGAGTGCGGGTGAGGCTGATGCTGATTCCCCTGCTCAGACCGATGTTGATAATGATGTCGTGGTTGAGGATGCAGGTGTGATTTAGATCGCTCCAGAATACAGATTACGAAGTTCGAGGTTGATTGGAGACCTTCAAAATTGCGGATGTGCATCGAGGAGATGGTTTTCTCATTGGAAGGATGGCCTGCCACTGATGCCCTTAAACCCATGTCTGCTGAGGCACAATTTTATAGTCTTAATTTGGATTGCCCTTACACCCGGCAGAGTTGGTCACTTGGTCATTTTGGAGAGCTGGCTGCTCAGCAGGAAGTCTTTGGTTCGCTCTGAAACAGATTTCGTCTCTCGCCAACGATGGCTTGGGACTTCACATTTTGTACACATTTAACGAAAGAACTCTGAATAATTTGATCATCAATGCTCTAGCTAGGTACACGCCGTACACATGAAAAGTAGTAATATTCTGAAGAAAGGAAATATGTGTACTCTAAAGCCGACGTGGATGGCGGGCATATGGTCAGACTTTGTATCATTTGGGAAACCACCAGCCAGCTCGACTGTTACATGCGAGAACCGAATTGGCTACATCATCCCGTTCACGATCGGGAATCGCATCCTATCAACACTTGTGATTTGCTGCTCTACGCTCGAACAGGGTCTTCGTGGCTATGCACGTATCCGAAGTGAGGCTGTAACAGTGGCACAGGAAATGAATCTCCAGCCTTAATGATTATAGGCCAGCGGAATTTTATTTCTTCGACGGATCTGATCTGCAATATACTTACAACTGTATTCTGAAGTCTATTATGCTGGTCATCCGCTCCTCTCCCATGCCACCTAAGCCTTTTATTTTGTGTGAACCCCCAATTTATTCACACCTCTGGCGCGGGACGGACATCGTCCATTCTCACCAACAGGATCAATCAGCCTTCTCGGGGATTGATTGCAGCCCTCCTAAACTCTCATCCATCTCGAAAGTCTCACCGGCCGTGACATTAATCCCATCATGACCTTCTCCCTTCACAGCCTTTCCTTGTTCATAGGTGACTCGCTTCCAGCCTGAGCTCTCGGACGGGTCCTTGATCCATTCCATAGTGGGGAAATAATGGTCGTTTTTCTTCATTGTGATAACCCAAGGTACATTATCAAAGGTCATGGCTTTGAGGCGAAAGTCTATGACAAAGATCAGTGTCGCTCAAGGAAAAAGTATAGGCAGAAATTAGATTGAACTTACAAGTATTGTCAGGAATATCAACCACGGCCTTCAGGAAAGTTTCTAAGTCTGGAGTAGACTTGCCATTGACATGCGTGATGAAATTCGTTGGCGCCAGGCCATATTGGTAAGCGGGTGAACCTCTGGTGCGGGCAGAGACGTAAACTTCGCTGTGTAGTTTGCTGATTTGCTGTCTGACGGCATGGTGCGGTCGATGTAAGATAGCACCGCAGAATGAAATGGCTCGATCTGTCTCGAGATCATCCGCAGAGACTGTTGGAAGCTTGATGCTCATCTCGACAGTGTCTCTGATGATGACAGCATCAAGAACTTCATGATCGTACATGACATCGAGCTCGGAGACCCGAGTAATGATCTTGCCGTTGAGTGTCAGGATGACGTCCCCTTCAAGAAGAGTAGCAGTCTCTGGGTTTCGTTCAAAGGTGCGTTTGCGGATCATGAAGAGTTGATGGCGGGATGAGTTATCTTCTGTGACTTTCTTGATCCAATCTTCCGAGACACCCATAATGCGAGCCTGACTCATTTGAATGGCATTAAACTCAACGCTAAGCATTCGCAATTTGGGTTGCACTCCTTGCTGGATCTTATGAAGGACAGGTAGCAGTGTAGGCGTAGCAAGGCCGAGATGGTAGTCAGTATCTTTTTGGGTGACTGGGGATCTTTCCCCCAGATATGTCAACCACAACGCCTGGACAGTTCCATCCTCACCCACGAGTACACCACTTCCACATTGACCACTGAGGCTTGTGTCAACAGTGATGGCGTCGACGTTCACTGCTCTATATCTCGGTGCCCCAGAATTTGCTGGGATTGCAACAGCAGTGATATCAGTAATAGTGGTCTGAGCAATGACGATCCGCATGTTTTGGTTAAAGCCTACGAAGTAGGTCGACGCTCCTTGCGTTACATGTTGAGTGCTCAATTTGGCGCTCTGAACGGGAGCATCGACAAGGGATGGATCGTACTTGATGATGGCGTAATTTTGTAGAGGGTGCATGAAAACAACCTTGCCTTCGACAATGATAGAATCGGCGATTGTGATAGAGATGTCACAGAGATCATAAGGAACGATCGCTCTCGAGATGATCACCAAGCCTTTCTCAGCATCAATGACAACACCCATGCCCCATTTTCGGTTACGAGGGAAGCCATCTAACTTGACGGGCATATGGCAGAGCACGCGAACGAAGCTGCGAACAACGTCGGCTGCGGCCGGGTGCTGGGCATTCTCGAGTTGGATGAAGCTTGCAGATCGGGGGACTGGTGGCACTTCCGCAATAGCATCGGCAAGATCTGTAAAATCCCATAGACCAGTCTCGTCGTTCCTGACAGCTAATCTCATCTTACTTGACCAGTGGCGATCAATGTGTAAGATGCTGGTATTTAAAGTATGGAGATCTCG
Organism: Hyphodiscus sp. D1413; assembly: GCA_003988895.1. Taxonomy (NCBI): domain Eukaryota; kingdom Fungi; phylum Ascomycota; class Leotiomycetes; order Helotiales; family Hyphodiscaceae; genus Hyphodiscus; species Hyphodiscus sp. D1413. The sequence goes on from QYAO01000052.1 coordinate 210,259, forward strand.
CAGATGTCTGTAAGTGACGACCACTCTCGCCCGGTCTGGAATATCCTTCATGACTGCAATGAAAGCATCCAAGTCAGGTGTCTTCTTGTGATCGACTGTCTCAATCATCCATCCATTATCTGTGCTTTCAAATCTGAAAGATCCAGTCGCCTCGCAAACGAAAACGCCCTTGCAGGCGACAGCGTATAATCGAGCCTGTTGATATGAGAGATCGTGAAAACTGGCCCCGGCAACAGAAACGAATCTGTCCGGAGTAATTTTATGAAGGTCTCCAACCGTGACCTCGACCTCAACATCTTCGCCTCCGCGCTGCAACAATAGCTTGACATTCTCCTCAACGCTGTTATCGAGGATATCATCTAATCGAATAAACTGTGTGAGCAGCTCGCCATTCACTTTAATCAGAACATCTCCTTCTTCGATCTTGTTGTCTGATGGACCTTCTGGCAATACGATCTCCGCTACCAGCATACCGGTCTCCTTAGGGAAGTTTGTTCGAACAACGCCCTCCCATTCAGGTGTAAGTCCCAATCTCCGGCATTCGTCGAAAGGTTTTATCATCCATTGGCATTGTATTGTACCTCGGGTGATCGGCTTTCCTGCCTGTATGCACTGTAGAGCTCGTAAAGGGCGATCCAAGGGGAGGAAGTAATCAGTCGCAGCACCATCACTTCTTCCTCCCGCTTGCAACGCAATAGCGAATCCGTCAATATTAACCACAGGACTCCCAGAACTTCCACCACTTGCTGCTGCAGCGGCTTGTATGTAATTTGTATTGAAATCGCAATACCCGTCTCCGTACTCCGGCGCATTTCTATCCAGCCTGCTGATGACTCCAGAGAGGATACTCAGCTTTTCTCCAGCGTCATTTCCGACAACTCTGATCTCCGAACCGACTTTGGCGAGATCTGGCCGTAATGGCAGAGCTGCAACAGGCATGTATTTGATGGCTTTTGGGTCGAACCGTAGAATACCGAAATCGTGGACAGGATCGCGGTAGACCGGGTAGGCATCAACTTCTTCGTGGTTGTCAAATATACAGTATCCCCAAAAAGGTCCTGATCCTACAACGTGTCGATTTGTCATAATATATCTTCGTAATGTCAGCTATTGCACGTTTCTCTCGGCATACATAACCTACCCTCTTTCAGCATCAACAACGAAGCCCGTAGCTTCACTGGTCAATGCCGAATCTGTATCAAACGAGCAAGTCTGGCAGAAGCGTATTGAGACAACATTTCTCACTACCTTCTCGATCGCGGCCTGCCATTCTGCTGTATCTGCCATCGCAGCTAATACTCTGGGCTCCTCGATGTCCATTTCTTCATCTTCGAACATCGAGCTTACTTCTGGCGTGTTTTGCCCCGCAGAATCGTTTCCATGAATGGCTCGATGCTGCTTCTGTGGTCTCTCAGCAGCCGAGCTTGGGTGTTGCTTGCGCTTCGCGCGAGTTGTGCCGTTCGTTGCGTTCATGATGGTATTTCTAAAATTGTATACAGAGGTTGTGCTGAGTGATCGTGTGGTGTTTGAAAGTGTACGGAAGGCAAACGCAGCGCAGTAAGGTTTTAGAAGACGCGGAAAGGTGGATGGTGGTGGAAAGGGCTGTGTCGTGGCGAGGCTGGCGAAATGTTTGCATGCGATTTTCTCGAAGCCCCAAAATGAGTGATGTCTCAAATGCATGAAGCTCCAGTCATCCAGCACAAGATGGCAGAGGAAACTCCAGTTGAAAGTTGAAGGAGTGAATCAAGGAAAGTGAATAAGAGAGAGCAGAGATTGGGCGGAGAAGGTGATACTGAAGTGAGGTATGATTCGGGAGGGAAAGTGAGTGATGTTCAACAAGCTGCTGAAGCGTCCCCTTGCACGAGGATGCACAAAGTTGCGAATGGGGAACCGTCTTTGATTCGCCTGTTGGATAGAGGCATGACTAAGCAGGTACGAGGCACACCACATCACATCAACGCATCGAGAAGCCTTAAGCTACACTACCTAGGCTATGTACCTTGCTTATACAACTACTTCGAATCCCAAAAGTGGGATATGAGGGACTTATAACTATATTGACTATCATCTCAAGCGAGTTCTCTGAATTTTCAAAGGCTATGCCGTTTTCTGGAAAAAGGAGTCAATGTCTCTGCGCAGTATTTCTTCGGCAGCGCTCGCAGTTTGTACGAATTGTGGCACGGCGCAAGTCATCCAACTGGAATTGAGCGGAGATCCGCTGTTGTAAGTGCAGTATGGTTTCGGTTAAACATTATCATTGGATTTTATCGTTTTTTACACCTGCTTTTAGTCGCTGAGCTTATTACGTGAGTGAAGGATTTCATTAAGCCCCTCTCCGCTGTTTGCACACGTGTCAAAGATCCCCCAGATCCCCCACAAGGCGAGAATGCCTCGAACAGTCCTCAATTAAACAAACAACCCCCTTTAATCCACATCAATGAGAGCTGGGCCATACATGGTAGCGGCAGCAACATCAGCAGTGCTGTTGAACTGCTTGTTGGCACCAGCAACAAGTGCTCCAATAGTCAAACCACGCGCGAAACCGGCATCATATGGGAAAGGAGCAAAGAAGTAGCTCTTGCCGTCTTGAGTGTTTACGTTGGAGATAGGCACCGACACCGGCAAATTCTGGCCAGAGATATAGACCAAGGTTGCGTTCGAAGCGGAGACGGTACCCTCAACGCTGTAAAGCTGGGTACTGTTTTCGGCCTTCGGCGTACTCTCGACGGTGAGGCCAGGGAAGGCAGTCAGGCCGATGGCGTTGATGTTAGGGCAAGAGCCTGGAACGATGAACTGGCTGATGGCAGTGTATGCGAATTGTGGAGCACCGCCGGTTAGAAGAGGAGCTGAGGAGGCGACCTTCTTTTGCAAGAAACGGTAGTACCCAACTTGCTCACCCTCCTGGGCGATGATAGAGCCGACGATTGGGATCAAGGCGCTCTCGTCGCCGCCATCCGCTGCGAAGAGACTTTGGGCAACTGGAAGAACACCAAGAACGACCTCGGTGAAGGTTTCGGCCAAGGCAATTGCGTCGTCAAAGTTATCGACTGGGAATGTGTAATTGCAAGGTTGGATGGTGGTTTGGTTTGCGTTGGCGAGGACTCCATTCGCAGAGAGGACGTGGACTTGTTCTTGCTGTTGGCGCCAACGTTAGCGATGGCCTTCATATGCTACGTAGGTTGGCCAACTTACATTCAACACAGCCGTCAAAGTATTGATGACGTAGTCTCTGTCTTCGACATCATAGCCAGGAACATTGTTCGTTACGTTTGCAAGCAGCTCACTGAAGTATGCGACTTCAAATTCCTCATTTGCAGCAATGAGCTGCAACGCCTGAACTCCGCTGGGCTTCAAGCTTGCTGGTAAGGCTCCATTTGGGAGAGTCCCACCAGCAAGCTTGTAGACCTCAGCCATGGCAGTAGAATTCAGGTCTGGAAAGCCATTGGCAAGAGGGTATGAAAATGGTGCAGCAGCGGCTGAGGAAGCAGAAAGGATGAGAGTCGAGAAACGCATTTTGATGTATACGGGGTAGAGGAGCAAGAATCTGATGAGAGACGAAAGACGAAGTGCAAAAAGGGAACAGTAGAAACTACGCCTGCGTGCGTGGACTTCCTTTATGGACCCATAAGCTCATCCCAAGCTCCGAACGTCAGATCATCCAAGTAGTGCATCATATGCCAAGGGTGTCATGTTCTAGAGCTCTTAGAGTATTACTTCAACCATAAACAGGGCCAGTCATACGTAGCCCTCTTCTTCGCAGACCTTTCCTTAACCTGATAAGGTAATTTCTGGGGGAATCTTTGCAAGTCTCGAACCTCAACGGACATTCGGATTGAGGGGGTTGGCGAAAGCTTGACATTGTGAGGTGCCGGATTTGGGACTACGGTATCTAACCTATGGTAAGTAGCTTCACGATTGGCTCCTTGAGGGCGGGTAACTGTTTATGGTAACTGTTTGCCATGGTAAGCCTTCGACAGACCATTCTTGTAATTACCTCAAGACTCCCACTTCTCTCGCAATCGACTACGGCATTCGCTCATCCGAAAGGCCCATCCGAGCGCCTCAGTCATCCTTGTGCGGATCATTTTCCTATGAACGGGGTGAAGCTCTAGGAACGGCGCAAGATGGTGTTGAGAGTTAAATTTGTATGACGTCAAGAAGATCTCGGCAAAGGGATGTACCGAGAGAAGGCTGCGCTAACATCACGTTGTAGCCGCTTTCTTCATGGAGATCTTTCCTCAGCTGCTATACAACGCTCATTTGAGATTCGCTTTAGTGAAGACGTTTCTCTTACCCTTGAGCCTCTCAATGGACTCCATTTGAGAGTCTCCTCTTTCATGAGAACCTAGAGATATAAAGACGTTGAATAACGCTGAAAATTTTGATCGTAATACCTCATACTCTCGTACATTTCGCCGCTCGAGTGAGCGCAGCGATTTGTCTTAGATTTAGTGCTCAAATTGTTCACGTTTTTGACCATCCAGGTCTATGGGGTCTATACCGCTCCAACAAAGTCCTCTACTTCAACGAATTCCTCCCATATCATCACCACCAAAGTTACCCCGGCCTACTGGCGCGGGACATTCTCGAACCCACCTCTGAACATCATCGATACCGCCTTCTTCGAGACCTTCTACGCCACCGTCGACCAAATCGCACAAGATCCCGACGTCAAAGTCGTCGTCTTCGATTCCTGCGCCAAGTACTTCTTCATAGCCAACTGGAACGTTGCGCACAGCATCCCCGCGAGTTTCACTGGGCCTGCCTATTGGGGCAACCTTACTCGTCTTGCGAACCTTCCTGTGCTGACTTTTGCCTCCATTCGGGGCATTTCAAGCGGCGGCGGAGCTGAGCTGGCTGATTCTTTGGATGTCAGGTTCGCTAGCAAGGAGAAGGCTTTTTTTTTTGGGACAGCCTGAGGTTGGGTTCGATAGGCTGAGGCGATAAAATTCAGCGTTGCTGATTTGTCTTTACTTTTTGATGGCCATTATTGCTAACTCATGGGTTTCAGGCGCGGTTCCCAGCGGTGGTGGGCTGGAGATGGTATAGGAGAGTACTCGTCGACCTATAATATGTTACCAGTCTTCCATTCTTGAATATAGCTTTAATTTAGAGAGGAAGAGGTTTTTGTACAGATAACTTATTGAATTGATGGTCCCACTTATTTATAGAAAGCCAACTTGCTATCCCCCACTCCACTGGGCCCCAATATATTAGGAATCGAGGTCAAATCAGTTATATTGATGAAGATAATAAGGTGACCATAGGTAGGGAATCATATAAATCTCTATTGCTTGGCGCTCCACATGCTGAGTACGTAAGTCTCGATACAGCGGAGCAACGAAGTATGAGAGGGGCAAAAAGAAGGATGCAGCTTTACTTCCGACATTCCTAACGGGGATATACTAAAGTATAGGACTTCGAGCATTAGCATCTGTCGAAAAGCGGCTCGTTTACGATCCTATATCCGACACGCTACAAAGTTAGCCCGAACACCCATCCTGTGTATACCTAGGTTTCTGTGCTTTCGACTTTCAGCATCCAACGAAAAGGGCTCGTGTAAGATCCCACATACTATAGTAGCTAATCCCGAACGTCACTTAACGTGGATAGAAATCAAGGATATTCGAGCATTCTATATACATGGTCAAGAAACTGCAATAAAAGGCGGAATAGTGTGCGGCGAGTCCTAGACTCTTAGTACAAGATTTCTTCGCATCTCTTGAGGCAATGAGAGTTACAGCTGCCTTGGCAATTGAGGTAAGGAAAATGTGAAAAGTGCAATGATTATCATCACTTTATAATACTGTGCACATACTGCAATACACCTTGTTTGAGATGAGTGACCTTCATTTCATTTCATTTCATTATCTCCAGTAGCCGCGTTATCCCGTCCAATTTAATACATTCCCTTCCAGTCAAACCCCCCAAAAATCCCTTCTCATTCAATCTATCCAATGATACAACTTGGTTGAAAGATCCAGAAGGATCCAGCTTCGGTAGATTATCTTCCGGCTTCAGCACTAAGGGCTTACTACAAGACAGCCTTGTCACCGTCCTTTGCATCACCTGGCAAGAGCTTCTTGTAATCTTTGCCAACAATCAACGCAATCTGCGCAATGATGGTGATAAAGAATAGAGTGCTGAGAGCAGTTTGCATAAGGAAAACCTTAGCGTAGGCCTTGACAAGTCTAATTCGAGAGTTGAAGTCGAAGGTCTTCCATGCATCAAGCATACCAATGGCACCACTGCCTCCAACAATCTCAGGAATGACTTTCCCACCGAAGCTGCGGTCGAAAGGAACGATCGACTCGACCTCATCGGGTAGAAGAGACGCCTGAACTCGGATCAAGGTAACCTTAGCGGGGATGATGACGAACAATGCAAGACAGAGAGTGACGACCATGACGGATAATCCCTTGGCAAATAACTTTCCGGCATCACCGCTGTTGTTCAAGTCTTCTGGTCGTCCAAAGAATCCAAACCTAGCAGCGACGTAAGCTGGGAGAACGATGGCGAATTGCTCAGCGACGGCGTAAACGGCGGTGGCACCGGCAACCTTCTTCCATGTCTTCATGGACGGAATGCGACGGTACCATCGCTTCGGGTTAGGGTCAGAGATAACGATGTGTGTCCAGGCCAACGGGAACTGTGCGAGGAGGACTGTTGCGACGATGGGACTGAGGAGGAACGGGAGGAACAGGTTGAGCATGCCAGCAATCCATTGTACGAGGATAGCGTTGACAATGAATATGGAGATACCGCGGAAGCGCGCACGGAAACCACCTTTAGATTGTAGGTGCTTGATAGTCTTGCGGAAGCTAGACGTGATGGGCTTTTGCTCGACGAGGAGCTCGGGGTCGGTGGTGTTCTTGTTGATGGGAGCATCGGGATCCTCGGTTGCAAGGGGTTCGAATACAATGGCTTCTGGAGATTCGACCATGAGGAGAGTTGGAACAAGGCGACCAAAGGTATACTCGATCTGTCCGTATATGTCAGTAATTGTGAACTTTCATGGCTTTGGAGATGCTTACCATAGATGAGACAGCGACGAAGAGGAGAACGGTAGATCCCATAACGATGACTCCCCATGTTGGCACCTGGTATGTCTGCTCGGGATCCTTCTGCATATGTGCTACACCCATCTCAAGGCCTCTTCGGGCGAGAGAGCCCGCGACTGTCGCGATCATACTGGCGGCGTCGATGAGAAAGATCGATTAAAGAATAACGGCAAGCGACAAAGGCGATGTAGAAACTGGATATGTGATGAACTAGATAGCACTTGAAAGAACGCAAAACAAGAAGTTGATGGTGAAAGAAAGATAGCGTTTGGCAAAAGGTCGACGGCGGTTGTTGAAGAGAAGATGGTGGTTGATGAAGTATGGACGACGACGACGTTCGAGGGGCAACAGGTCGTTTGGGGCGGAGTGCGGCGTAGCCTCACCTCGTCAGCCTAGCCGTCGTAATTTGTACGAGAAGACCCATTTAAAGTCCTTGGGATTGGCGATTCATTGGTTGAGAGCTTCTATTTATGTGGCCGCCACCAATCAGGGGTCTAAAACAACACGAGACTTTGTAGCTTGGCCGAGTTATAGTTCCTCCTTGCTTACCACAGTAGGCGCATTTCATATATCCTGACCTAGGATTGCCAGAGCGAGTAGATAAGCCAACATCCAGTATATTTGAAGCAAGTGCTTGTCCATGAACCGCTTATTTGAATCTTTTCTCCATATCGATGGAGGGCAAACACCCATCAAATTCTTCTATGTCTCCCGCAAGCAGCGGAATTCCACTCGCGTTGCTTACCACAATTACTCATCATTGTACAAGACCCTGTTTGCTTAAGGTTTTCAAACAATTCAGTCTTATCAACAGATAGTTCAAAATCAAAAGCAAAGCGACATTTTTGAGCCGTCTGATCTTGACCAGTCTCCTTTCTCTGTAGTTCAATGCAAGAAAGGAAAACCTCAAGACGCCATTTAGTTTCTTGCTTACTCGCCAAGTCCGAACAGTTTAGAACCCAATAACCCCTTGATTAGTGGATCCACATCGCTCAAAGTCTTTGATTGGGATCTGGCAATCCAATGAATATGGTCTCCTTTCCACGCCACCCTTCTGGTTCTTGAAACTTGGCACTCAATCTCCGTGCAAAAGACACTGTTTCGAGGGATAAGTGTGCAGCTTTTAATGTTCTATGGTCGAAGCATATGTCACATGTCGACTCTAGCCTTACCCGCAAGCTTTCAAGTATATATATCTATGTCTTTGTACAACAAAATCCATTGGAAAAGAAAAAACAGTCTCGTTCAACTTCATCGAAAGATCTAGACTTCCACGAATGACATCCGCATTGCCGACCTGGGTTACTGACTGTAGTTTCGAATACCTAATATTGGCTCTCACGATGGAGTTCGTGGCTCAGATTGTCAATATCAACTGACATGATCCTCCACAGATTGAGGAAAGCCACTTTGTAGAATTAAGTACAATAACGGAACCACTTAGAGAGGCCTCTTCTTCGGGCTCAATCCCAAACTGTCTATCTGCAGCCTGCCGTCGTTGACTAACACACGGTTCCACAAGCGTAACGGAAGTTTCTTATTTACTCAACGACACTCCAATTCTAAACACTATCAAAGTTTGGGTCACAAAAGTTCTTTGGATGACAATGAAGTTGCTCATACTCTGATTATTCAGATTCGGAGACAAACTGTCTGCAGAGAAAAGCTTTCATCTGGCATCAAATCATCTTTCTCATCACTTAGTTACAAAACATAATACCATTTTATGGTCTCTCGCCCCAAACTACCAATGGCCAAGATGCATATCCACATATTTCGATTCGCCCATACTGCGACGGCACTCCTAATTTTCGCATCCCATAGCCAAGCCAACAACAGCTGCGCATCGGGCTTCACAGTCTGCGCGCCCAACGGCGCAACCTCCGAGACTGCTCCCCAGATTGGAACGTCAGATTTTGAGGGTCTGTTTGAAGACATCGTGCTCTCCTCACTTCCTTCCAGTGATCCGCGTAGCAAATTATCGTCCGCCGTGCCTGCTTCTCTTTGCTGCAGAACTTCGCTGTCTTGTGTTCTGATGGTGAAACTCGAAATTCCGTTCTGTTATGATAAGTTCACTACCAATTATTTCCTGTCCGATGAAAGCTACGGTAATGTTGTCAGTAGTCTCAAACTTCCATCCAGCCAATGAGAACCCCACTTATCAGATAAAACTAATCTCCAAACCATACAGGTCAGCGGTGCCTATAACTCCTCTTCGGGTGACCTGGCGAACTTGATATCAGGCAAATACACTCTCGCCAATGGAGCAACCGGCAATATCTACTCCAATGTCTTTGCACCGAACACATCGACCCTTCCAATGCCGAGCCAGTACACAGCTTCTGGTGTTGGCTCTGCGATTCCTGCCAGTGCTCTGGGCAACGAAATCACAATCACATATACCACCACCTTCCCAGGTATTACGAGGCCCCCATCAACCATACCGCCTTCCACAATTCCGGCGAGTTTCACTGAAGAGACGGTGATATTGCCTACTACTGTGACAACAACTTTATCGGGCTCGATGCTCACGACAGTGTCGGTCCTCGAAACCACGTCAAATGCGACATTCCCGGGCACTATTATTCCAGGAACTACTAAATATGGCACCACTGTTCCGCCAGTAGTCTCAACTATTACCACGACTACCAGCCTTTCACCAAGTACAACTTTGTCTACCGGGGGAGCGAAGAAGAATGGATCAAGTGACGTCGCAATTCCTTGGTTGCTTATTAGCTCATTAGGAGCCATCCTTACCGCATTTCTTCACTCGAGGCACTGAAGAGAATTAGGTCAGCCGTGTATTGCATTTGTGAATTACGAAGTGGTACAGATCCTGGAGACCTGAAGAAAAACACCTAGGCGGGTATGGGTATGTATCCTCCTCACGCAACGAAGTGAGATAGTATTCTTGAATATTTGATCTCAAGATATCCTAATCGTTCACATCTGCCAATTTGCCGTCTAATGTTGCAAGGGAGCTTGGTCTTCTTCACCTGGTCTGATATGCAGTCAAACCTCCAGCAAGTTTCTCTATCCCAGAATTCAATAGCCCATTTTTACTCATCAAATATCGTCCTTCAAATACCATCCCATTTCTCAAGTCCATCCGCTCGCTTCACATCACATCACCCCTCCTCTTTACCTTCGCCGCATATGCCTCTTCACGACTCAGCGAGTGCTCCTGAAATTTCGTAGCCTGAATGACCTCCTTAGAATACTTGCACTTATACAAGTTCTGTCCTCTCGCAGTTGCCAAGTCTTGACTCTGTCTCGTTACGTCTCAATGAATTATTCTCTAACTTCTCTCGACGACGTTCTCTTTGACATTTCGTTTGTTGTCTTGGCTATTTTGCTTGATTTGGGCGAAATCGGAGACTTTGTTTTTGGGCTCAGCCTCGATGTTATTTCTGTTGTGTTGACTGGGGTTGAGGCTGAGTTTCACGGTGGGAGGCGTCTGAAGAGTGGGTGTGAAGTCGATAGAATCGAGAGCGGTGTTATCAGAGTCTATCTTTTCAGAGGGGTAGTCTCGCTCTGTTGATGCATCGTCGGCTTCGTCGACGGGCATAACGCCGAATATATTGGAGAGGGACATACTCTTCTTGTTATCCATGGTGGAGGGGCTTCTTTGGTTCGGGGATTGGGAAAGAAAGGGAGGTCGGGAGGAGTTGGCTTATTTTTTTTTCCGTGTACATTTGGCTGTCATTCACTTCGCCAGACCCATTCTGAGGTTTTAAGGTTATATTCGAGTGAGTCTTGAAGATGACGCCTTCACTTGAGGTGAATCATGTAGGCACACATGAAGCAAGAACAAGGGAAATGCTTTGTCTCTTAATTCTAATATGAAGTTATACCTCGTCTTGAACTAGCATTTTTGTTACCGTTCACCATCATCTGGATGCTCAACTTCTTCAGATTGATGCAGCATTAAGAATAGTGATTTGTCTATTGAACATGGATCCAGGTAAAAAGCTCTTCACCTTTGGCGATCACTACTGACTTGAAAAAGAAACCGAGGCCAGAGAAACCAGTGCCCGCTAACTCCTTGTTTTATTTACCCAGTTATTTATTTCACACAATCACGGTTCTCCACTTGACAGCAATGGGAGTTGTGATGCCTGGTAAACAAGAGAATCAAGGCTTTTTGTCTGTGAAAGGAATGTAATCGTTTTGTAGCTTTTGAGGGAGGATTTCAAAATTTATCCCAAACAGGAAAGACACTCGCTGTAGGTTTGGGAAGAAATCTCCTAACAAAATTTTCCCCAAAAAGTATAACGCTAGACCATGCATTAAGAAAATATTCGAATACTCTTGTGGTTCGAAGGCTCAGGAGATATTAATTTTAAAGGCCTAATCGAATAAAACGGCCTCCACATATAATTTTACTCCCATTTTGTTCCAAGGCCCTCATCGACCCTACCTACAGCTCTTGCTTCACTCCATTTGTCAACGATTTATTCGCATGCCGCTGTTCAAGCCACGTGATAGGTGCCAGTGTCAAAGCACCAACAATGCACAAGAAAGTTGCCAGCATCTGCCAGATCCAAATTATTGTCGCACCACCAGGCCAAAAGAACTTCACCACCTCATTCGACTGATATAGATCCTCCTGACTCTTAATATAGTATTTGTTGTCTTTGGCATAGACGAGTTGCAGTTTAGTGGTCAGATGGACGTCGGACTTGTAGAATGGGACGAAGAAGAGGGAGAAAATTTGGTGGATCTCGACAAAGAGGATTTGGGACTTTTGGTTGAACTCTGTTTGATCCCTAGTCAGTAAGGGACAGCCGGAAAAAGAATCTTGGAAGAGAGGTACCGCCGCATCCAACATCTAGCACAATTCTGGGAGATAGAATCTTGTACCAGCGGTATATCATCCAGATAACCCATCGCGAATTGATCTCTCCGAGCAATGGAAGGGCGTAGTTCTTGAAGCTAGGAACTCGACATAGAGGGTGAACGAAGCTGGAGTCAGGCAGGAAATAAGTATCCAGGGCAAATTTCTGTTCTGCTGGCGAGCCTTCAGTGAGAGACTTGATGACACTCGAGACCTGCTTTTCTATTGGAAATTAGTGGTTTGTTCTGGCTAATGAGCTCAATTGGTGTTGTTGGAAGCTGTTTATTTCGAATAGAGCGGGGTATCTCATGTCCTGCGCCTTCACTGTAGTCGAAGAATAATACTCACTGGGATGCTCCATCTTGAATTGTAGTAATTCACAATCGATAGACAAAATTCGGGGATTGTAGTGGTGGAGAGAAGGATGGGTGTTTACTTACTTACCTTGTGGAAACCCAATAAGCTTCGAAATGGAATGCTATGATGTCACGGCGGACGCTCTTTCATGTGATTGCTCGCTAATCCAGAAGAGAAAAGGGGTTCAGGGGTTGCGTCTGCACTGGTAAACTTTCTAATGAAGAATTATCCAATTTCGAATTTGAATATTTTAAATTTTCAAAAACGACTCGATCGGCGCTGCATTTATTGTCCTCATCGCCAGTGGTGTGTTTGATGAAGAACAAGATCTACGATCGTGGCCAAAATCTTATTTGACAGTTCCTCCGCATTTCTAGATTATTCAAGCCTTCAGTCTTGTCAACAACATTAATAAGACTATGTGTTGAGAAATCTTGCAGAGTCTTGGGCATAATGGGAGCTCCGTTCGTGGTGAATTCGAGTGACCGGCACTCTGCAGCATGTTTCAGTGCGACGTTTTATGGCGTATTAAGATTATTGCTAAGAAGTCCACTCTGCAGTCCCGCCTGTAACAGACAGTACCACGATTCATAGGCCAGGCCTGGATGTTAGCACTACGCTACACCGTGGTGATCAGAATGATTCGTTATAACAGTGTGTGTGCGGCATTGTCAATGAGCTAGAAGAGCTTTTGTTGGGGCTCGAAAGAGCTTATATGGAAGTCTAACCCAAGATATACATTGCTGATATCCTCAATCATCTCTGTCCCGGTACTCTGACATAGGCGCGATTTTCGCAGGCTATCGGAGGTTAGTAAAGGACCTGTTATCTAAAAGAAAACTTTGAACTCACATCGTTACTCCATCGATGATCTTTCTCTCGTTCGATCCCCGGCCTACTATCAAACTCAATGCCCATTGCAAGAACGTATTGTGGTCTCAAATCCTTCAAGTAGTATGCGAAATCCCCGTCCACTGACCGGATTCTCTTAATATCATTTAGCACATTTTCCTCAGTGACAAGGGGCAATCCTCTTTGCTCTGCTCGAACATTCCTTGCCCTCATAAGGAGTCTTAGAGCACTTTCGCCCATGCCGGTGACAATTGCTGGATCAGCACCCCACTCGAGTAGCTGACTTGCCGTTCGACGTCGACCATGAGCTACGGCTTCAAAAAGTGGAGTAAAATTGTCCCAGGTTCGTGCATTGATATCACTCCCAGCATCATATAATACACGAAGTGACTTCAACGATCCAGATCTGGCAGCTCTGTAAAATGGAGTTGACTTAGAAACACTACGCGAGTGTGGGGAAGCCCCAGATTTGAGCAGGTATCTGATGACTTCGGCTTGACCTCCTTCTGCTGCAAAGTGAAGGGCAGTCATGGAGCGAGCAGCAGGGCCACTATTCAATTCCATCGAAGCACCTCTACCCACTAGATCCTGAACGATTCTCAATGCTCCGGATCTTGCTGCGACATGTAGCGGTGTCTGAGCCCACTTCTCGTCCACTATTTTATCGAGTAACGCATCCGAAGGGAGGAGAAGTTTGACAAGTCTTTCAATCCTGAACTCGATAGCGTAGAAGAGTGCAGGTCGACGATTACAATACCAAATCACATCGTGGTGATACATCTGTTGCCAGGATACGTAATTTCCAGGGTGATCCTCACAATGTATGAACCACTCAAGAAGATTGATAGTCTCTTCATCGGGAAATTCGTTGAATGTGCTTTGACGTAAGTGAGCTGGCCAGTGTAGACAAGCATAATCTACCATTGCATACTTTGATGTCCGGCGTCTGAGACACCTGCGGAGTATTTCAAGACTGTCCGCAGGTGCTTGTTTGTCCTTGAAGAGGTCTTTCTACATTCTTTCAGCAAGAAGTCATCATTCCCTAAGTTCAAACTCACTGGATATGTCATAGGGTCTTTAAAGTCCTCAAATCCAACGTACTGCAAGCAAGTTTTCGCCAACTCATGATGGATTATTTTCGTATCCATGTGAAAAGCGGAATCAAGATCTCTCCCAACTTTCCCCGAAATAAAGTACTCTTCAACAGACGCATGAGCTAGTGTGACGAGCGTTATTTCTGAACCCCGAAGATCTTCAAATTGCCCGGAGGTCGTATCTTGAGTTCGAACAGTGACAAGGCTACCACAACAAGAGACTAAGTCTATTGCGTCGGTTGCGATGCCAGAGTCGTCGAGCGCATCATCGTCTGGACGGATTGAAACGATTTCAGCTAATTGCTGTAGGGTAAGGGGCTCTATACTAAAAACGAGCCATTGGAAAATGCGCTTCATATCCTCAACATCGTCTGGATTCTTCGCACATAGCTGGCGTAATATTTCATCGTACGTGGCAAAGATGCCGGATGGGAGCTTCACCAATGCGTCTTTGATAGCACGATCCGACCTGAGTCCGCAAATATAGTCAAGCTGAAGCTTCGCGATCAAAATCCTATACGTCTCAGTAAATATTCCTACAGTAATTTAAAAAACTTACATTCCGTCAGCTTTCGTGATAAGTGCGCTTACTGTGAGCGAGTCGAGACCTTTTTGCTTGAATTTGAGAGTGCCAAGTGCGATTCGACGATGCACTTCTGCCCAGAGGTAGGTTTCGATATCGTCTCCCATCTTGTCTATCATCGATATTTGAAAATCTGCCATGGGTTCCATAATACGTCTGATGCTCACATCATGGCGGCTAGTAAGAAGCAACCTTATGTTCGATTCATCCAAAAGGCTATTGACGCCCCCTACGAACGAATCTAAGTCCACGCACTCGTCCAAAGCATCAATGACCATACTGACAGAGTCCCACCTCAGGCACATTTGACTGATGAGCTTGACATATTGGGACTCTGAAAGAGGCTTTGCGGCAGTATTTTGCGGATCAGCAATAGTTCTCAAGCTCTCTTCGTACCAATACTTTGCTTCTTTAAAGCAAAGTTCATTTTGGTCCAAGAGTTGCTTAGTGATCACATGAAGTAGGTTTTGCGTTGATTGCATGGCCGGATTCCGATGATCACAGAAGAAGTATATAACGCAGGTAGACTCCGATATCGGGTTTCGATGGAGATAATCAACGACAGTGGCTCTACTGTATGTTAGATTCATCGTCGAGCAGGAAGCTATACCTACGAGAGGACGGTTTTCCCACACCCAGCTACCAGAGAAATTAGCAATGCTCAAAGTAATTTCAGTGATTAGCAACCTATCCCATAGAGCCATATACATCTATGTGCACTTTCTCTCCATGAAGCAAATTCCTTTGAGCCTAGTAGCCATTGGCCAGTCTCCGACTGTCGAGCGGCAAGAGCCGCTGCAAAGCTTGCCTCGGCGTTGATTCCATCGGGATGGAGCCATTTACGTATAAGAATGCGCTCTTCTATCTCCAACATACTTTCCAACATGTCCTTGACGTACCCCAAGTCACTGCTGGTTTTCTTCGTTGTCGATTGGATATCTTCAATCCCATCCCTATGCGGACCGGTCAGCTTTAGGGCCAGGCTACGGATGAACATAAGTCGCTTATAAAAGTGTTTCCACTCACAAGGCCTGTATAATACTCGTATCAATATGCCTCGCCGTATTTTCTAATTCTCTTAACGTCTTCGCTGAGTCAACGACAACAGCCGCACTTAAAGTTTCCCTCAGCCTTCCAAGCTGTACCATTGTATCCTTTGTGTCCTTTTCCTTGAAAGGCCAAGCCAGTTTCTTGCCGAGATTGCTCAGTTCATGTCCTTCTACTTGCTCGCAAGCTTTCAAGCTTTTTTCAACAACACGCATCAATCTAGTGCAGTCTTCAAAGACACCCAGCTCCTTCAAAGCCTGCAAAGCATTTTGCGAATCCTCTTTCTCGGATGTTCCGGTCCTTATAGAATCCTCGCTTGAAAGAGATTGCAACTGATCGAGCAACGCATTGAGACTCGCGACTTCCCTCAAGAGAGACCGAATCTCGGATGGCGCTCTTTGCACTTTTGAGAGGAAGCTATACCCTTTCAGCAGCACTTCTCCCGTGAACGAGATCAGCTGTACGACAGTTGCTGCAGCACCGAGGGCTTCCATTGCAGCAACACTGGGCGCTTGTCTCTGAGGTTCAAAGAACTTCGAGAAGTTTCGTCATTCTAGTTTTGCTTTCTACCTGAACCGTCCGATCACTGGAGATGAGCATGAGGATCAAAGGAAGCCAAGACAAGGTCGCAAATCAATACGCCGCAGCACGCTATGTCCAGTACAAGATACGCACGTTCTCTTGATATCTGTGTATTTCGAGCGGTCAAGAGATGGGGATTTTTCTGACCTGTGCCACATCTTACACGATGCAATCGACCACCGCTTTAACCCTGGTCGTGGCTGAAACGTGGGCCAAGAAAATATATTATTAGACAGCACCAGCAACTATGCGTTGGATATAGTTAATATATTTACCTGGAAGAACTGTAAAAATCCTTTCGGGTGTATTTGGGCACGTTGGAAAATAAGAAGGCAAAAAGTGGAAGCTGTTCAGTCTTTTTTCTTAGCTCTAATTCGTGCAACAAGGTTCAGAGTCTCGTAAATGTGGACTTCGGGTGGACGCAAAATCCAAATCGCTCAGTCAGCAGAGCGGCTAAGCTCCGAGCTGGCATTGCGATGTGTTCAGCCGTGGAACTTTCCATCTATTGGGGATCGCATTGGCAATATGAACTCCAAGGTATGAGCCTGAGTTGAGCTTCATTAATTAACTCCTATCCTATGTGACTACGACCAACCAACCAACCCGTCGCCCATCCGTGATGAATAACCCAAATCATATCTATACTAAGCAATGCACCTACTAGACAATCCAATAAGAAACATGGGTATACATGACATCTATTCTACTCTCTTATCTCTACCTTGGGCTGGAAATTTCCGACCCAGTCATGAGCTCGCGACCAAACTCTGCTGCTGATCCAGTCCCTCGACGTGTATATATTTGCTCCTGCGAGACATCAACCTACTTCTGTCCCGAGAAGAACCATGAACTTCTCTTGTTGCCGGAGGCAGCTTCACTTTGTTGTAGCCCTGATATCGTGGGGATGGGTGCATCACCACCGCCTCCACGTAAAGGTTTGGCGATGCGAGATCCAGTGCCGCCAAAACTGAAGCCCCCTGGGCCTGTTGGAGAGCCGAGGCCGCGAGTGCTGCCTACTTTGGCTGCTTCGAGACGTTCTTTCACAGCCGTAAGTTGAACTTCGAATCTGGAATTGTAATTAGTATAGTTAATAGTTAAGATTGAATAATGGGAAAGAAAATACCTGTGGTTTGCTGCAGTCAATTTTTCTTGGGAGTCCTGAAGCAGACTTTCCAAACTCTGGATGCGCTCATTTCTCGCAATAAGTTTGCGCTCTGCAATAGCAACCTCCTTCTTGAGGCTGCTATTCTGCTCAACAAGTTGCCGCTGAACGTGAGTGAGTTGCTCCAGGTTCCGTTCCAGGAAAGCCATCTTCTTCTGCTGGGCTCGGTTGTTCGACGAGCGTAAGACGTTGTTGTACTGTTCCCTCGTCTCATCAAGAGAGATTTCGAGCTCAACTACACGCTCGCAACGATTCTGTAGATCCCGCATGAGGCTCTTCTTCATGACATCGAATTCAGCAATCTGTTGTTGGACTGTCTTGCCATTTGCAATACCGCCAGCAGCGCCATTCGTAGCAGTTCCAGCCTTGACTCGTCGTTGCAAGTCATCGTTGACTTCCTTAAATTTTTGTATCTCGGCTGACTTCTGAGCAAGATCGGCTTTGAGATCTTCGACCAATTCGGTCTGCCCATCTTGTTTGTTGGAATATGCTTGTTGCAGGCGGCCCTTGATCTCCTCGACATCAGACTCATCCAGGTTACGCTCCAGAAGCTCCTCATAATCTTGCTCTAAAGCTTCTAGACGGCTTTCAAGTTCTTCTCGCCTCTTGGCGCCAGTGTCATTCGAGGATGAGCCGTAAATAGACAGTTCTGCTTGTCGGACAATGCCTTGGGTCTCCACAAGTCGTGCACGGATGTCTTCCAGCTCATCGGGCGCAATTGCTTCTCCAGCAGCACTCTGCTCATGGAGAGCATCAAGTTGTGCAATAGACTCCTTTATACTCCGCTCGTTGTCACTGAATACGTCGCCACCCAGATCGAAACCAGCCATCATCTTTGCCATCTTCTCTGCCTTTCTCTTCTCCTTTTCGTCCAGTACAGCGCTGGTCTCTTTAGCGCTCATCTTGACATCCAGCAATTGTTGCTTGACCTCATCAAGTTCTGCAGTGAGTTCTGAGTTTGCTTCTTTCAGACCGTCCATTGTGATCTGCGCCTCCTTCCCCTCAAACGATAGCCGCTCAAGCTGCATCTTGAATTCGTTGACTTCACTAGTAAGTTTTTCGTTCTCGCGATTCATCTTCGTATCATGCTCTTTTAGGTATGTTAGCTCTTCTTTGTTGTCACGGAGTTGCTTCTCGACTGCAACTATCTGAGTCTCCTTCTCGGCTATCTGATCTTGCAATTCGTTCTCGCGCCGGAGAAATTCTTCTCGCTCGTCTTTGTCTAGAGGTAAACTTGGCGTGGCTGACCGTTCAGAAATTGCTGGTGTTTCTGATCGACCTCCCGCAGTAAGCCTTGAAGGTGTTGATGGTCTCGGCGTTGTAGGTTCTGCTTTTGCAATACCGACTCCTGCCAACGGTGGTGCCCACTTCTCTTTCGGTACGGACTCTCCTGATCGCCATTGTTGCACCTCTGCATCGAGTGATTGAACATAGCTCTCAAACGTAGTAACTTGAGATTGTGCCTTCTTGAGCAGGGCTTTGAGTTCCGCGGGACTGATCTCGGCATTTATCTTCGCTTTATTCTTGATTGCCTTTGCCCGCATACCGAACCGTAGAGTACTGACCGTCTCTGCATCGTTGTAGCTACTAGGCGAGCAGTTGACAATGAGTGTCGTCCGACTGTTTCCTCCCAGACTTTCTTGTAAAATTCTCGTGAGTTTCGAGTCTCGGTAGGGAATATGTACTGATTTTCCGTCTGTTAGGTTATTGATAACCATACCCAGAGCGCTCAAACTCTTGTTGATCTTCTTGGCTTCCTCGAGAGTCTGTCCGCTAGCACCAGTCTTGCCAACTTTCTCACTACCAGCCAAATCGACCAAGAAGAGTTGTCCGCTCTTTGCTGATCCTGTCTCGACGTTCTTCTGCGTGATTGTAATCACAAAAATGGAGTGGGATCGGGAGGATTCTGCGTTCATATTTGTTGAAGCCACTGATCTTGATGCCCCACCCCGTCTCATGACTTCGTAGACTTCTTGCACGCTCGAAACGTAGATTTCCAACAATCCCTTGACATAAACCCCTCTATTCTTCTCCTCGTGCACCGGCAGATTATCATTGTGCGGTGCCAGCAGATCTCGAATGCGTTCCATATAGATTTCCATATAACTGACCCGTACTGTATACTCAATCGTGCCCGGACTGGCAAGGATGCTGCTAAATATTTGCTCCACGATTCGAGGAGTTACACCTCTGCCGTCTTCGTCATCCACATCGCTTCCCATCATTGTGTATGACTTTCCCGCACCCGTCTGACCATATGCAAAGACTGTGCCATTGTAGCCGTTGAGGATATCGTCCACTGTGGATCGGATAGAGAAATCGAACACGTCTTTTTGGCGCGAGTTCATGTCAAACACGCGGTCGAAAGTAAAGGATCCTGAAGCTTCCTTTGACTATAAAGTATATCAGTGCCGGTATCTCATGATCAATGAGACAATACAAGTACACACATCTAAACTGCAGGTGTCTTCGGTCTCAAACCTGACAATGGGCTGCCCCCCGCGCTCATTCTCAGTATGGTTCTGCGGCCTGAACCGCGCCACAACTTTGATACTGTTTGACATGATTGCGAGAGAGATTTACTCGAGGAACGACCATATGTGCAATGGAATGGTTCGAGAGCGATGTCGTTGGAGTTGCACAAATGTTTCTTGCGGGCGATAAGGGGGTCGACGTGACGAGTTTGTTTACAGGCTTCGTGGCTAGTGTCCATTTACCAGATTCCCCCCAGCCGCAAATATCGCATGATTTTAGCAACTTCATGCAAACATAACAGAGACTGTGCTTGTCAAAGGAATGAATGACTTGCAGAATTTGATAAATATTGAAATATTCAGATGTATCCACCAAAGGAAGCTTGAAGGTCGTGATATTATTACTCAAATACTCATCAATTTGGGCCTAATCTAGAATGTCCCCCCACAATGCAGGGCCTCGGAATCTGGCCCAGAACCTCCATTGAGCGATTCGCAAAGCCCTAGATGTAGTTGCAGCTACGGGTTTGAATTCTCATTACTTATAGTGATGCTTAAACCGCTTTGCTATGCAGGATTTCCCACGTTTCCCAGTCTACTCCTTGCCAGAACAAAACATGTGAACCATTGATAACGCCAGAGCGCCCCCACTATCAAAGTTCCTGTGTGGTTGGGATGCGGATATTCCTACTCCAACATACCCATTTCAAATCTTCTTCCAACGCTAGTCATCCCAGCTCTTCTCCACCGACTCCTTAACACGCTTGATATATTCTCTTCGGTTGTCTTTGTACAGGTTGGAAGCTTCGACGTTCGCAGGCGAGCTGGTGTTTGGGTCATTCAACAGACTGTCAAAGAATTAGCATATATGTCATAGAACAGCATCTGCAGGATCCCGCTAACCTTTGAATACTTGTCAAGACAGCCGCAACATCGTATGTTGGCGACCATCTATTCTGCAAGATATCCAGGCAAAGCTCGCCGGTGGCATACACGTTGGGATGAAACATCTGGCTGATGAACTTGACCGCCGGAGGTTTGTTTGGATATTGCTCTTCGAAGTGCATGACGAGTCTGAATGTTCCATCCTCGAAGGGGGTATCAGCTGGGCCAATAATGACAGCGTTCCTGTGATTGAGTGTTCAGCATTAAGGTCCTCTTACTTTCCTGCGAGGAGAACTGCTTACCAAGTCATAACATTATCTGCAACTGGGGAAGCAGATACGCCAGCAGGAGGATCTGTTTGCATACGCTAAAGACTCGGTCAGCCCTGCTCTGATGATCGTGTGTCCCGTGTAAACTATCGCCACGCACCTTGAAGTCGCGCATCAATCGACGTCGAGCAGCAGTAGACATGCTGGCAGTACTAACTTATGTACAAGTTACAAACTATGAATGATACGGGGTCACACGTCGACCGATGGAAAATTGTTGGTGGTGATCGTGAGGCTGGAGATCGGTTGACCGTCCCAAAGTTGATGTAGGTGCTTGATAACGAAGCGGGTGTCGGAGGTTTAGTTTACAGAATGCAAGGTCCCGAGTGAGTAGGTTACCTCGCCGGGTATTTCGGAGTGTCTTTTGGAACAAGAGACAAGTATTTCGTATGGAGATTCCGATACTGCAGTCTGCTGTCGATGGGGGAATGATGCATCAAAAGCCACCGGCTTCGCAACTGACAAGGGTGCTTGGAAATCAGTTAAATACGGATTAAAGTTAATCCAGGCCTTCCCCGCCTCCCGCCTGCCGAGCTTGTTGTTTACAAAACGGAATAAAACGGGATATAACGGCTCTGGGTATTGATCACATTTCACCTCCCTTCTTCTCTTTTGTAATTGCTATCCTTTCCGTACTGATTCAAGTTCTCTATACGCATAATGTCCCTACGACTAGCCATGTCTTCTGCTAGAAACTCCGCTGGCACCTCAATACAACGATTATCACAAGTGCAACGGCATTTCAGCGCCACTACCTCGGCCGCGAGGGAGATACAAGATGCTTATATTCTGAGCGCATCAAGAACGCCTACAGCAAAGGTTGGCCTCATCTCCTTTCTATGAAGCCTCGAACTAACAATATACAGTTCAATGGATCATTCGTTTCAGTCTCCGCTCCCCAACTCGGCGCCGTAGCGATCAAATCCGCCCTCGAGAAATCCAAAGTTCCAGTTGAGAAAATTACCGATGTTTATATGGGCAATGTTCTCCAAGGGAATATAGGCCAAGCTCCTGCTCGACAAGCCGTCATCTTCGCGGGCCTTCCTTCCTCCGTTGAAGCCGTTACTATCAACAAAGTTTGTGCCTCGGGTATGAAAGCAGTTGTCTTCGCAGCACAAAACATCCAGCTTGGTCTGGCTGAGGCACAAATCGCTGGAGGGATGGAAAACATGTCGCGGGCTCCATACTATATTCCGAGAGCGAGTGGCTTGCCTGCGTTCGGAAATGTGCCATTGGAGGATGGTCTCGTTAAAGACGGACTTTGGGATGTGTATAATCAGTTCCATATGGGAATATGTGCCGAAACTACCGCAAAGAACTACGAAGTTACAAGAAAAATGCAAGATGATTATGCCATTCAATCATATTCGAGGGCACAAGAAGCGTGGAAGAATGGAGCTTTCAAGGACGAGATTGCCCCAGTTACCGTAAAGGGACGAAAGGGAGATACCGTTGTTGATACCGATGAGGGTTATCTAGATGTCAAGCCCGAGAAAGTCCCAACTCTGAAGCCGGCCTTTATCAAAGATGGAACAGGGACAGTCACAGCGGCCAACTCCTCAACTTTCAATGACGGAGCTAGTGCCTTGGTTTTGGGGAATAAGGCGATTGCACAACAGTATGGTGCCGGATCCAGAGTTTTGGCCAGAATCTGTGGATTTGCAGATGCAGCGATTGATCCAGTGGACTTCCCCGTTGCTCCTGCGAAAGCGGTGCCAATTGCTCTGGAAAGAGCTGGAATCAAGAAGGAGGATGTAGCAGTTTGGGAGTTCAATGAGGCATTTGCTGCAGTCATTAAGGCAAATGAAAAGGTATGTTTTTTTGTTTCGCTGGTCTAGGAAATTACTTACGTATGTTTCACAGATTCTCGGTCTTGAAGGCGCGAAAGTCAACCTCCTGGGAGGTGCTATCTCCCTTGGACACGCACTTGGTAGCTCCGGATCCAGAATCCTTACAACGTTGTTACATCAGTTGAAGGTGGGCGAATACGGCGTTGCCGCTATCTGTAACGGCGGCGGAGCTGCTACAGCAATCGTTGTGCAAAGGATCGAAAGTGTATAATTATTATTAAAAAATATATATAATTCTGTTAAAGGTCAGTTGTGCGGTAGAGTTTTGGGGCGCTCCTTCAAGTGTTGACTCTTTTGCGTCATGTCCGATACGAAAAGTGCTCGCATGTGAGCCGAATTCAAGGCTGCTTTTGACCGAAGTACTTAGACATATAGGCCTCTGGCGAAGTCACTTGTAAGGCTGAGGAGGGCTTGCCCACCGCTTCCTGAAGTGGTCCTCCAACGAAGGAGAAGTATCCTTACAAGAAGCCACTTCACTCGTTTCGCTACGCCTCCAATATATCGGACCACGTGGAGACTGTTCATTTGAAACATGGAAACCCAAGGGTAGGTATCTCAATAACGTCAATCATTTCAAGAATCACGTTGCAAGAGTTCGTGGCATCACACTCTGGAAGCCATGTTATTAGCAGGGAAATTTTTCTCTTGTAGCCACATAGCCTACTGGACATATGCTCTAAGAAGCACTGTTGATATATGTACACGATACAGGTAGGGCAACCTGTTTAAAATTGCTGGCAAAAGGAAGACCGTAATGATATCTTGAAGGTTCAGATTCTGCATAGCCTCATTAAACAGTTAGATGGCATGAGAATGTAAACGAGTGGCTTCCACGCGATACTAGGGCTGCTATTACTGTTGAGCAGTGCTAAGATGCGAGACGGAGACTGCACAAAGTCGAAGAGGGAAGAGGTGTGTGAAGGCGTGCTTGAGTACAAATGATTGACTTCATCTCCTTCTCCACTTGTCGCCTTGGAACCCCATCCACTGGCTTCTATAAGCAAGTAAAAGAGTTTCACATGCGTCGTACTGACGTATGGCTCGGCGTGCACTACTGCGGAATGATTGCTAGACCTTAAGCTGCGCGTACTAGCCCTCAACATGGTGCTCGACAATAATACGAGAGATATACCATAGCCGGGTATAGCAAGGGTTTTGGGAAAGGTACAACATCCTACTATCTCCCGACGCCATGAAGATGAAATCATCACTTGAGAGGAATTTACCAGAAATAAGACCCATATCACTAGGACAGGTTGAAAGCGTTCATGACGGGGTGAGTATGGGGGAAGTTCTGGAGGACCTACTCGTTACAACACTTCGACACTCGGGGTCCTTCTTTCCAACCGGTCGGTCTTTCATTCCTTGCTCATGTCTATAGTCTGAGTGTTGATATGATGCCACCTATTCTCGCTCTATATCTCGCTGCAAAACGTAAATCTTCCAAAGTTTGAACACCCACTCAAGGCCGTTGAATTGCGGGCCCGCTGTCTGTTTGATCTGTACTTCTACGGGGTAAGCGGGGAGTGGGTCGCCTGGCTAAACTTCGGCGAATCCACTGAGGGGCAGCTAGTATCTCGAATATCAATACTTCCTTCATTGCTGTATACCCTCCTTCTCATAAATATACGGCATACATTATCGTCCAAATTTCTCATAATATCCGTATAATCAATCCGCTTTCATCGACTCCGAAATGGCCTCCCACCTGGCCTTCAAGTTTGCAAACTCCAGCAATACCCCACCTCCGCCTACATCCACAGCCTTCCAGCTCACGACTCATCCAACAACAGATATCTGGCGGAAACCCGGCCCACCTGAGATCCAAACATTCAACGCTCCAATTCTCTACAAGTCTCTCCCACTCTCGTCCTTCCAGCGAGTGCGCGTCACCGTCTCAGCTCCCTGGTCCACCCTCTACGATCAAGGCGGGCTTGTCTTCATCCTTCCAGAGTCCTCAGACGGAAGCAGGAAATGGATCAAGAGCGGCATCGAGTTCTACAAGAACGAAGCGTACGTGAGCACGGTGGCCGCGGATCGCTGGGCGGACTGGAGTCTGGTGCAGACGGGCATGAGAGATGGGAAGGAGGTAACGCTGGAATTTGAGAGGAATCCAGAGGAGGGCACTCTGTGGATCTATGTCGTTGATGGAGAGAAGAAGATCCCAGTTCGAGAAGTCACGTGGATTCTGAGTGAGGGTGATGAGAAGGAATGTTGGGTTGGGGTTTATGTCGCGAAGCCTACGAAGAGCGCCGAGGGGATAGAGCAGGAACTTGCGGTGGACTTCAAAGGCTGGGAGTTGGACGTAAATTGAGAATTCACTGTGGAAGTTCTGGGTGACTTGTTCTCAAGAAGCTTATTGTATTCGAAGTACAGTAGCGAGTACAAAGCTAATCTTGAGTTGCACGAGCGAATCAAAGTTGAATTGCTTCTGATCTTAGGGGCTATACTGCTTTTCCTTGCCGAAAGAATATGAGGGATATGATGAGGATAAATATGTAGGAAGTCCTGGCTCCGAAACAGGTGGTGAGAGGCGAGACGTTGGGTGGGAGCCTAACGATCAACGCCGATGCTATTTTACGAAAACTATCAACGAGGACTGGAGACCATACTCCGGAGCATAATTTCAAGCATGATGTATCTGCTGCCTATAATGCAGAAATGTCGAAAGCCAATAGCAATCTTGGACCGAGTACCCGGTTCAAAACAGATGGAAGCTGCTCTTTTCATTATTCTGTCACACAGTTCTCCTAGCATGCTTTCAACTTTTGCAATTGCAAACTCTCCCTTACCTCTTGACAGGGCTTTCTCCCCATCTTCTGTCCAACGATGTTCACTTCTCAGGAACCATCGGGCTATAACAAGAGCGGCGGAGGTCTTTGGACTATGATTGCAATATGATGTTCCGTTGCGTTGAAAGGCTGCGTGCACGATGGAACAGTAAATGAGAGAACACTCCGCGACCAACTCATGTAATAGGATAATTCTCGGGCAGAAGCACCTAGAGAGTAGTTTAATAACTCATAAAAATTGTGAAGATATCTGATGATTGGGGATCTCGAGAGAAATTGGAAAGCTCATTGAAGGGTTCATTATTACAATCTCTTACAGAAACAGGAGCCACCAAGTTGGTTGATCATCCAGTACTGCCATGCTTCCAGGACAGTCAGGTCCAGCCAGTCAACTCGAACATCGTATGTACGTGATCGATCCTCGGACGTTATGTACGTGGTGCTGTTTCCCTGTCCGAGATATCCCTCTCGCTTCTCGCACACCTTACCGAGCGCGACTTCTCTCCATCCGACTCACTGACCATTTCTTCATCCAACCCCCATTACGTCCGGCTCCTAAAACAACAAACAGGCATCCAAACAACAACAACACGCTAAACTAGCCAACAGTGCCCCCATAAAACCATCGCTGCCTCCCCGTCTATTATCATAATACCCCCCCTGTGGTCCCGGCCCTTGCTGAGGATAGTACCCGGGCCCATAGCCCTGCTGCTGATAGCCGCCTTGAGGCCCTGGTCCATAATATCCGCCTTGAGGCTGCTGATACATCTGTGGCCCAGGAGCATAGTAACCTCCTTGTTGTTCCCGCTGGGGATAGTTCTGAGGGGGCCCGCCGTAGGGATTGGGATTATTTTGGTATGGCGAGGCACCGTAGGGGTCGCTTTGAGCTCCGGTGTGTGCGGGTTGAGGAGAGGAGATGTTGGTTCCGTCGCTGCCGTACGCTGGTGGAGGGGGAGACATTGGGGGGTTGTATTTTTGATTCGTCATTTTGATGGATTGGGAGGGTATTTGAACAGATGTGAGAGAAAGGGGAGACGAGGGCTTATATGCGGAGGGTTAGGGATATCTTGGGCGTGCCAGAGCCGCTTTGTCCTGGGTATTGGGCGAGGGAAGCACGAGACTGTATGAGGCTGTGGTTGGCTCAGGAGCTTGGTTCGAGACCGGCGCTTGTCGTAAATGAAGAGAGTTCTGAGTTATTGTGGGAAGATAGGGAAGAATGCGAGGCTCGTGTATGAGTTCAGACCATCGTAGTCGTCATGCGCTTATTCAGAAGTCACTAATCGTCGGCTCGCTTACGGGCACTCACTTCTCCCTCCGGTCGAGGTCGGATGAAGGCTAGCCAGCAAAATGGGCCAAAGTAACCGATGGAGAATTTAATATGGGGTTTACACTCAAATTTCACCATAAATGACTCTATGATATTATAAATATTCATCGACCTTCAAAATTCATTCTTTATCTGAATTATCAGAAGTTGAATATATGCTTCTACTTTCTTGATCGCTCGAGTCGCTATTACTATGAGGAAAGGTTATAAAATCGTCCTGATTCTGAATTACATTATTAATATATACCTCAAGCTCTTCTTTATCCTCCTCTTTCTTCTCCTTCTCTCTCTCTTGATATATGGCTTCTTCTAATTATCGTTAAAGAGATAAACCAGGTAAAAGAGCCTCTTTTACTAATTTAGCAATCTTCTCTGGGTCGGGAATTTGAACTAGAAGATGAGTAAACCCTATATTAAACTCTTGATTAATTGATGCTAGTGCGGCTTTATAACCTCTCTCTGCCTTTTAGCGTGAGAGACCTTTAATATGAAGCTTCTTGGCGTCGTCGCGATCAGCTTTATATAGTATACTATCGATCTTATATATGTAACCCTAGCTATAGTTTCCTCCGAAAATTTCCTAGGAAAGACTTAGTGAAGTTCTCCTAGCTTCCTTAAGAGGTGCTAGACATATTACAATATAAGCCGAATATCCTAGATTAGGTCTGAGAATTGCTAGAGTAACGACAAGAGGGGGAAAGGTCGAATTTTCTCTTACTAAAGAAGATTATTATCGAATTTGTAGCTAAGGCGAATTTGGCTATTACTCTAGAGTATACGCCAGAACTTAGAAGAATTGAGGAGCGGTTGATCACTAACGAGAAAGAGGTAGGTATTGAGGTAGCGATAGTGCATCCGAGCTTTCGGATGAGTGGAAGTGCTATGCAATGGTGTTGTATCTTCTTAGGACTTTAAGCACTAATAATCGTCTTATTTCATTACTTCTCCTGATATGCGTGATATTTGAATAAAGGTTGGGCCATCTTCCATCTGGATCCATCGTATACTCTACTGTAGTAACACTATCACCGATACGATACCCTACTAAATACACCCCCAAAGTAAATCTTCGACTCAACAGGCGTGGATTCCGTGCGATGCGAAGGAGAGGTGAGAAGTTCGACGGGACCACCTCGCCTCGGCCAATCATTAGCCCTTATCCATGTGAACGGAGAACCTAGGCCCAAAATGCATCCGAGCCTTGCAGCTTCGACCGGGCCTTCCGAAACATATTCTAAGATTCGGTCCTGGATTTCTAAAGGGAGGTTATAAATAGGTGTGCGGGGTGGTGACCGAGATGGTGAGAGGGCTTGAAGGAGAAGATTTGTAGCGGAAGGGGAAGGTAGAGTGAGGCCGTCCATAAGAGTTATTGGGGCTGTGTATGAGAACGTTCCGGTGGAACCGACGTGGCAAACTAATATATGTCGTACCGACAAAAGTAAGTACGTACGCTGCTCGGTGCAATCACCCGGATTCATGACCTTGCTACGCTCCTTTGCTTCATCCCTCGCAATCTTCAGTGCAGTCTGAAGGTCTTGGTGTAGAACGACCGTGGTGCCTCCAATACTGAACAAGTGGCGTTCGTAGGGTTCCCAAGACGGTAAATCGAGAACGGTGACGTAGAAACTTCCAAAGGAGATGTGCTGCCTCGTGAAGACCTCATCGACGCGAAAGTCGTATGTTGCTATACTAACAACCGCCTTTGCGAGTCTCCGAAAGGTAGAATCTGCGTAAGAGGATCGGAGTATATGGCGCCATTGACCTGCGAAGTCTGAAAGAACACGTGAAGAAAAGACAAGACGACTTTCGGGTATAGCCGTTGAAGGTTTCTGGTACGGCGGCGGAAACTCAGCGAGGTCCAGTTGGGGAGGAGATGCTATTTCAAAGGGAGTGAATTCGGATCGTTGTAAAGGATCAGAGCCGGGCTTCCGTAGACGAGCCAAGGGAAGTTGGATATGGCCACTCTCGTCCGAGTAGGATAGAAGGTCCTGATCGAGGTTGAATGTACAGACAAATCTCAGATTCTGGCGTCTATCACCGAAAGGCTTTATAACGTCGTCTCGTAAGAGCCACTTTTCAGCTATACCTTTGTATAGAGCATCGAAAGTGGAAGCTGAGTAGGTAGTGAGTAGATATAAACTAGGGTGTTGTAAAAAGATCCTAATTATCGGACTCACCCTTCGATTTCCCCTGAAGAAGTTTATGCACTTTCTCTATAGTAGCCCCAAACTTTAACTCCCGTCTACTGAATATATAAACACATCCTATATACCAGATGAGCTCTTCAGGAATAGGTAGAGGAAGAAGAACGCGAGGGTTGAGCCTACCTTCGGTGATAATCTGGAAGGTTGTCGACATTGTATTTAGCGACCAGGGGTTATGATGATTTTGTCTTTGATAGTGTCAAGGAACAATCAACGAACTGGTCGTGCACGCTTGACCGACCCCAACCCTCCACCCGCCGCAACCTATCTTGCTGGCCCCCATGTCGCAGCCCGAATCTCGCTTCTTCACCGCCAATGAAGAAGACATGGCGACCAATCTGCGACCCGATTTCACCGTGTTTAAGCTACTTGCGAGACCTGGAGGAAGCTCGTACGAGTATGACTTTCTCTTGGGCGAGACAAAAGTCCCTGGGGAATCCTGGCGCACATACACGGATCATCTACACACGGTGTGCGCTAGTAATGATAACGACACGAAAAACGTTTATGGCATGCTTCAGATTGGCTTCGAAGTTCAGTTTTACAAGCATGAGAATTATCAGTTCGAGGCGATCGGCGGTCGGATGCACTTGGTTAATGATGTGCATAATGTCATTGCTTGGGCCCAGCATATAAAGGCAAACCCAATGCCCTTTGTTAATCACTAGTCTGACAGAGTTATAAAGCCAATAGATCAATGATATGATATACACAACTTTGATGAATGTGGATATCAAATTGGGTTTGCTATTAGTGGAAGAAATTCATATCTTGAAGACAAAAGGATTTCAATTTGACCGCATCGAGACACTTAGCGTCTTTGAATCAGATTCTCAAGATTCCCAGCCTTCCACAACTCCTTTTCGCTATCTAGGTGATGACGTTAAGAATGAGGCTGTATGGGAAGGCTCTGCAATAGCATTAATACATAACACTAGGATGGTTAGTCTAGAAGCCTATCTTAGTACTAGGAGCCCGTTCTGGCTCCCTAAATCTTTCTCGCTAGGAGTTGACGCTCTCGATATCCGCGCGACTAGAAACAGGCACATCCCAAAAGAAACGGGTGAGCAGAGGTGAGCTGGTGGAAAGAGCATAATAACCACTGGTAAGGATAGGTGAGGTTGAGGTGAAGCGAGGGGTGAGCAAAGCGGCGAGGTGTCACGTGAGCAATGGTTTGGGGCATACGCAAAGTGAGGTGAGGATTGGCGCGAAACAACGGTACGTACCTTCGTACAATGGAGCCAAAAGGAGAGCTTGGTATCAGCAATGGTTGTCGCAAGCAGAATTGTGGCGCAGCCGAAGACGACTTTGCCCCTCATGGTCTCGCTTCTAGATTCTACGAACTCTCGTTTCGCACGTGCTTCATCATCAGTCATCATCCCCATCCCATCCCATCACATCCCCAGCCTCTCCCAAATCTCGGGATTGAGATCGAACTTTGCTCCAATCAACCAGCAAAAGAAAAGGCTAAGTAAGCTGACTGACGGTAGAAGTATATTCCCAACCTCGTTATTTTTCCAACTTCATAATTTCCCAATACTTTGCGTACTTCTCGAGCGAATCCCGTTCGTAGTTCTGAAGCTGCTGCATACGACGGCTACGCACAGCTCGACCATGCAGGAGCCGATTCTGCGCTGAACCTCTTCTTCCCTCCTCTTTCCCTTCCTTTCGTTCTCACCCAACCACTTGCCCCAAACAACTTGATTCTCCAGTCACTCGTTCATCAAGTTCCACGTCGCATTCCATCTACTTCCCATTTCTCTCCAACCTACTTTGCCAATCACAGAAATCACGACAGATCAACGGTCCCTTATCGTTGCGTTGCATCATCCCGTACGCTCGGACCCGTCCCTCGGTCGACGCAAGCAAGATTCGGTATCCAGCGCATCATAACAACAAGTTGGACATAAGCTATATACTCGATTGAGGTCAAACAACCACTCGAGTCGAGCTCATCGACGAGCCACAGTCAATACGTTGGTAGTCGCCATGGCACCAATACCAATTCCAATTCCGCTCGAGTCGCAATCCCTCTCTCCCCACCTGTCATCCATCGCCAGCCTCGCGAAACGTCTCCCCACCTCCCGTCTTCTCTCACGACAATCGAACACCAACATAATCCCCTCAACCTACGGGTCCATTAACAGCGGTCCCGCGCCAGGCACAGTCGTAGGCATCGTCCTCGGCTCCGTCGGGGGGTTCCTCCTCATCCTGTGGCTCTTCTATACGTGCTGGAATTTCGGAAACTGGTCTTCGTCCTCGGATTACACAGAGTCCGTCATCGTCCGCGAGAGACGCAAAAGCCATGGGTCTCAGCGCAGTAGACGGGTGAGTGAGACTACAGAAATAAGGCGAGAGCGCTCACCCATACGGATCGTTAGAGATGAGCCGCGCATTGTGAGGGAGCCGGAACGCGTGGAACGGGTTATTGTTGAGGAACGGAGGGAGGTTAGGAGGGACAGGAGTAGAAGCTCTGACGAGGTGGTGGTTATCGAGGATCATAGTCCGCCGAGGAGGAGTAAGAGTAAGAGGGACAGGCACGAGGAGGAGAGGAGGGAGAGTGGGTTCAGGACGGTGGACCCGTTGGCCTACGGCGGTGTTGTGGGTGGGAGGAAGAGTAGTTCCAGGAGGTAGTCGGGGTTTGTTTCTTCGTTCGGTATAGGGGGGGGGGGGGGGGGGGGGG
>QYAO01000053.1:0-122938 GCA_003988895.1 Hyphodiscus sp. D1413
AACGGTCTACAATAATGGTCATTTTCAGACCACGGTCTCAAAACGGTCTACAAAAGAGCCACGGTCCGGTCCGGTCTGGACCGTTCGGCCAGCCTACTTCGGATACATTTGGACGGCGTCTATAAGTGAGAACCAAGAAAGTATTATATACTAAGTTACGACTGTGATAAGGTTTTCGAAACCCACTATATACTAACATATCATATAACTCATCGCCATCATCCCATTGATCCTACTATTTGCTATTTGTTCCCTGACTATAAATCAGAGACATTATAGGACCAACTTTATAACTATAAATAATATCTCAAACTTCGCCACAAATTGTCATTACCAGCTATATAAAAACCATACTTACCTAAAGATACGAGTATACAGAAATTCTCTACTACTCCCCCCTTCACACCTATAGCATGTCCAATTAGAGGCTATCTAAACTCAGATAAGTTATATAAGAGACTATCAGACCTTATACGACATTTGACACGAGGCCCAGCTTATAGGCTCAGTCTCGAAGAGGCCAGAAGCTATATTCTAGACAATTGATGTTTGATTGACTTGATATATCAGTACATAGTATATTGCTAGCTAGAGGTTTATTGCTTTTATGATAGGGGTTGAACAGAAAGGTGCGGTAGACACAGATCGGATACTAACCGTTCTTGCAAAATACAAGTAGCTTTAGCAAACACTATAGCTTCAATTAGCTGTCAAGATGACTTTTATATACCCTAAAGAATGATACATCGAAATATACCACTTCAACCTCGGCGAGTCTACTCTTCCGTTCCTCTCGGTCCTTGTCTCTCTCGCTGTCTGTATGCCAGCCTACTGCGGATATTACTACTATATAGTCGAGCCGCGTGTGAAAGCTCAGGGTTTTGGACCTCCCGAAGATCGATTGATACCAGGACTTGTAGCAACATTCTTCGTCCCGGCAGGACTGTTCCTTTTTGGTATGTAGAGTCTCACATCCTTCTGCTTCTCCATTCAAATGGATCAAATAGAAGCCTTTAGACTGACCTTCTGTGACAGCATGGACAGCGCAACCCCAAATCCACTACTTCCCTTCTATAATTGGCGTCTTTCTCACGATGATCGGCTGCTATACCATAATCCAGTCGCTCTTCCTATACCTTCCTTTTACATACCCCCAATATGCCGCCTCGCTCTTCGCGGCCAATGACTTTGCGCGGTCCTCTTTTGCTGCTGGGTGTTTTCTGTTCTCCGGCCCTATGTTCCGGAATTTGGGCGTTGGGAAGGGAGTCAGTCTTCTTGGTGGGCTTACAGTGGGATGTACGGCGGGCATCTATGCGCTTTATTCGTGGGGTGCGAAGTTGAGAGCTAGAAGTCGATTTGCTGTTAAATGATCTTTTTGAAATGGGGAGGGGCAATAGCGAAATGATGGAGCTTCTGATGTCAGTACTAAGTCATGGGCTTCAGGCTACTGGACCCCCTAGCTTTAGGGGGTAATAATACCTAAACTTCGGTCATAGCTCTCACATAGAGCGAGGCTTAATTATATTTTCAGTAGCTAACGCTATGTATGTCGTATCGAGCTATTGATATAAGTGGCACAAATCTGTTGTGTTGGGCTAAGCGCCTTCATGCAATGATAATCCGGGAAGTCCAATAATGCAGTCTGTCGTACATGAGGGATCCGTAATCCTGATTGGTAGACAGGACGAATATACAAGTCACCGGATGAGGTTTGTGTTCCTATATGCAATCTCCAAGTTTGATTTCCCAAACAGCCCAGGACCCTTCCCACAAAACCAGACTTGCAAACCTCGGGTTTCCGGAAGTGGCATTTATGGTCACGGGAGCTCAAACGAAAACTTAAAAGCTGTTTGGACACGAATCGAGATACGTCTCTTCAAGAAGGTCGCGTACCGCTTGTTCGATGCCGGATTTTGGATACCGTGGACCTTCGCCAAAACACATGGCGTGGAATGTGAGCTTCCTAGCAAGTTTGCGAGTACTGACGTGAATATCTCTGTATGGGGCTGAAGGCGAGCTGATATCTGCCACTTGTAAGGCAGTGGAGGGAGTTGTGTAAGTCGGTGTGGATGACGAGGGAGTGTCCCACCAGCGAAAGCCCAGGGTTTCTGGCGCCGTAGGAGAAGACCACTCTTTATCTGTTGCTGTATAATTGAGTCTTTCGAATATCTCTCCAGAAACATGTACTTTCTCCCCTTGAAATGTCAGCCCCAACTGAGTTTTCAAATATTGCTGCGTAGCCCAAGGATCCAACCACTCGTCCAGCCTCCCACCCTGCTCCTGCGAATAATCCTTCACAATCTTCAACAGCAACTGATCCAACATTTCATAATCACCCGGTCCAAAAAGCACAAAACTCTCACTCTCATTTCCCCGCCGCTCATCCGCATTCTGGACAAGCGACTCAGCATTATTGGCATCGATTTTCATTTTTGCAAATTGATAGTTCAGCTTCTCCACCAATGTTTGAGGTCTTTCATGGCGGAGTCGGAAGCGGAGGACGGCGGGTATGAAGCCCGGAATTGACAGCACGCCACGCAGAACGTTGAATATGAGCACTGTAGTGTCCACATACAGGCGCATGGCGAAAGACGTTGGTCCAGAAATGACATATGTGGGCCAGGGTGTATTTGGAGCGGGTGTGGGCTGCGAGAAAGTGCTGCTGGCAGCAAAGAGCCCATAATCGAGACGTGGAGAAAACCCCCCATAATTCTGAGCGTAATTCTTGGACCGGAATTGTGCGTCAACTTGAGGTGAAGCGCGAGGAGTGATAGGTGTCCCAGCAGCAAAGACGGCATCGAAATTGAAGGGCTCATAAGGAATATCAAGTCCGCGATTCACTTCTGGGATTTCAGGGTTAAAAAAAGCATCTAGACGAGGATTTGTACTCAAACTTATGCCAGTGTGCTGCTCTTCTTGGTCTGAAGAAGACTCAGCAGCTTTGGCGAGATCCAGAAACCGTTCAGTGGTCTTCTTCAAGTCGTCCAAAATGATGGGTTTCGTGGTTTGTGCAGAGTTGACCACGACCCTATCACCAAATTGAATGAATTCGTTGCTCATTTGCTCAATCGTATCTTCGAGCGAACTTATCCTCTGCTCCATTGTGCCAAGTTTTGCTTGCCGCCGCAGATGAAAGTTCCGCTGCGACTCTCGAGCCTTCTCTCGTTTTCGCTGGAAAGATGGTCAGAAGGGAACTCATATTCAGTCGAGAGGCTAACCTCTTCTTTCGCGTCTTGTAAGTCATTTTCGGAAGACAGGTTTTTTTCTTTGTTGGTTGTCCGCCGTCGCGCCCCGGCTGGTGAAGAATTTCCTCTTTTCATGTTGGGCAGCACCAGAAACTTGCAATAGTATTTATTATTCTCTCAAACAAAGAAATTTTGACGGAACATTGCCTTTCTCTTAAAGTTTTCAGCGATTTCAAATACGGGAAGGGGTCTATAGATGAACATGATTACAAATCTGTGCTGCAGAGCCAAGTATGTCCCGTGCGCGCTAGTGTCGCAGCTTTATATCGATTCCGTATCTCTTGCTTCCGCCTTCTTTGAAGACCTGATTTATATAGTAGTAGAAGAGAATGGAACTCTCGAAGATCGTAATGAAGCCGATATCGGTTCTACGAGTAACGGCATAATAAGAGACAATAGTGGCATACTAAGTAGTGAGAGTAATTAAGCGATCAAGATAGTACTACTAGAAGTATACATTTAATATCGAGTAGTTCGGCCGAGGAATGAACCTTCAAGATGAATGAACTTTAATAATACTTTAGAGCTATTCATAGAGAGCTTTTAGTGTTTCATCCTCATCTTACTTCAGCCCATTTTGCTTCCACCAACCTCCCCCAGAGGGAGATGTGAGTGCCCATAGCTCGTACTCCGTAAGCGAGCCGACGATTAGTATTTTGACCCCTGAGTAGCTTCGTTTATCGCTCAACAACTCGCTAACGACCAACCCTGCATATTTGGCTTGAATGGTTTCGGATCCTTGAGCTTATATATGTATTTGGCTGTATTAATGATCATCAAATTGGATGCTTCTAACCCGAAAAGGTCTAGTATTAGCACGGCTGGCAACGTTCTAGCACGGCGCTTTGCATGGCATGGTCTGAGGCAGTCTCATTTGAGTACATAAGAATATTCAAATGTCTAGCTTGCTCTGTTCTGACATCCAGCGTGTATTTACCAAATCAAAAGCTGGTCCGTGACTAGCCTGCCAAATATCAGCGTCAGGCCATCATTGAGACGTCTCGCCTATACCCCGTTCAAAAAAAATGAGATTCGAGCATTAGACAGCTTTGCATAGATTTCACTCAAAGTTTAGGCATACTTTCCTTCAATCGAACGAAAACTCAGTCCTGATTGCTCTGAACAAACTAACAGCCGGCCTCGCTCAGCCTCATAGTTCTAACACCAACGCTACCGATCAGACCAGAATCAAACAGCCTTCCCAGTTTAACAAGTACAGCAAACATTCAGCACCCATAAATCTACCAATTATTTATCCAAATGGAGTCTGGGTCCTCTTCCCGTTGTTGCTGCAATACCTTTTCTTGCGCCTTTTGTCTCGCCCGCCGTTTCTTTGCCTGCCTCGTCTGCCGCACCCTGCATCGCTCTGTATATTCAGATTGCTTCCTTGCTATTTCAGCAAGACGATGTTGTTCTTTCACATCGGACTTTAATGCAGACTGGTATTCAGCATGGGCAGTTTTATACCATGGCATCTCTTGCATCTCTTGCTCGAGCAAGTCCGGGTCCCGCTCCGGGTCTTTTAAACGCAATGACATCCTCTCTTCAATGATCTTCGCGTCAAAAATGCTTCTTCTCTCGCTATGCTCATTGAAATATTCCTTTTCTTTGGCTCTGAAGAACTTGATCCCCTTAGAAGGGAAGTTCAGATGCTCGAGAATGCTTTTCTTGGCGAATTGGAGCAGGAAATCCACAGCACCGTCCTCGGAAGGAGTGACCGGATTCGCAATCTTGATGCCATTCAGCGTCAAAGTATGCGCATAATGGAACAGGCTTCCACAGAAGATCGTCCACCATCTAATCTCTTCCGCATCCAACGTTCCCCGATGCTGTCTGAATTCCAAAGTCCGGGGTTTTTGCCTTCGCTGAAGGCTGATATTAACCTGATTCCAATTGGAAAAAGTGTCTTCCTCTATTCCATATTTCGCATTAGTTCGTATATTGTCCCGATCAAGCACCGCCATCTTCAATCCAGTGTCCCGGCCCAACCTCTTAATGCGATAAATATCCTCTGCAAAGCTGTGCGGCGTGT
This sequence comes from Hyphodiscus sp. D1413, assembly GCA_003988895.1. Taxonomy (NCBI): domain Eukaryota; kingdom Fungi; phylum Ascomycota; class Leotiomycetes; order Helotiales; family Hyphodiscaceae; genus Hyphodiscus; species Hyphodiscus sp. D1413. The sequence continues at coordinate 5,278 of QYAO01000053.1, forward strand.
ACGGATCGAAAAATGTACCCTTGCGCAGTGTCCAGCAGAAAAAATTTTCTCGTTGAGAGGCGGGATGCCATCGCTCGATTTCCTTCTCGAAAATCCCATACAATATCATTATATTCTGCACCGTACGTAGCGGCGGATTTTCCTGTCCAGGCATCGTCATGTGAATGTGGAGATGAGGATCTTCATCCACGAACGCTCCATGTTCCTGCTGCTCATCCCAAGCAAGATCTTTTTGGATCTGTCTTAAACACGCCATCCAATGATCCTCATCGTCATACTCTAGAACTTTAGAAACCAACTCTGCACCCACTCGATCGTAATTCTCTTGAATAGCCGTACCAAAGTCGTGCAAGAAGAAGAAAGGGTCATTAAACTTGTCCCTGAGCATTGCCTCCGCTTTTTTCCACTCTTCATCCGATTGCCGGCAAAGCTCATAATCAATACCCCACATTGCCTTCAACTGAGACCTCCATTTCGGCATCACGCTATCGTCCAATACCAGCGTGAACTTATCATACGGATGCGATTTCGCTGTGCTAATGTTTACTGGACATAGTACACTCGGTGTATTGCAATTCGAAAAGTGCTCATGGTTGTGACTTAGGAGGTACCAAAGATATCTGAGGTGGCTATTCAAGAACGCTCCTTTCTCGCTCCCCGTATTGTGGGAGCTGGATGCGTTGGAAGCGACCGTTTTGGCTGGCGTTCCAGGCGCTATGCCATCGTATCTCTGAAACTGCGTCTTTTTGACTGCGAAATTGAATTCTTGTTCAAGGCCGAAGGTTAAGCGCGGTATTTCGTGGCCAGGGGCAGGCTCAGGATTGCCGGCTGCTGGGTCAAGGGCGAATGGATCTAAAAAATTCGCCATGGCGAGAATAATGATAATTTGGAGTTGTATTGGAGTGGACTCGTTGCCATAACGGCTTCCATTAAAAGCTCTATGATTTATCGACACCTCCAGTGGTTGACGATCAAAGGTTGGAGTTGAAAGAGTCCAATTCCGGCGAACAAGAATCAGCAAAAAATACCCTTATCGAAATGCTGACTACCACAATATGCCTTCAAATTGGCCAAGGATAAAAGATAAAGAGAACAAGCTCATGAAAGAAGAGCGAAGGGGGACCAAGGACAAAGCGCCGAAGGATTGATGATCGAGGAGACCAAAGCACAGCAATTCAAAGTCTGGCTGCAAAAGAATTTATAAAGCACAAATGCGACTATGTTTCATTCAAAATCAAGAAAGTGATTCTTCGAACGGCGAAGTAAAAGTGTAACAGAGAGAGAGAGAGAGAGAGAGATGGTAGGAGGTGACTATTCCTCGTCATGCTAGTTCATCCCAATGTGCAAATAATCCAGAGGCCGGCTAGAGTGCAAAGTTCCGCTTTGTAAAAATTCAATGCATTGAGCCTCGATCTACTTATGTGGCACTCATCTGATGATCGTTCAGCCCATGCCCAGATCAACGCCGAACCAAAGTCTCAAAACGCCACCCGGTCCTGCTCCAAGTAGTCCCTAAACGCTTCTACCATCAAGTCGTCGTCCGAGACTAGGCTCGGGCTTCTTCTCAACCTCAACTTCTTTCGAATTTTCTCCCTTCCGCTTTACACCTCCTCTCAGAGTCTGACCCTGTCCAGCAAAATGTGGTTGTTGCGCCTCAGCATTCTCCTTGTCCTTGTCCGCCTGCGTTTTTACCGGCTTCACCTCGTAACCGAAGAACAATTTATTCGGAGCCAGACGAAGAGGCTGGGGACCGTTGCTTCGACGGATAGGTGGATTGGGTGTGTTGGTTGACTTTCCTGCGACTGGAGTAGAGGCTGTAGGTGTAGGTACTTTAGCGCCTTTTTTAGAATTCAATTTCTGACCACCAAGGAGAAAGTTCGAAGATACGGCTCGAGCACCAACAGCGGCTGTGGAGGAAGATGGGGCAATTGAGTCGTAGTTGATAGCCAGTGCCATAGAGCCTTGATTATGTAGCATTCCGCCAGCTGGGAGACCTGCCATACTTCTTGGTGTACTGGTTCCTGATCCCTTGCTTGATGTGGGCTCAACATATCCAAGTGGTGCGGCAAAATCGACTTCTACATCTGTCTCTAGCATACCGACTCCCATCTTCTCGCTCGTAGGCTTGACTTCAAGCACGGCCATGTCGTAAACGTTGTCGTTATAGGTAAATTGAAAGATGTCGCCTTGGGTGAGAGCTGCGTAGTTTCGGAAGGCCATTTCAAGGACAGCTCTGGGATCGGTGATTTCGAGGAAGTTGGTAGATTGTGCTTGAAGCTTGACTAGACGAGCAGGGGCAAGGGAGGTGGATTTGACCTGGATTATATCACCCATTTCGAGTACGAGGGTATCCATCATCTATATATTACATATTAGTATGGCCGTTGAAGCTGATGAGTGCTTAGTGGCGTACCCATTGTGGCAGATAAACCTTCCCTTCCTCCGCGGTAAACTCGAGCACACCAGCATGCGTGATCCTCCCACCAATAGCACCATTGACAAGCTCAAACAACATGGGATACTCGATGTGAAGTCGGGAAAGTCTCTCCAGCGCAGAAGGAGGCAAGAATATCTGGAAAAGCTCCGTCAGCATACATGGAACTCTGATCAGTGGGCCAGCGGTGCTAGCAGCTCTACTCAAAACTCTTTACCTTTCCGCCATATACAGCAAGTGGTTTATCAGGACCAGGGAGCATGTTCACTGGATAACATCTGAACTGTTCATCAAATCGTCTAGGTGCTCCTAGTCCAGATCCTCCTCGCTGCTGCTGCAACATGGCGTACATGCTTGCTGGATCGTTCGGATCGTAATACCCGCCGCGATACTAGAGTCTTGTCAATGTTGAAGAGTCCAAAGCCGGAGAGGAGATCTACCATCTCGAGATTTATGGATCTCCCTTGTTCAATTTGAGATTGGTGGGATGTGATGATTAGCAGCGCAACAGTGGTTTCGAGTCTCGAGTATTGAGTGTTTTGTGTCGAGAAGTAATGTGAAGAAGAAGAGTGATGTGCGAAGGCTTCTTAAACCTATGTCTTGGCTCTTAAGGAGGATTGTGATATACAAAGGTGTCCTGCGTTTTGAATCTGTGTTGGACAAGAAGCTTCGAGTTTCGAGCTCAAGGCCGCCGCCACAGATCGTCATCAGGAACAAGCGTGGCTTAGCGATGCGGCCGCATTTAGCAATGCTCGCATCACAAGTTTGTTTCGTTTCTAAACCCTCATGGTACACCAATCTTCTCCCCATAAGAACGAAAATGTCGTCCCGCTTCTCAGCAGCAAGACCTAAACGCGCTGGTGAAGCATTCGTCCGCACTCACCATCATGATGGGGATGATTCTGGCCCCTCCAAGAAACCCAAATTCGACGTCCGCAACCCCTCAGCCCTCGCACCCGACGCCCCAGAAGAAGACGCCGTTCTCGATGCAGATGTAATTGGTGGAGCCGGTGCCGGCACAAAAAGAGGAGCGGTCAATCTAGATGGCTACGACAGCGATTCTGACAACGAAGGATTTGATGCACGAGCAGAAGAACGAGCCAAGACAAACAAGGGCAAGGATGTCAGTTTGGCAGAACAATTGGATGGCTATACTAAAGATAGGATTGGTACGAATGGGAAGGTAGAGGATGACGAAGACGCAGATATGTTTGCCGATTTGGACGAGGACTTCAAGGACGACGATGAGAGCGAGGATGCAACCAGGAAAGGCAAGAAAGGCAAGGCTGTCAGGTTCCTAGAGGAGAATGAGATTGAAGGCCAAGTGGACAGCAGCAAGAGTGGCGGACACGTCTCTGGGAATTTCGCGCTCGATCCGAAAGGCAAACTTTCTAGTCATGCCATGGACGATCAAGAGAGCAGCGATGATGAGGATGAGGCTGCTTTGGCTGCTGAGGAGGAGGGTGTTGATGAAGAGGTGGGTGCGGGCGGCTTGAAGAGGAATGCGCCGAAGGTTGATGCGTTTAATATGAAAGCTGAACAAGAGGAAGGGAGATTCGATGATGCGGGGAATTTTGTGAGGAAGGCAGCAGATCCCGATGCGAAGCATGATATGTGGCTTGAGGGAGTGAGTAAGAAGGACATGAAGAAGGCTGCGGAGGCGCATGAGAAGAGGGAGGAGGAAAGGAGACAGAAGAGGAGAGAGGATGATGCTGTGCTCATGCCGGATATCTTGCGGACTTTGATATTGCGGTTGGAGAAAGGGGAGACTGTTTTAGAGGCTCTGGCAAGGCTAGGGAGGGGTCAAACGAAAACCAAGAAAGTTCCTAAGTGGAAGCTGAAGAAGCAAAGAAAGGGCAGTAACGAGGATATGGATGTGGATGAAGAGAAAAAAGCTGAGGATCCTTCTCAAGTCAAGATTAGAGAGGCAGTTGATGCTATTACTGGTGCTGCAGACCGACTGCTTACTAGGGGTGAGACAGAGATCTATGAGCAGGAGAGGGAGATGCTTATTCGGAAGTATAGAAAGGAGACCGGTGAAGACTGGGTTGAGCCGCCAATTGCAGAAGCCGTCGAGAAAGGTTCTACGAAGATGTGGGAATATAGGTGGATTGACGGACGGGATGGAGCAACGAAGCAAGGCCCTTATGATGGCGCTACCATGGTTGCATGGCAAGATGCTGGCTACTTTGGAGGGGGGGTTGAATTCCGCAAAGCAGGAGATGAAGGCCCTTGGAGCAGAGTGGTCGACTTTGTATAACAAAAAATGATACCCAATAACCTGTCAAACAAAATAGCAAAAAGATCACCGAGACAACTAATTTGTCGAGTCTTAGATTCGGGTGTCAACTCTGCCGCGTACGCCTACCTAGCTTTTCTCTGTACTCATACATTTCTACCATTGTGACCTTAGGAACCTCCAAACGCCTCAGATTCATATCATGACAGCTCCATCGCATCTCCATGTCCATTTGTGACCGATAAGCTGACCTCTCCACCCTCGCCAATGAGCTTCTTCTCGAACTCTGTAACAAACTTCACGCTTCTACTGGAATCGTAGAAAAGTTGGAAGCTACGTTGTACATCTTCAATCGAGACCGTCTTCGCTCTTCGCTTCGCCATGATGAGCTGCGAAGTGGTGATCAAGTTACTAGCATATCGTAAACCAGCTTCTTGGCCAATCTTAGTCAACAAAGCCAAGGCATCTGGTGATACATCAACATCTTCTTCTTGTGCACGGATGGCGAGGATCTGCTGGATCTCTTCCTTAACGTAGGCGTGTGTGCTGACGATAACGACTCGGTCCAAGAAATCAAGAGGTAGGCCGTGAGAGCTTCTGTAGTTGGTACCGCGAATCCGTGAGTTGCCTCTGTTGCTAGCCATAATGACTATGGGTGCAAGGTCGTCTTCCAGCGCGCGATTGATGTACGAGAAGCACTCAATGTCCAGCATGTGTACCTCATCGATGAATAGTACTCCTGGGACGATCTCTGCCTTTCCTTCCTCTTTCCACTCGGCTACTTTAGTGTTGATCTGATCTCTAACCTCACTCCTGATTTCGCCTGTGTCTCCCGAGAATAAAGCCAGGAATCCTTGTGTCCTAGAGTTGATGACATCAATCTCGTGAAGGCTGACCGTATGAACCACCTCCTTTCGCTTCTGCAGATCCCCATCAGGACATTGTAAATATTTGGTGTCTACACCCATAGCATCGTAGTCGCGCGATTTCGCATACGAACGTCCAAGCTTAGAGATCTTGCCAGAAGATTTATCAATTGAGATGATATCGCCAGCCATAACGCGTTCCTTGGTCATCGAATCAATCATCTTGGCTCCCATATCGTATACAGATTCCATATCCGTCGTCTTGATGGTAAGTTTGCCTTGCTTCGTGCCACCAGTTACGGATCGGTCGGTTTGAATCTCCACCACTTCTCCTTCAATCATTTCGCTTTCCTCCTTTATCCGTACGCCGATCGACTTTCGGAATGCTTGTGTGAGGGCTTCCGTCTTTGACATCTCGAGGGAGAATATTTCGGAGGATGCAAGCATCGTAAAGGGCGTGTCCTGTCCTAATGATTGCGCCATCCCCATAGCAATTGCAGTCTTTCCGGTACTGGAGAGAAAACTTAATCAGCATAGCTTTAATGTAAGAGTCTGTTCAAAACTACCTTGGGGGTCCAGCAATCAACATAGCTCTGCCAGCAATTCTTCCCTCCCTCACCATCTGTAGAATGATCGCAGCTGCTTTCCGTGCCTTTTCCTGTCCAACTAGGCCTTGCGACGAAGCTCGTGGTTCCAGAGTATCGGGATCGACTCCAAGACCTCGAATGTGGCTGTGAGCCGCAATGAGGTTCAAGCCGCGGAGCTCCTTGGTTTCAGAGACTGTTTGGATTACCTAGATTAATGTTAGCTACTAGAGCAGAGAGGATGGAGATGGCAAAACATACTGCAGCCATTGTGAGTAATTTGGGTTGTGAAGTCTTGTGTGATCTCGAAGCCCGCGGTAAATATTCGCGCCTCTATCAAAAATAAGAGTTCTAGCGGTCGGTGTTGTGGAACCAAACTAGCGCGCGTTCCTCAACCTTACCGCCACTGTAAGTCATATTTATGCAGTCGAACTTCCGCCACCTCTCAACTTTCGCCTCCGCTGTCACTCCTTGACTATCTACCCTCTGATTGAACTACAAATCCTTGAATTCATCTCAACGCTGAGGTTCAGAATTTGCAGACTTGAGTTTCCAGGCTCGATCATAAATCAATCACTTGGCTCAGTCACAACTGCATGCACAATCTCCTCCACCGATCAGCAACTACCTGAGCACCCGCAAGCGATATCTAGGATGCCAACCTCGCATTTGAAAGTGTACAGCTTGTTATCTTCGTTGGGCAGATGGTAGGTGAGATTTACAACAACCGATTTGCGAAAGGCGGCTATTATTGTTTCCTTTTTTTGGGCCGCTCTGCTCGACTAAATTCCTCCTCCGCGATTCAATACTTTTCATAAACCCTCTGACATGTACTGGTTATGTTCACAGACTTGAATATGAATCGCCACCGCAGCCCTGATCGCAGAGGCGGAAGAAGTAGGCGCCCAGCTGCCGCCGATATATTTGAGCAACGAACAGATCGTTCGATCTCGCCAGGTAGAGATAGACGCAGACAATCTTCGGGAAGCTTGGGCGACGAACATAGGTGAGACTACCTCCCTCGCCACGTTGTGCCGAAGCTCTCATCCCAATAGAGCGGTTTACCTCGTATTGACAACAGCGAGCCAATGTTGAAAATTTTCGTAGTATGAATCTCTACTGACAGTTCCTTTGGAATAGGGATTTCCGTATACGCGCTCCACCACCTCATTTCAACTCATATCGGCCCTCTTATGACCCCTCCCAACCACGTACAAGACCGTCTATAGTCACGAAGGACCCTGATCGACGTACTTCGATCCAGCGTTCTGCGAACGACTCATCTCCTAAATCATCGCCTGTGAGACAGGGTACAACTACCAATGATACAAGAGGTATGTGAGATACTTGGTTTCAATTTTCACGTTTCTTCCCTACACCAATTTACCAAACCTTTTATAATGTATGGAGTTATTGATTCTAATGGTGATTAGGTCGCACGTCCTCAGTCACGGCCACCAAGCCAACCCCTCTCAACAACAGGAAAGACTCCATCGGCTCCTCTCCAAATCCGAGCCCTCAAAACCCACCATCATCGAAGCTCAACACACCAAGCGATTCGAGCGTAACCTCCAAATTCACAAGCCCTCATCCAAAAACAAAGGCCCCGGGGACTACAATTCCGCGCCAATATGAATTCGGTACAGTTGAGTCCAATCGAGACCAAAGATTAGCGAATATCAACACACCAAATTCACCCCAGTATGCAAACATGAGCGGATATAATAGTACGGCTGGGTCATCCCGTGATCCGAATTCAGCGAACATCGATCTTCAAAAATCGTATCAACATATGACAGTGACTTTGCCACAACCTATTACCCACGAGTCGAAAGCAGCCATTGATGCCTTGAGCCAAATACTATCACAGTTCGTTGAAGAAGCTACAGACCTAGCGTCCTTAAAGAACGAAAAGGCTGCTGCTAAAAAGGTCTCGGATAAGAGAGATAGCGAGTTCAAGAACGGAGAAGCGAACCACGAGAAATTCCCTGCTATGAAAGAAGCGCAATTGCGTAGCAAAGATTCTGCTCGGAAAACACTACGGTCCATCGAGGTAAATTATGATGAGAAAAATGCTAAGCTCAAGAGTATTATATATCACGCAGCAACTCACATAATTCTTTCGGGTCAGGGGGGGAAGGAACAAGAGAGACAAGCACTGCAGTCAAAAGTCGAGTCTCTAGAGAAAACCACACAGGACTTGCAGAAACAGCTCCAGATACAACAAGAGAAGCTTCAGGAACATCATGCATACATTGAGAAGCAGCGAACGGAGCGTGAGGCTTTAGAGACGGAAACCCGCAAAGTCCAGAATGAATTGGCAATTCTTCGTAATAATCACGACGAATTCGTCAGCGATATCAAGCCTCGGATGGACGAAGCACAACGCAATGCCTCAAACTCTATGACTACCTCTAGTGGTCTTGAGCAAAGCAATATGAGGGTCGAAAATGCCCTCGCAGAGTTGTCAGCAAAGGTACCGGAGAACTTGAAATCTGCGTTCTCTGCTCTTTCTACTCGTGTCGACACCTTGGCAGCAATGCTGCCCAAGAACTTGAAGACTGAATTATTGGATCTTTCGAACCGTGTCAATAATTTTGCCAGTCTCAATATCCAAGAAACTATCAATGACGCGACGAGCCAGACTCTCAATAGCTATAACCAACGACTTTTGAAGGTAGAAGACCAATTCAGAAACGATCTTGCCTCCCTTATCACACGCGTAACCGCCGTGATCGAAGGCCAGCGGCATATCCACAAGGACTTCGATATCAGTCAGTCAACTATAAAAAACTTGTTAGGAAAGGTTACGGCTATAGAAAGCCAAGATCATACAGCGCCCTTAGTTGAGCTTCTAAAAAAGGTCGACGGTTCCAACGACAGATTGGACGGCTTCAACAGCAGACTATCCAGCTTACCTTCAAATGTTGACTTGGTCGATTTGAGAAAGAAGCTTGCATACGCAGAGAGTGCTACGGCCAAAGTTGATAAACTCCTAACAGAGATGGAAGGCCTCAAAGATGAAGTTGCGGAAAAACAGCCTCGATCTCGCCTAGATACGCATACGCCACCACTAGTCGAAGCTTTCAACGGACGTGAGCAGTTGGCTACCATCGAAAAGAGGTTATCCGATGTGGAAGAGCAGGCTCGTGCTGAAAGGACGTCGCCGTCTGGTTTGGTGAATGCTATGAACAGCTTGGAAACGAAATTACACGACGTAGAAAAGCGAGCACAGTGTTTAGAAGTGAGATTGAGCGAAGTGGAGAAGCATACTCAGCAAACTCCCAGCCCGGAAAATAACCACTCTTCAACGGTAATCCCAGAACTCGATTATGACCGCATTGAGAAACTTATCATTGCCGTCGTTGAATCTATGCAGGCTGTCTCGGATGGGATGATTGGTGAGCTCGCCTCAGCAGTTGAGCATCTAAAGAAAGATGTGGACAACCTCTCCAACATATTTGCTCCCTTGCCGAGTCTCGCGCAAGTTAGTGATAAACTGAATCATTTCTCTGGGAAGATCGCAGTGCTCACGCAACATGAGACGGAATTCAATAATAAACTGGACGACGTTTCTGGGAAGATCGCAGTACTCACGCAAAATGAGCAATCTCACGGCGATGTCATCAGACAGATCGATAGCAAATACAATCAATGGGCTACCAGTCAGTCAACTCAGCTCAGTGCTTATTCAAATCAGCTCAGTGTTGTCGATAAAGACTTGCAAGAACGTGTTGAGGCTGTCTCGCACGGGATTCTCGGTATAAATGTGCGGCTTGACAGTATATACACGAAGGATATGGCTATGTACATTCTGAACCAAATGGATTCCATTTATCCGAATCTACGGAACGCGGAGACCACACTTGATCAACACAGAATCTTTCTCCAACAGATCGATGCTCGATTCCAAGAACTTAGTAATACCATCACAAATCTCGTCGCTAGAATTCCGACCGAAGACGTCGCGACCAGCGAAGCTTTGCGCAAAGTCCTTGATGGCCTGACGAGTCAGATTAACAGTGCCAAAGAATTAGCCAAAGAGGCGAAAGATGCTATTGATCATCTTGCTAAGGAGGTTGAAGCAAACGTTCCCGACCAGATTGCAGGACTTCGTATAGATTTAAGCGATTTGAAGGATTGGAGAGATCTACAAATCCAAAAGGCTGAGGCCAAGGACAGAGCTCGCAACTCTGCCATGTCTCCTGTCGTCGGTCTAGCTCCTACACTTTCTAACGGCAACCCTGGCAACCCAAGACGACATCACTCAAAACGCGACTCGACAGCTTTACGCCATTCTTCAGGTGAACCACTGGCAAGGAATGGCTCACAGTCTCACCCCGTACCCAAGTCCAACGGCGTCCACAGAAGTCCTGGAAGAAAGCGAAGGAAATTCGATGTTAACAATATTCCTGATGATGTTGAACACGTCGACCTCGAACCAAATCCACCAACCATCTCAGACGATGATGACTAGGTTTCCTGCTCTGTCGAATAAGGAACCAATTATTTACTCTCATGGCTCCCTGCACTTCAATCTCAACCAATAGGAACATTTAGTCATGCAAGGTAGGTGGCAGAATGTGGGCCACGTGAGTCAGTAAATGGGTGTTAGGGGGTAGGAGGGTAGTATGATAGTATCACCGAAGGACCAATGCCGTTAATAGCTCTTTTCTTTACTTGGTGTAACTTTGCGGGAAAGATACCCATTGCGTCCGGAGCACGGCGTAGTTCTTTATATCAGCATCATTTTTGTCTTCCCTTCGTCCACTTTACGGTGGCATTGGCATGGAGTCGATTTGGTGGGCTGTGGGTGGAATGGGCGCACTTTTTTGCCTATTGCTTCGTCGATGGATTCAACGGGGGTCTGCGTTGAAACTAATCCCCATTGAGGAAGTGGGAATAGCTTGCGATAGCTACACGATGAGCTTATATTCCCAGAGAAAAGTATAGACATTGGGAGATATTTGCCTGACCTGACTCTTTGTCCATGAGTGCGCGGTGTGGGACAGTCAGTGTCCTTCCGTGCAGCATCCTCAAACTGTCTCCATTGTTTCTTATCCGTTTATGTCATGCTCGTTGATTATACTCTCAAGTATTCCGAGTGGGATTGAAAATAAACCGCAGCGCTGAAAATCGTGAGTGACATCGAGGTTCGTTAAAGGAGCTTTTGGAAAGGACCATCCAGTGAGCAGAATTAAAGACGCAGCATCGGTGCTCCTAAGAACGTTTCCTATATCTATTCGCGTTATTATATGGAAAACGGCCTTCCTTTCGGAGCGTTGCGGCTTTCATACCCCAATCTGCGTTTATCTCTTGCGCAGATACCATGTTCTCTTGTCCAGTTTGATGTATAATTTGAATCAAGGATCATTGCCCAGCTGATCAGTGAAAAGTCTGGTTCATTTCGGAACCACATGACAAAATCCAGCCAAGTATGCGGAGTGATATCTCCCATCTGAATATTAGAACCTGCGAGACCAATAGGCCCTGTCTTGTCCGAAACATCCGCTACAGACCTCGGGCCGTCTATTAATTCTTACCTTTGATAGGGTAGCAGCATAGTTAGGCTTTTTAGCCAGCGTCTAAGAACAGCATCGTTATATTGGTCGACATATTTGATATCAAGATTTCGAGAGCAATGGAAGTCGCGGCAAGTCAACTTGCCCAGTGTTTTGACTCATATCTTACCAAGCTTTAGAACCGGAATTTAGCTCATAACTTCCTTTATCGCAATGTACTGCACGTTCGAGGGTTTGTTTTCGTTACTTACGAACTGGTCGTCCAACAGGTCTGCGATTCGTCTCCAATGACGAGGCTCATATAGATCCGTCATCTCTCTTCTAAGAAGATATTTAACGAGAACTTGGGCATCGATATGACGACGAGAATGTAGTATAAAGGCCGCCCTAGACCAGAGTAAAGTTTCATATAGCTAGATGGGTCAATTGGTATGGCAAAGCATCTAAATCAGAGTTCTATAATAATGAGGAAGACCATATAGAGCAGCCTCCAATGCCTCCTAAGCCTCGCCGGCGTCCTATTACTGAAAGCGAGGCCGAATATATATAGAGAATCTAGGAGTAGGAGGCGAAGAAGCCTCATCAAGTGGAAGTCAAAGTCAAGGACAATGCTATAACCTAGAAGTATTATATAGACCGTTTACTACCTGTCTACTATCAAGCTGTCAAAGATCAGGCTAAGAGAATGCCTAGAGAGTGGTATTTATAAGAGGACGGGGACCCTTTATATGGTATATAGAAAGAAGGCCTGGCATAGAGCTATAAGAAGAAGTATGGCATTAAAAACCTCATTCACCCTATATAGAGTCTAGATCTAAACCCTACAGAGGCTTACTAGAATATCATAAAGTAGAGATTATGGCGCAGGCTGTTTCACTCTAAAGAGGATGTCAATGTGACGGGCTGCTTCCGATAACTCAGGGTGAGGCAGGTCGTAGGTTGAACGATTAAGAATAAACTAAAGAGCTAAGAATATAATATAGGAATCTTGAATATATAGGTGCTTGCGGGTCGTAAACAACCCGTTGTCCAGGCGACGGGCCATAGGCGGCCATAATGGCCCGTAAGTGGTCCGTCAGCCGATCTCTGACCAGCTCGGGCCAGTCCCGAGTATCTCTAGGGGTTAACCCCTCACATTCATTCGTCCAGTCAATATGAAGTTCACACAGATCATCGCCCTCGCCGGGCCTCTTGCCCTTACATCCGCCTTGTCTCAATCTCCTCTTCCGTGGTCACCACCGGGACCTGACGATGGTACGTGATAGTCCTTTATCTCATGTTTGGCTTTTTAAAAGCACAGTATCTGCCAGAGAGGGCGTTGCCGCTCTGATAGCATCTGTCGATATTTTGTCCACTTTCTTTTATCACTAGCTCATCCTGTAATACACGCTTTGCTATGATAGTACGAGGTCCCTGTCCTATGCTGGACACCCTGGCGAATCATGGAATCCTTCCACACAGCGGCAAAGACTTTACCCTTAATACCACGATCACTGCACTTGGAGAGAGCGTGAATTTCACCCCAAGCCTCGCCACTTTCCTTTGGCAGCATGCCATAAAGACAATGCCCAATCCTGCTAATGCGACTTCATTCGACTTGCATCACCGTGGTACCCACGGGATCCTGGAGCATGATGCTAGCTTAAGGTAATTCCAAGGCTACTATTCCACAATATCCAAAGCTAATTCAACATCTTAGTCGTATAGACAAGTATTTTACTACATCCGATGCCTTCAATGAGCAGGCATTCGCAGAGACCACATCCTATTGGACAGGCGATACTCTCACCTGACCAAGGCTGCTGTTAGTCGTCGCGCTCGCGCCGAAACTTCAGTCGAGACGGACCCAGAATTCACCTTCCCAACTCTCGCCTTCGGTTTCGCCCACGGAGAGATCGCTGCGCTATTCCTCGTTTTTGGCAACAGAACTGCCGGCACGGCACCAATAGCCCCAATAGTGGATTTCTTCCGTAAGATTTGCCTCGCATAAATTGCTTGCTTGATTTGAGTATTCTGGAATGCTGGCTAACATGGTCATTAATAGAAACCGAGCGCTTGCCGCAAGAATTGGGCTAGGTGAAGCCTGCTCCTATAAGCAACCTGGATTTGTGTGAGATGAGCTAGAGAGTTCTCAATGCCTCTGGAGCTTTCTTGGAGTCAGCACAGCAAGATCTTAACTATACCACCGCTTTCGATGCTTAAATCTCGGAGGTGCTCATTGTCAAATCATGCTTAGCTTTATGCTAATTGTTCCATAACTTCCGTTTGTTTGCCCAATATGTATTTTAGATTTGTCATCTGCTACCTTAATCAAACATCAGAAGGTTGACTGACACTCATACTGTTAAATCATGGAAGAGTGATGATGGCATATACGCGCATTTGAAGATATCAGCGAAGAAAAGTCGGCTTAATTGAACTTTGAGAAAAGAGGTTTCCGCCCTTGAATGTAACGAAAAGTTCAGACTGCATTCAAATGCGTTCAATATTATGGCATGTTAGCAGATTCAATAAGTTTCTGTACACTAATAACCATTGACTGCTCACCGGATTGAGGATAGAGAAATGTTGATGAACTTCGTTCAAGCTAATTCACTTAGCACGAAACACCTACGAAACAAAAGATAGTTGCAAGAAAGAGTATCATAATTGAAGAGCTAATAATCGTGTCAACTGCTATTGAGCATTGTCTCATTCAGAAAAGTTCAAGAATGTTTGAGTTTCTTTTAGTAGTAAGCATCACGGATAGACTGCCTGTCATTTCTAGACGTATTAAGCGAGTTATAAACTTATAATGGATTGTAATAATGAGTGATATCTAAAGAATGATCGATAGCCCAAACTGGTAATTCAATGAACACCAGTACTTTACGCAATACAGCTATTACAGCCTAACGCAGGCTTAATTAGTAGGTACTCTCTAGCAGACAAATATGTCTTTACTCTCAAGTGAAGTGAAGAACAATGAGATTTGAACCCCGTCCCTGGGCTGTATCTTCATCTCTTCAAGATACCGCGCATAGAAAGCTTTCTATACCCTCACTACCGAGTGACATATCTGGGCCTTGGAACTTTCTTCCCTCCAAATTGATTTCTTATACTTATATCCCCCAACTTTCCTTATGTCTTGCCAAGTCCTTCTGCTTGAGGAGCGTTTTGTGTAGGCAGATCTAGCCACACCAGGTCTATTGTGTCCCATGTCCAAGTGAGCAAAAAAGGGAAAGCGGAAGACACACAGACAACCATCAAGAACTTTCCGTTGATATACTACTCTATACAATCTAACTCATGCTTCGTCATATGTCCATCCATAAACGCCATCGCTCAAGTCCTTTGAGGAACTTCCAGACGCCAATCCATAACAAGCAACTCCCAATTACAAAATATTGTCTGAAAGTACAATTTTGGCGCATTAGAAGGCAGGACCACCAGCTCCATCCCCAACCAAAGCGCTGAGATGCTTTGCACTCAAATCTGACCTCAAGCTCCACTGCCCAGACTCGTTCTTGATCCGATCGTAGTCCCTCATGTTTTTTCTCACCGCGTCTGACTTCGTTTCCAAGTCGGCTCTAAGAACAGCTTCCTCGTCTTCTCGCCTTTTGAGTCTCCCTGCAACCTCCGATGACATGCCAATAGCCGTTGGGTCGATTCTACCACCTGGAATGATGTGCGGCATGTTGGCCATAGCTGGATGTGGACGTGGGCCAGATGATGCTGCTGATTGGGTGCGGTTTCCATACACACTGGAGGAATGTTGAAGAGATGGTCGAGATGGGATTCCAGCACCGGCTCTTGGGCCAGTAGGGATGCCACTTGAAGGACCCGTTGGAACGGATGATGACGGACCGGTTGGCACTGAAGGAGAGGCGGGTGGGGCCCGAGAGACAGGATCCACGGGTCTCGCCGGTCTTGACGACAAGTCACTTGCTGGGCGACCTGGCACTGCTCCCCAACCAGCAGGATCTGGGCGACTCTGACGGTCATGACCAAAAGATCCCCGGCCACCTCTCCCGACGTAGCCACCTCGAGATGGAGTGAATTGGGCACGAGGACCGGCAGGTGGGGCATTCGAAGAATTGTCTGATCGATTGTGGCCAGACAATGACATGGAAGTGGCACTTGTAGACACGGTAGGGGGCGGCGTGGGTGCGGCGAAAGTTCGACCACCACCGGGCCCGGTTGGTGGTCTGAAGGTAGCTGGTCCTCTCGGAGGAGATCTAGCGCGGATTGGTGATCTCTCTCTGGGAGTTGATCTTGCGGATTCTCTGTCTCGGTATGGCAGTTGAACGGGGGGTGATTTCTCACGTGTCATAGGCGGAGAACGAGGTCTTGGTGCTTGTTGTACAGATGCCAGTCGGCTTGGATGAATGTGTGGAGAAGAACGTCGAGAATTACTACCAGATGTCCGAGCAGATGAGCGACCTGAGTCTCGAGGAGGGGAAGGTGACTGCCGCCGCCAATTTGACGAGCTCGGGCCTGTAGGAATACGATCGTTGCGGCGATCTGGACTTCGAGAATGAGCACGGTATGATCCTCTGGGGCCAGCTGGTGGTGATATCCTTCGAAACGGTGATCTTGTACGTATTGTGGCTCGATCCCGGTCGTAAGGAGATCTAGATCTCCGTCTATTCTGAATCAGCTGTGCGCTTGAATAGCTTGAATACCGATTTCGAGATATATACCTGTCGTTTCTTGGCGACCGAGCCCTATCTCTCCTATCATCATCTCGCCTGGGAGAATATCTTCGTGGTGGACTTCTGGCTCTACGTGGAGGAGATCTTGCTCCTCGCCAGTTATCTCTAGGAGGTGAGCGTCGGATTGGAGATTTGCGTCTTGGGGAACGATCTCGCGACTTAGGGTAATAGCTGTCGGTCACAGGAGGTGACCTTGCTCGACGTGGAGATCTTTCTCTATCGGAGCGGAATGTATCTGATCTTGGAGGAGTCCGTCCTCGGCTGTTGGGTCTATTCGGTCGATATGATTCCCCATTTCCAAGCATAGTTGTAACTCCATCACGCTCGACTCGAGTTTCGACCCTGGGTTCCCTGAAAGGAGAAGAATTAGCTGGGCGCCGCGGCATTCAGGTGTTCTCAGCGATCGAGGCAGGGCCGGGTAACAGCACCGGCTTCTTCAGACCGCGGAAGGGATGTGGATGACATAGTTGTCAAATTCGAACGGCCCCTTCATGTTATAGCAGCGATTCGAATATGCTATAAGCACCTAAGTATGCTCTGCGATGACTGCAAATCCAAACCCAAAGGAAAGAAAGAAGTCACAAACCTTCGAATATCTCGTTCGCGGTCTCTTCCTCGATCCATCTTTACTGGATTGGTCTTCACTTCCACAGATGTATATTTCGCTGTCTCCTCGTGCACCGGAGTGATCTTGATAGTGCAACTGGGTTGTGAAGTTCGAAATACTGTAGGAAGTAGGAGGAGGGTGACGCTGTCTGATGTTTCTCGTTTGCTTCTCTCCAAGCCTCAGAAATAATTGAGAGAAGACGCGCTAGCGGCCGCCTTGAGGTATAGTCACGTGTACCAATATTTCAACATGAGATACAGTACACCGGTGCCATATGCAGTAGGTCTATCAGAATGCAAATTTCTAGTCAGCAATCCTGCTTTTTTGAATCTCCATGGATCAGGATCTATGGTGCCGCTACATGACAGCGATGATGTGTATTGCCGCTACATTGGCCAGCACAGCAAGAATATCTTCTTGGACATCCAATACCGTCTATCTTCCCAACTCCTATTCTTGAAGCACGCCCAATCGTTGCCCGATGATTACGATCCAACCCGAGGGGAGATAATGGATGTTTGCGGGATACTTTGTCACCTAGGTATAGAAAGTTCGTCTGCTGGATTTTGGCCGTCTCGTCCGGCTTTCTCGTGCCACAATGTATGGTGCTATTGTGAGAGGTGATTCATTTGATTAGCCCATATGGATGAGGAGTCATTGAGGCATTAGGAGGGAACTGGCACTTAATATATGGTTAACTCACTCATTTGATACGAGGTGAAATTTCCAGCGGTCGCAAGACATATAAAGTAATTTTATACAACCTATCAAAAGTACAAGCTCCCAGTCTCTGAATGCAGAGTCCTGAAGAACAACAGATCATACCATCTCAGAAACGATAAGATCTCTCTTTCTTTTCACCCCTCTTTTCTTCGTCTCTCTTCTGCCTCTTTCTGCTCTCCTGTGCAATCATGTCACTAAGATCCTCTTCGTACGCAAAAGGCCCGCTTTCCGCTTTTTTCTGCGCTTCGAACCTCCTCCTAACCTCCTCTTTGCTGATGCCATCCTCATTCTGCAGACTATCCGGATCAAGCGCCACGTCAACATCTCCAGGCTTCTTCCGCTTCCTGCTGTCATCTTCTTGACCCAAGACCGGAAGATGTGCATTCTGCGTGTTTCGAACATCGTATGCACGCTCTCCACCAAAAAATCCTTCTGCTCGAATTTGACGTTCTGGAATGACAGTATATGCTGATCTAGGGTGAGTGGATTCTTCGGTTTCAGTGCCCCGTTTTATCTTTCGAAGATCGAAATCTCCTCCAACAGACATATCACCTGGATACTCAGAAGGTACGGTTGAAGCCATTCCACCTGGTGTCTCCAAGCCGCTGGGTGTTTGTAGGCCAGCACCAATATCTTCCTCGTCTCCTTCTTCCTCCTCGTCA
This sequence comes from Hyphodiscus sp. D1413, assembly GCA_003988895.1. Classification (NCBI taxonomy): domain Eukaryota; kingdom Fungi; phylum Ascomycota; class Leotiomycetes; order Helotiales; family Hyphodiscaceae; genus Hyphodiscus; species Hyphodiscus sp. D1413. Next base: position 23,609 of record QYAO01000053.1, read on the forward strand.
CTCTCCTCTTCTTCCTCGGATTCTTCTTCTGGTGCTTGCAATTCACCCCAAAGCGTTCGCTCGATGGGCTCACCTGCTTGGCTGTTAACCTGGGGTTGCAGAACGCCGAAGATATCTCCTCCGTAGAGCGGTCGGTTGAACTCGTCAACTGGAGGTTTGCCATATCCACCAGGGTGAAAACCCCATGCACCACCAACGGGTGGTGGAGCGTTCAAGCCGGGAATCTTGAGAGACGGATATGAAGGCGGAGGGCCAAATCTTTGCTGATTGATTAACCATGGCGGTGGAGCTCCTGGAGGAATACTCAAAGCCTCCTTCAAATCGTCGCTTAGCTCGCCAGGACGCAAATGTCGTAGATTAGTCTCGTACTCCTTTCCTTCGTAATAAACCTCGCCATACCGTGTCAGTTCCGGCTTTGTTTGAAAGCGGAAGAATGCCTCATACAGCTTTTGATAATCAATATCCAGCTTTCCCATCTTGGGTTGGACCCTTTCTCTTTGCTTCTGCTTCAAACTAGCCGCGTCTTGCTTTTCGAGGACTGCATCGCGCATTTCTGCTATACCTGTATCTTGGATAAATTTGGGAAGGGCGAAAGGTGCTTTCTCAACACCCCGCTTTGAGGAGAGGTATTCGCGCTTGAGCGACCAATGGCTTGGTACTGGAACGACATTTCGGTAGGATTTGATGTGAACGAGCAATCGCGGGTCTGATGCAGAGGTATCCGTCCAGTCCACTAACTCGGGCTTCTTCACAAGTGCTTTCAATTCTGCTACTGATAGCTTGTTCGCCTCCTTCCGCTTCTTCTTCGATATCTTAGGTTCCGCAGCTTCTTCGTCTTCTTCAGGTATATCATCGTCGTCCGAGTAGAAGATCTCGCCTTTATCTCCAGGTGCTTCTGCCGCAGCATCATCTTCTCCGGCCGTCGCGCCAAATCGCTCTAAAATACCCATGAACATAGCGTAATTTGGATCATCTTCACTGATATCCAATGGAGCAACTTGTGATTGTAATGGATCTTCCTCTGTGACGGATGCGACTGACTCTGGATCAGGCTGGACTTCTTCGGATTTGCTTTCCGGCTCGGGATTTAGAGTGGCCTGGGAGCCGTCAGTATATACTATTCTGCAGAGCTCGAATACACCCACCTGCGACTTCTTCTCCTTCTTCTTCGCCCTCTTCATCTGGTTCTTGGTCATCTTTGGCGCCATGGCTTTGACAACACTGGGCATAACGCCCAAGAAAATCAGATGGCGCGTCAAATAATACGATCTGGAATCCTACTAATCTGCAATGCTTTGGGCGGTGGAGATGAAGGACTGAAGAACTGAAGGTTCGAGGCTGAAGGCTGAAGGCTGTTTCGAGGTTTGGATTCGCAGCTAGCTTGAGGATATTGTCAAATCAGCTATTTCACTCTTAGTGCCGGCAAGTTCCGGCCAATTTATGGCTGGGGGGAACTTAGTAACCAAATTTCGAAGGCGCATTCTCGTAATTTCGTATCTCCAGATCCAACTGGACTCAATGTTCAAGAATTGCGAATTCTCTGACTTGTCGCAATAACCATGAATGTGCTACAAAGGCATCACAATTGTTGAACCGCCGCCGATATGCCTCACTCGACAAGATCGTCTTCTGTCTCCAAAGCTCAGAATATATTTCCGAACGAGAACAAGACCATGGCGCCACGGACATCTATCGAGGCTTTCCCAGAATTGGACACACAACAAGGACCATATTTGAGTAATGGGAACGCATTTGTGAATAGTCCTTCTCCCCTGGATCGCTGGCAAGCTCGGAGGGACAGCTCATTGCAGAGGTCAGGAGGGAGGGGACACAGTAGACAAAAGAGCCTCTCGGATGCATTCAGAATTATACGGAACAGGAAAGCAAGTGTCAGCGCGGATATACATGAGATAGGAGATGCTTTGAAAGCTCCAGTTTCTTGGAAATTGACTGTTCGTATCAATTCCTCTACCCGGAAAGTGCCAGTGCTGATGACTGTAGATTCTCTGTATAATATGGTACACGTCCAGCGCCCTCACGAACACATCCTCGAAATCTATTCTCAATGCCTTCCCTAAGCCGGCAACTCTTACGCTCATCCAATTCTTCTTCGTTGCACTCCTCTGCCTATTCTTCTCCTGGCTCTCCAGCATCTTCCCCGCCCTCAAAACGAATATCCCCGCGCTCCGCCACGGTATACGTTACCCCACGCGAGATGTCATTCTTACGACTATCCCTCTGGCAGGTTTCCAAATAGGAGGGCATCTTCTGTCTTCGACAGCCATGGCCAAAATCCCCGTCTCTCTCGTCCACACAATCAAAGGACTATCACCCCTGTTTACCGTCATGGCATACCGCCTCATTTTCGACATTCGTTATCCGATATCCACCTATCTGTCGCTCGTACCTCTTACATTAGGGGTCATGTTGGCTTGTTCTGCAGAATTCAAAGGCAATGTTTTTGGCATCTTCTACGCCTTTCTCGCTGCTCTCTTTTTCGTCACACAAAATATATTCTCAAAACGTCTCTTCAATGAAGCTGCAGCAGCAGAAGCCTCCGGAGCCCCTCAAACTCGTAAACTAGACAAGCTGAATCTTCTTTGCTATTCATCAGGCCTAGCATTTGTCATCACAGCACCAATTTGGTTCTGGTCAGAAGGCATTGGGCTATTGAAAGATTTCTTTCATGACGGAACACTGGATCTCAATTCACACCCCGAAGCATTCGATCACGGCCGATTAGCGCTGGAGTACGTCTTCAATGGAACTTTCCACTTCGGACAAAATATTATCGCCTTCGTCCTGCTTTCTATGGTCTCACCAGTGACTTATTCCGTCGCTTCACTCATAAAACGAGTCTTCGTCGTCGTAGTAGCCATTGTCTGGTTCCAGAACCCCACTACAAAGATTCAAGGACTTGGAATAGCCTTGACATTCTTTGGGCTCTACCTCTATGATAGAACTAACGGAACTACAAAGGCAGATCGGAAAGCGAAGATGATGGATATCAAAGAAGAATCGATCTTGCCACTGACGTCCCAGCCAAACGGCTTGACCAATGGAGGATCAAGTTTCGAGCCTACAGCTTCGAAGATATTTACAAATGGCCATGCCATTAATTCGGGATCAGAAGACCCCAAGAAAGCAGATGACATCGGCCGTTCAGGCAGAGCGAGAGGAGCAAGCAATGCCGCTTGGTTGCCGCCTGGTACTCGGCAAGAGGAGACTTGGCGACCGAGGGAGCTGAGCGCCAATCGCGTTTCTGTAACTTGAATCTCATGGGTGTTAGCGAGCGCTGGGCTGAATAAAGCCTTTTAGAATACTGTGGCATATTTGGTTGGCGTGGATGGAATCGTAACGATATAAAGGGAGAAAAAGCGGTCACTCCTGGCGTTTTGGGGTTCTGTAGAATAATAACTGGTGGATGTATTGTTCTGTACTAGAGATGCTTCAGATATTCACAAGATTTGTAAGGCTTTTACAGCTGCCTATGTGCTCGTGCGTTGTGTCATTACACCGTAGTGGTCCACGCAAATATCTACTTGCAAGCACTCTTCCAACTTGGAGGGTTCTACGTACCGGATAAGGAAGTTGCCCATGTCCAGCACGACGAAGAGAAGTGTCAGATGCTTCCATAGATATATCAAGAGTACTCTGTTGAATTCTCTGATCAAGAACCAAACTAACGGGAAAAACTGCAAAGAAGATCGCAAAAATTCCAAGAAGACAAATCTTTCAACAGCGATATCAAGAAACTTAATATGCCAAGAAAAATATATCGGGAAGTTTTCGTTCTGCGACGAAGCCCCTCTCACCAAGTGAGATCATCTAAACTAGTCACCCTGCAATGGCAACTGCCAATTCCCCGTGATCAATGGCTGTGAAATACAATCTACAATCTGCAACAAACTCTTCGATGCTGTGCCAAGGTGAAGTTGGTCCATTGGCATAGAGCCCTAACCCAGTTGGTCACAAGAGTGATATGGTTTACAGTACAACAAACCGCCAGCCAAACAGAGTGTCAAGCTGCTCCGGGCCTGGAAATGAGAAGAGCAACATGGGTGTTGTGACATCCCTCGTGTCAGTGCATGCAGACTTTTGTAGATTGGCAAGTAAGTATCTCGAATACCAATACAATTGCAATCTGCAATAAAAAGTGCAGCTCACATATACAGTATCGTTCGTGAACAATTCTATTTACCCTGTCCCAACCAATTTATGCTACCACCCATACCCAAGCAAAGGCAAAAGCAACGCGTAGATCGAATGCAGACACAGAGTCGTATAACTACACCATTTCACAAATCACCAAGCATAAACTTCATCCATATCGTCGTCTCCATTCCAATCGTCGTCACCTGGAGCCTCCTCATCGAGGAAATCAGCTTCCGTGACTTGCCACTCTCGCGGTCTCAAATTATCAATGCGCACGTCGACGACTTCGCACATGCCTTGGATGACTTCTGTCGCCTTGCCTTTCATCTTATTTCGGGCCAGTGGAGCATCATCGGAATCGTCGTCCTCGGAATGAGTCTGAGGCGGTGAAGAAGGCAGTAAATCTTTGCCTGCCCATTTCTTAAGAGAGGCTATCTCACGGGCTGCTCGAATTCTACGACCAATATCACGAGCTGATTGTGCGTCGGATTTGATGACTTCGATGTCGGAGTTTTCTGGGCTCTCGGCATAACTTAGGATTTGGCGGGTGCCTGCTCTTGTTGAGCGACGACTTGGTGGAGACTGAGCTTCTGTTGCTTTCAATCTATTTCTTTCCTTCGAAGGCTTCTGTATATTCTCTGTCCCTTTAGCAACAGTCGTGGGATTCGAGGCTAATGCTCTGTCACTGTTGGATCCAGTGCCTGATCTGAAAGATTTGCGCACTGCTGTTGGGGACTCTACTTCGAGCTTTGGAGGAAGAGAGAGATCAGAAAACGATACCTCCGGCTCTCGTATTGAGACATTCTTTTGCGGCGGCAGAGAAATTCGTTTGAAGACTCGATCCAAAGATCCTAACCACTTGTCGCGAAAACTTGCTCTGTCTCGCCAACCGATGTTCAAAATAGCTTGTAATGTCAACTTTCGTAGATCAGGAAGATCAGCTGCACTGTCAAGTAGACTCTGGAAGAACATCTCTGCCGCCTCGGTCTGCCATTGACGAAGCTGGGTCAACTCGATGGCCTGCAGAGTCGAAGGCCATACCGGAAGCTGTCCAGGAAGGAGAAGGTCTTTGTAAAGAGGTTCCGAATCGCGGTAGGATGAGTGTAATTGATAATATATAAGGTTCATCCGGAGGACTTGAAGGTTCGGGCAAGCTGGTCCAAGTATTGGAAGGAATGAGAGACTCAATGATTGGTTGTGATTTAGAGTCAGGCATCGAAGTTGGCCTCCGTGGCTTAAGAGGAAGTCGGCCATATCCTCGGCTTTCACATTCCAGCAATTGATAAACTCAAGGTTGCGTAAGGTCTTCGGAAGCAAAGGTAACAGTGTCGTGTTGACCACGGTTGACGATTCAAATATCAAATGTTCAAGATTCTTCAGTACAGACAATGAATCTGCCAGAAGCTTCTCATGATTTGGGTCCTCTTCATTTGCCTTCACATACGGGACCTGATAGTTGACAAAGGCAATCTTTCGTAGTCCTTCAAACGATGGCTTGAGATGTATGTCCCGAATCTTCTCGATCGAGAAGGTTTTCCCAGCCATTCTTGATGACCAACGCCAACTTCGCAACCTGCATACAGTTGTCTTGTCTCCTTGCTCTGGGTCCGCTTCGGGATCGATATATTCGAGTGCATCAAATAGATCCGCTGGGTAGTGCCACTTGAGATTGACATCCAGATCCCGATATGGAGCCATGTCCTTGACATGATAGAACTCCAATTCAGCCAATCTTGGCAAGCTCCTAATCAATCCATGAAGGTCCAAGTGACCGCTACCAGCCAATGAATAGGCAGCAACTAGGCGAACCTCAATGTGGAGTGACTCTACTTTCTGCCTATACTTGAAAGCCAAATGCCTAGGATTTTCCTGTAATACCTCGACCAGTTTATGAGCTTTATCCATCGGAACCAGAGGTGGAGTGTTATATAAGACGGTGAAAGCAGGCTCCGCAAAGTCTCGACACAAACGTCCAATTTTGAGAAGCCATGAGCCTGAAGGGTTGGGGAAGAACGAATGAGCATCGTAGAGAGGATATGTTGCGTATCGGAAAATTTGTACGAGTATCTGGTATGGGAGGCTTTGCCATGGTGGTATGACGCCGCTGGTTTGGATGTCGGAAATAGAAGATATACTGCAGAATAATTTGACTTTAGCAATCGTTTTTTATTTGTCTCTGAACCTAACGTCATTTGATGATATCCAGATCATGGCCGGCGCCCAGTCAGCCTCCGGGATTTCTTACCTAGTTTTAAGAGACCTTGGCTTGGGCCAAGCAGACCGACGTTTCTTCGAAGGTTTTGTGTGAGCTAGCTTGTCGTTCGAGTCGGCATTCTCGTTGTGATATCGTTTCTTTGACTGGGTTTGATGTGCTGAGCGAGTTCGAGGTTTCGTAGGACGTCGGGGCTTAAGGGGCGATGATCTATCAAGGTCTACAGATTGATCGGAGTCGGATGAGGAGCCCTCGTATGTCTCATTTTCGGTGTCAGATGAAGGTTCAGCATAAGAAAAGGCAGGTTTGGTTCTTGTTGCACGAGGGAGTGCGCGCAATGAGCGACTAGATCTTGATGGAGGCGAAGGAGCCATGGTTGCGCAAACATGCGATTTCTTTGACCTGCTCCCTATGTTGATGCCGCATGCAATTGCGTATTGGAGTTGTTTGCCCGTGGAGCTGGAGCAAAGGAATGTGAACTGTCTGTTGTAGACGAGGCTGTTCAAGGCTGAGATTTATTCACGATGAGGTGCAGTCCCGCATCGTATCTGCAGGGCGCTTGGACCAGTGACGCTAGATAGTTTATGGTTAGTGCAATTTCCTTTCAAAATACTGGTACTTCAATATCAGCACCTTAGCAAGCGCGAGATATTGTCCAGATCATCCATTCAATACATTCATCTTTGCTACAAGTGGCGCATTATGCGATAATGGAATCACAATAAGGCTGATTGTGGTCTCCATTCCTCTTCCCTTCCTTCGCATAGATTGTCGTCGTTACTTCTTCCAATATCTAATTCCAATTCCCATCTTGTCTGTTTCTCGACGCGCTCAACAAGCCACACTATTGCAAGTCGCGCGAGCCAGCGCAAAGTCAACAGCATTCGGTCCACCTGATATCCATATTGCTTCCTTACCGGGAATGTCTTCTTTCATTCCTTTTGGAACCTCACTTTATTGAAACAGCGGCCACGTGCAGGCTACAAGGCCTTTAATTATGAGATATGTCACTCGCGACGTTGAATGGTGAAGGGAACGGTGGTCTTGTACGATACAGCATACGAAATCGCAGAAATCGGCCTTGTCTCAAACGGAACGTTCTGAGGTCTATCCGCCATCTGATTATGGGCTCTGCAATATCTTCTTTCAGAAATCCCTCAGGGAAACGGTCAAGAGAAGAGGCCATCGCCCCGTCACATGAAGAGGACGAAGAGTACGAAAGGCCAGCAAAACGAAGGAGGACCAGCTTGTTTGAAGCAGCAGCTTCTCGTAGTGAGATGGAGTCTAGCTCACGGAGAATATTTGGTCAGATGGCGGATGAGAACATGAGGCCCCAACGAGCATCGGGAAAGATGCAGCTTGTACAACCTTCCGACTTTTATGGCAAATCTCATCTAGCTGCTATGAATCATGATGTTTCAAGAAGAGCGTATATTCAACCCAGGATAGCCAAAGCGTCAATCGATCGCGAAATTTTACCTCCAACTACAACAAATTTTCAACAGGCCATAAGACTTGATATCGAGAGCATCGTACAACAGCCGAAAAGGGATGAATCGGTCACTTTTATGAGAGGTCGGCGGTCTTTGGATGTCATGGAAATCAACTGCATCTGCTCTGTTTCCCTCTTCTTCCGGAGAGGCGAGGACAATCCCCAGCCACGCATTGGCGCGCAAGACTATGAGGAACTCTTCCAGAAAAAAGTCGCCTGCATATTGAAAACCACGATTAACGATGAAGGGAACGCTGTAAGAAGGTTTATCAACTTGGATCCATTCATCATCCCAAAAGTTGACTTCTATACGAACCGGAAGAAGCGCAATCGCCAAGGAGAGTTTGTACGCTCCTGGGGGCTGGCCGAAGATTATAAGCTCTCCATCAAAATTGAACCGGTTGGGCTCCAGAAACAGTGGCCGCCTTTTGATTTATCTTCGCTCACAAATCTCGATGAGAATTCTTTCAACCCAATCACAGAGCTCCTCGAATCTGGAAACGTCCATAAAAATGATCTTGAACTACGAACGATGGTGAGAAATCTCTTCGACCCAGCCTTACAAAGCAAATCTGCGCCTCTCAAGCTTTCTCACGGCACAAAGAGACAAAACATATCTTATGGCTTGAAATTCAGGATAAGCTGGTCACTTCCAAGCCACTTGAGTGACTACATCAAATCCTACCCATCGCCCATCAAGGCTGTGCTAGCGCCGACTGGCACCGAGACTCCTCTGCCTCCGGAATCTCCATTAGCACGCAAAGGAAAAGAAGTTGCGGCTCCTGAGAGCCCAGCCGATAGTCGTGAGAAGAGGCGGCGTTCAAATGTCACAACATACAATCTGAAACATCTCAGTGCTGTTCAGCAAGGTAAATCACCACGGGTTCGTAAGAGCGGAGATGGTAGGTTCCGGTCGTTGCAAGAGAGCTCCGAAGACAACGATGGTATGGTAGTAACATACACATTGGGTAAGGCAGACGCGGCGGAACTATTAATCAAGCAACAAACGATAGTCACAGGCTTGCATTGTCCTGTTTGCGGCCACACTCATAAGTCCTTTGATGATTTGAGAATTCATCTCCATATGATTCACCCGGAGCTCAAGTTCTCACTACGCCGTTCAAATCCCCACGAGGCAGGATTCTTTGTCGACATACCAAAGCGAGCAATGCGTGGAAGCCCAACATCGTTTGCCCAGCAGGGAAGAACCTTTCAATTGGGTCAACCGTGTACACTGTTCAACATCGATAAATTCCTCAACGGAGACGAGCATTGGGCGAAAAGTCGTGCAGGGCCTCAAAACAATATGTGGCCAGAGCATCTTCAGGATCGTTTCCACGAATCCTCATCGTCATCTTCGCCACATGGATCTCGACAGAGCTCGCCAAATACCTCAAACGATACAGATGATCTGATGGATTTCGAAAAGGACCAGCCAAAGCTGTCGATCAGACCTCATAAGAAGTATTTCGTGCCTAAGACAAGCAAACCACTCTATGACACTGTTACGAAGCAAACACTGGTCCCTGGAGCGGAAATTCCGAATAGCGATGATGAAAAAGATGAGCAATGGCTACATCAGAAGCACCGCGACATCATAATGGACTACGGGGATGTAACAGATGACGAGAAGGATTACATTACAAAGTGGAATATTTTCATCATGAAAGAGGAACTCACCAACGAGACGCTCCTCGGAGACTCTATTCTGCGGTTTGTTGAAGAACACAAATTCTGGTTTGCGCAAAGGCAGAGCAGGAAAAGGGAGTTTGCCAAGAGTGTGGAGACTTTCTTGATGCGGGGAGTTGTTGATGAGAAAGACTTGGGGAAATGGATCTCGATATTGAAGGAAGCAGAAAGATTGCAGGGATCGAAAAAACGCGAACTCAGGGAGGTAGAGCGGCCAGTGTCACCAGCAAAGCAACGCGGAGGACGTGACTGTGTATGTGGTTGTCACACTCAACCTTCTAACCGGGTGATTTGCTGTGGCGAAGTATGTCTCTTAGCTACCCAATCTTCTCGCATGCTGACTCTACGACTAGGACTGCCCAGGACGATTCTACCATCGCAAATGTGCAGACCGATTAGGACGATCAATTATAGGACGGTGGTTATGTGACCATTGCTTTTCTTTAGACATTTCCAGCATTTGACGCATTTGACGCTTTTTACAGGGGATTCAAGGGGTGGTGCATATTCATTAGCAAGGAGTTGGTGCGGCGGGCTGGTTGTCTGCCGTTTCGTGTGCATGTTTTGGTGTATGGATTGGTGACACCAATGCATGCTTGACAATGGAAGAACCCATAATTTTGCAGCATTTTGCAGATAGGACTACTACTTCAGCTTCTGCCAATACGAGCTCGTGCAATCCTGTAGGTATAGTACCGATCTAAACTCTGAGCGCTTATAACTCAAGCCCTTTCACGTGATATGGCAGACTCAAATTCATCCCTTCTCATTCGCCGCCTTACGAGATGAGTCGCCCGATCTTGCGCTGCAGAATGCTGAATCATTGCCGGGCTTGATATGTACTTTGTCATATTGGGGGTGATTTGCCGCTTGTTAAACCTTTAGTCTATGAAGAATTTCTATAATTCTAAACTAAACAATTATTACCCAGGATGTTCTTCTTGGGGTAAGGTTCTGGCGCTTCTCCGAAGTTGTGGTCCATCTTTAACGCCAACACCCGCGCCTAGAAGCGCACTAGCGGGCGATAGTCTCCAAGCATCGCCAATATCCCTACTGCTCGGTGCCGCCCCGAGTTCATATCAGCGCGAGTGCACCGCACCACACCCCAGCCACAAGACAATCTGGATCGTCCAAGTCACATCTTTCCACGACAACACACGGTGACCATTTCAACTCCGGATTTGATGAGGACAATAGACTCGATAATTGGAGTTGCGGATGCTTCTCTGAAGTCGCGCTACTTGCTCCTATTGTTGCGCCATGAAAAGGCATTGAGCGGGAGACAATAGCGACATTATCGACAATACCAGCAATATCTATTCATTGGCACCGAATAGACTTGCGCACGAAGTCTTATATCTTTCTTTAACGTACGATATCTATTTTCCTTTTTATCTTTCCATGCTCTTCCGATCTTCTTTCTCCGCCGCGACACAAAATCTCTCCCCGACCCCAGCATCGCTCAAGACTCGAGCTTGACTGACCAATATCAGATCTGCGCGATGGAGGTCAAAGAAAGATCTCCTGCCTCAGCATCTAAATCAGCTCTGGCAAATACGGACAAACAAATCGATCTCCTGTTCCAAAAGCATCTCCCAGCTGTAAGATCCTTGCTCGTACTCTGCGCTCCACTGCTAATCCTCTCAGACCCCACACATCTTCTTCGTTCCCACGAACAACCCTTACCGACCCAACTTCCCTCACGAGAACCTCAACACCCCCTTCGAGCGATGTGAGATTCCGAAGCTGCAATACATGACCCTGATCTCCAACGGCGATCGTGGAGTAGGGGCTTCCAAGGGCGCAAGCGATTGGGAGGACGAGGTTTATGGCAAGTCACCATCAAGTGCGGCTGGACATAGCAGTACTTCGACTCCGAATCCTGTTAGAGACCCGAAGAAGCCTTCGCAGAAAATTTCCTTTGGGGATTATAAGAATTTCAAACAGACTGGTGTCAAGCCTCCGCCGAGACCATACACTGCAACACCAGAACAAAAGTTGAGCGCTTCGGCTCATGCGAAAAATACAAGTGCTGTATCTGCGGCTACTCCAATGGCTCGTATTCCTTCTTTTGAGGGAGATTCCAAATCAGTTGCGGTCAATGCCCATTCGGTCACTGTCGAGAAGGCTCCCGCCAAGGAACTTGAGAGGTTAGTTATGGCATCATGATATACGTTTATTCCATCTAACGAACAGCAGATCTGATATTCCCCGATCTGCCCTTACCGATGCGAAAGCGACAGAGAAAGCTCGTCCGATCACCAATGGTTACCATCCAACCCCTAAAGCAAATGTGCCCAAGGATTCGAAGGTGGAGTCACGCACAGCCACGAAATCCGAGCATACATATCCAGCGAAAGGATACATGAAGCATCCTCTTCCTCCTCGTCCTCGATCGCCCCCAAGAAGCAGTCCTGAACAAAAGAAGCGTCCTTTGGAGTCTAGCGAAACCCATTCTGAAAAGCGGGTCAAGATTGGGCATGAGGAATTGAGAACAACTTCGAGCTCACAGCAAAAAGACGCGCCTCGCAAGTCAGAGACCGCTCCTCCAGACGTCAAGCCTTCTCCAACAAAGTCTCAGAACGCCGCCACAACTACGTTACCACCACTTCCAAAGAAGCCCATTCCTACTACGAAACCCATCGAAACCAATGGGCAAACTCCCAAGTCCTCCAAAACAGACAAGCCGCTCGACATCCCTCCGCTTCTATCACCGTTGCCAGCAGACTTGGAACCTGGCCTCGAACCACATATTGCGATCAAGAAGTCTTATCCCGACAAAGTTACACCCCCCAAGACTCCCTCCAAGCGGGAAGGTTCCGAATCAGATACTATTGTTGTGAAGCAACTTCATATCAAGAACCATCTCCCAGCTCCTTCGCCACTCTCAGACCCACCAAGAACTTCTACACCGCCGTTCGTCCTCCCACGTCTCTTATCTCCGGGTCTCCCTGCGGTAGTGGAAGAAGAACTACTCCGCTTGCAGCAAAAATCAACTACTCTCAACACCGTCGAAGCTCGACATGAGAAAGCTCGATTACCAGATGCTCCAGGTGTTGCACGAAAGACCCCGAGAAATGCTAAGGTTGGCCATCCACCCAAGCGGACGCATGTTGAGCCCAAACCTTCCACTGTTGTCGAAAAGGGTGTCAAAAAGAGCCTCATTGTTAAGATCCCATACAAGAAGCGCAATGCTGTTGATATCCGGCGCATTCTGGCTCTTACCCAAAAGCCTCGGGGCCAACTGGAGAGGTTAGAAGCTGGCGAGCGTCTGGCCCGAGAACGTTCTACTTCGACAGCACCTCCTGTACAGGATTCTTCTGACTCTGAAGAAGATGTTCCTATCATAAAGAGCCGAGCTACCAAAACCCCTTCAGCTCCGATTTCGAAGAAACGTCCGAGCAATTCCACCGATCGCAGTGAGCCAGCAATGAAGCGATCAAAGCCTGAAATTGACATAGCCAAGGCTTCCACACCGGTTATGCCTGCATTCAAATCACCTGCTGTGTCCAATCCATCCAACCCCGCCCAAAAATCCCTCCTCGCAACACCCAAGAAAGGAGACGCGATGAAGAGCGTGGCCATGCGCCGCGTAGACTCCAATGATGGTCTTGCCCGCACTCCACAAACGACGTCAACTAGCACTCCCGCATCCGCCGAGAAGCTTCGACCCAATGGCGTTGAAGCTCGTCTCAACCCCGAAGTCGAGAAGCAGAAACTAGCCGCGCAGGCAGCCGAAGCAAGACTCTTCCCAATGGGCACAGTTCTAAAGCGTAAAATGGATTCTCTTATCTCGCCCAAGAACCGTGACCCGTCTGTTTCTATTCCTGAAGCAGAGCGCAAAGTGGGTCTTTGTATCGGCATCGAGAGTCTCATGGCATACATGCTAGCTTTCCAAGCCCGAGACCGAATTGCTCATCTCCGTGGCTTGAACCCAGACCCTTCGACATGGGATAGCTTCATCAAACTGCAAGCCTTCCTGGTGCATGCTACAAAGCCGTATATCGAGCTTCATGTGCTAGTTGAACAGATGGGTGCTGTTGCTAGGGAGAACCTAGATCGGGCTTACATCACGCATCTCACTTTGATCAAAGATGGTGGGAAAGTGGAGAAGATTGCAAGAGAGATGAGAGACAATTCAAGGGCAAAGGAGGTTACATGGCTAGGCGCTAAGAAGAACGAGAAGGTTTTGAAAGAGCTTGGAGTTAAGAATTATGAGATCCTGGGTCCATGGAGCTTGCCACAAGAGGCGGTGGCGCTGGCGGGTGCGACGTTGGCTGTTTATTCCGCAAGGGAGAAGCTGCAGTGGAGTCCTGATCCGCAGTTTGCTGTTGCTCGAGAATATTGGTTGGGTTCCAAGTAGGGGTTCATCCCTTCTGGTGCAATGCTTAGATGGGAGCGAGAAATCAGGGAGGAACGGTCCTCTTTTCATCCGACTGGGCCCTGCTATGATATGATACGGATGATAAAAAGACAGATAGATAAATCTGGGGGAAGGATGTTATTTGCAATTTGGCGTTTGGAGCAGCGGAACACATGGGATGGCTATCCGGATGGCAATATACCCGCCTCTTTGAGGCAATGAGCTTTTCTTGCTTTGCAACGCGATGATTACGAGCCATGTTACTGCGTTCGGAAGACTTTGTACTTTAGAGAATGATATCCATGCGCTCAGCTGATCCTTAAGAAATGGATCAGATGAGAGCAGAAGCAATACAGATTTGAACAAATTCAACACATTGGTGCTTCCAGACTTGGAACCGGTAAACGCTATTTGTAATGCTATAATCGATAACTCCTACTCGTCGTGCCTATCTAAACATGACTGATTATCTTCTGACATCATCGACGTTTATGAATGTGCGGGCTGCACTCATTGCACTAACAATCACTCGAAATGGCCCGAGGAAGGAAGAGAATACTAAACAGGTAGAAGCCCGCGTAAGAGTGTAAGAAGACGCCCACAGGGAAGGAAAGCGTGTCGATCCTATCTCAGTCTGCCACGAAGCTGGACTTACTTAGACTGAGCGGGATTTAGAGGGAGCGTGTTGTGTTTCAATGTATTTGATATTGCGTTCCTTGCGTGTACTGTACTGTACTGTCTATGAGCGAACAGTCGAGAGCCCTTTCTCGTTTCTCCGTCGCTCTTTCGATGGGTGGCTGAAAACTGAACGGGTATGTACGATGCTATAAAGTACAAACTCCAAGCTCCGACTCCAACAAGCAAGTTAGCTACCAGAACGCATTTCTTGCTCTCCCTTTCTTCCCGAACGCTTCGAAAGACCCCAAATAGGGGATCCTCACATCAAAACATCACGCAAATCTCGCCCATTTCTCCTCCCGTTCCTGTTCCCCATCATGATTCCACCTCTAACAAGCTCGTCCGAGTCCTCGGTCTCATCCTCTGCAATATCTCCAACCATCTCGAGGATGTAGTCACCAGTTTCCTTCAGGTACCATCTCATCATCGCGTTGAGTCCAATGACTTTGGACATCTTGACGCCGCCGAAGCGCTGCTTCTTCACTTTTCGGGCGGATTCTTCGTCGTTCCAGCAGGCGTGGTCTGGAGAGACGTATATCCGGGAGTGAGCTTTGTACCAGGAGGAGAGGGAGGGGTCTGTTTCAGATTTCACGGGCCGCAGAGAGCCGGAGACGAAGGAGACGATGCAAGGGATTTTAAATTTACAATCTTTGGTGTGGCGTCAGATAGGGAGGGGTTGATGAAATGGTGGCTCAGGAGGAAGTGTAGCCAGGAGTAGGGGATAGGTCAGCTTACCACGGAATGTGAGGAGCTGCTTGACGCCCAGATATGCATCGCCTGCACCCATCAGTACGATGTTCTGGGAGTCGAAGCCTTCAAGATAATTGTCCCAGAGGTAGCAGAGAAGCTCCTTTGTTTGGTTCTGGAGCTCTGCCTCGCTGTGTCTGGGCTTAAAGCCAGGGGCATCATCAGGGTGAGTGATGTATGTTGGAAAATTGACATCGATGACGCCAAAGCCATTTGAGATTGCCCAATCGATATAGTATCGTACTGGGTCTGCTGTAATCGTGTTGTGCGAGTGAATTTTGCCAGTAATAGGGTCGGGAGTCGCAAGAAGCTCAAGTCTGTTCATCGTCAGTGGGTGAAACACGAAATGGAACGAAACTCAAGCTCAGGACGTACGAATCGTGAATAATGACCAGGATTTTCTTCGCAAAATAGATTCCAGAGGTAGCTAGAACCATGTTCTCAAAACTTGCACTCAAGTTGTCCCGGCGTATGAACAGGGTGGTCATCTTATGGTCTTTGATCAGTTTGGCCGCTTGGGCATATCTCAACTCATCATGCAGTCGCACCGAACCAGGGGTATCTAGTTCTTCGACCGAGATAATACCATCGCGCATGCAATCCCAAAATGGCGCCTGACAGGCCTTGACTTGGTCGAGAACGTATTTGGAAGTTTTGTTGATGGGTGGGATTTTCATTCGCATTGGCGGCTCGCCCATTAAGGTCTTCGCTACCGCAAGTGCGGAACGAGAGATGGCGCGAAGGTTGTACCCTCCTTCTAAACATACTGCTACCCTCCCGTTGGCGAGAGACATGAGCATATGTGTCATGTGAGAGTAGCATTCCGGCGTGACATAGCAGCCACCAAGCTCGTCGCCTGCTGCGGCATCGAAGCCGGCTGAGACTATAACGAGATCTGGGTCGAATTCTTGGGCGATTGGCATTACAATCTTTTGGAATGCTGCCATGTACTCGCCGTCACCCATGCCTTGGTCATGCCAACCTATGTTGACATTCTTGCCCATTCCAAGGCCGACACCGCAGTTTTCCAGGCCACCATCCGGAATTTCTTCATGCTCGGGTGCACCAGGGTAGAAGAGGCCGTTTTGGTAGACGTGGATGGAGATATAGAGCACGTTCGGATCATCGTAGAAGATATTTTGGATTCCGTTCCCATGGTGCACATCCCAATCTAAGATCAAAACCTTACGGCATATCTCAGGGTAGTCGGCCATGCAGACCTTCGCGGCTATGGGGACGTTGTTGAATATACAAAAGCCCATCGACTCGTTGTGCTCCGCATGGTGGCCAGGGGGTCGAATGACAGCAATTGCATTCTTGACTTTGCCTGCTACGACATTCTTGCAAGTCTCAATAGCTCCACCAGCTGAGATGAGAGCAGCCTCGAAGGTAAGATTGCCGACGTACAGAGACTTCCGGCCGTTGTCCATCTCTGTAGTCATAGCTCGCAACTCCACCGAGGATTTCTGATTTAAATTATGAACCCATTCAAAATGTGAAGCTGTATGTGCCGTACAAACTTCCGCCATCGTAGCCTCACGAGCACTGATTCTCCACATCCAGCTTGAAGGAGACCGTTTGAGCGCTTCTGCGAGCTCAGAATCACTGCCATTGAATATGAGACCCCCTCGGCGAAATTCTTGGAAGATAGCTTCTATCCTTCGAGGATCCTCGGGGTGATGTGGACTTTGCGAAAAATCGGCATTTGCATGCATCTTCATCCGAGCATCATAGCAGCAGCCAGTAGGGAGGTGGAATTTGCGAGGCGAAGGCTCGGGTCCCTCCTCTTCTTGAGATTCAGGCTGATCGCTATCTTGGGTAGAAGTCAATGGTTCCATATCGTCTAGTTGGTGTAGTACCCGAGGGTCGACAAAGCCATTCTGGAGATGCGAGTCGTCGTTGACAGCTTCGTTATCATGCATGACCGTATCTGTCTCACTGGTCTCAACTAGACCAGGAGGTAGAGCTGACTCCATCATAAGCCCGACGCAGGTATCGGTACTGCTAAAGTTTTGACGTGTTGGACTTGTCCTAAATATAAGTCAGTGAAAAGCTAGCCAAAAGCAGGATTGCAAAGAAGAGAAAAGTTAAAGAGCAAAATATGGGCCTATGATTAGAAAGAAGGATGGCTAAATAGCGTGCTTGACCTGCAAAGATGATTTCTTAAATTATGGGAACATATTCGCTGGAGTCTAAGAAAGACGGGCCGAGAAACAGAGCCTTCTCTGACTGAAGGATGAAATAGCGAATGCATTAACTTCCCCTCTCCATAAAGCATTAGAAAGGGTCATCTCCTCCATAATTAGACAAGATCTGATATTTTCATAGTCTCTAACAAGAAAGACAAAGTAAAACAGCAGCAAGGGAAAGCCAGCGTTCATAGTCAAGGACCAGTGAGCAAAGCATGTTTCAAGACAGCGAAAACAAATTCCCAATACAATACAGTCTCCTATTACGTATGGAAAGCATAAAATAAATAAAGAATCGCATTTAACAACAAAGGTGCACTTCTGGGTGACTATCCAGAGAACTAGCACAGAGGTCATCGCTGCATAACGATCATGTGATGCAACAAAGCACTCGCCCATCGTTGATCGCAATGATTTGAACACTTGTCCATATCTGCAACCGTAAACATTCTTTACGCTGGCGCTATCAAAAAGCGCAAAAGTGAGGTGGTGGTGAAGTGGTGTAGAGGGGAAACACGTACTGTATCTAAGGTCGAAGCTCCCTAGTAGCAGCCTATGTAGTCGAGTATGTCGACGGTCTGCATGCGGTCTGAGATGCTCATTCAAGTAGAAATCCACTTAATTGACTTGCGAGTTTATGCAACGAGCTCATGAGAGGGATTATAAAATTGCAAAGTTGGCGGTGATGTTGTATCGTAGAGGAAGAAGAGTTGGAAGATGATTTGGTCGATGCGATTTGGCGAATTTGGTGGGCGCCTTAGGTTCGAGGCTCCAAACTTTCGCTTTGCGTGCTCGCATCAAATCGACGCTTGGTATAAAGAAAAATACTATTTTCTCTGTTCAATATAATTGGAATTCTTCTAGAGGAATTGACAAACTCACGGTATGAGTTTAATATTTTGTTTTGTGGAACGAGCCAGCCTACCAAGTTCCGTAGGCAAGACTTGAAGCACCCCAGAACGTGGAGGAGGTAATATTAAGTTGGATTTGATCAATAATTAATATGTTTATTTAGATTGTACTCTTTGTACCATATACTTTCATTAACTTCCTTCTAGCTCTCTACTTTGTCGTACTATTATATAATCTGCGCCTTCCCCTCATAAGTATCTTCTCTCTTTTCCCCCTTCCTCTTCAAATCCATCCTTCCTCCAGCCTTTCTCAAGTATTACTTTTGACAGTACCTTTTCTCTCTCCTTTCCCTTCACTTGATTCTATAATACTAGTACTTTAAATATGGTTACTAAGAGATCAATTCTAGTAGATTATATAAGTTCCCCAGACATCTTCAAGTCTATAATATTAAAGGGAGTCCAACCACCTTATTCAAACCCCAATCACTTATATTTCAAAAGACACCCCTACGATCGGAAACAATAAAACAATCCAATACTTTAAATACAGAATGCCTATAAAACCATATTATTTCACATAATCACATTTCACCATCCCTCAATAAATCCCAAAAATCTCACTCGAAAAAAGCATATGCTAACCACCTCGCACCAAATCCGCGAGGCCGAGAACCAAGACCAGAAATCCACTACCCAACAGTCAATCCGGAACCAAATCGCTGTTATTAGATCATGAGCGACGAGATTCCAAGCGCCAGGAAGACGAATAGGAAAAAGCTATTTTGCGGATTCACGTGTTCCACGTCTGGACAATAGACATTTACGGTCTTCCTGTACATAGTTGAATACAGATACTCATACCGCTCAGTCTAGCCATCGGCCTTCGGAAGTTCGGGGATGTAGAATCGCTCGGGGTACTAAAGTTGAACGAACGGTTAACGCAGCGAGTTTCTCCCTCAAGCAGTTTCTTAGCCCGCGAAATCACCTCGTGTTGGTGCTCAGTTCAGGGGTACTATATCTCGTTCCATCTTCGCCACAGGACGCAGTATGAAATTTCTATAGAGCTGCCGTGAGAATGGTCTTGTAGGTGAAGCATTGAATGACCTAACGCTACAGGGCTTCTATAGGAAACAGCGCTGTTTGAGAATCGTTGGAGGGGGAAAGATATCCGGGGATGAGGGAATATAATAACGTTAGGTTTTCTGGTAGAGATTAGATAGGTGCCTTTTATCTGCGAGGGATGGATGGTGTCCATGGCCTTGACTTTGACGTTTGGGAATCTGTGCTACGTTTAGTAGGCCATACACTCTGCTCGCATTGCTTACGTATAAGACAATATCGATAATGTCGATTTGAGAGACAGCCTTGTTTGAGTCGAATACACGGAGATAGATAGTAAGCATAGTAAGCGAGCTGCTCGAGAGTTGGTGGCTGCACCTCACACCATTGCATTGCACTTTCTGAACAAGGGTACAACTGTACTAAACTAAGCCCCCACCCCGTCCACAACCCTCAATATCCATGTTTTTAGCCTGACAATGAGCTCGAATCTCAAAGTCTACCTTTAACTAGTCCATCTCTGTCACGCAAAGAAAGGTACAATCAGACTCATGACTCTCTCACTACGTTACAACCGAAGTTGGGCCAAGAGGGGAGAATTACTTTCCGGCATCCACCTTGGCAATGTACGCAAGGAGATCGAGAACACGACGCGAATATGCCCATTCATTGTCGTACCAGCTGACCAGCTTCACGAAGTTCTTGTTGAGAGAGATTCCGGCCTTGGCATCGAAGATGGAGGAGTTGGGGTTGCCGTTCATGTCGGTGGAGACGATCTCATCCTCGGTGTAACCGAGTATGCCTAATCTGGGTTAGCAATTGAGGTGGAAAGTGCAATTCGGACTTGCCCTTGAGAGGTCCGTCGGCGGCCTTCTTGACAGCAGCCTTGATCTCGTCATAGGTAGCACCCTTCTCAATGCGGCAGGTCAAGTCAACAACAGAGACATTGGAGGTTGGCACTCGCATGGACATTCCAGTGAGCTTGCCATTGAGATCTGGGATGACCTTTCCGACAGCCTTGGCGGCACCGGTGCTGGAGGGAATGATGTTCTGAGCAGCGGTACGGCCTCCACGCCAGTCCTTGGCAGATGGGCCATCGACGGTCTTCTGGGTAGCAGTGTAGGAGTGGATGGTGGTCATCAGGCCCTCGATGATGGTGAACTCATCATTGATGACCTTAGCAAGAGGAGCAAGGCAGTTGGTTGTGCAAGAGGCGTTGGAGATGACATCGGCCTTGCCATCGTAGGTCGTGTTATTCACGCCCATAACGTACATCGGAGCATCCGCGGAGGGTGCAGAGATGACAACCTTCTTTGCGCCACCCTTCAAGTGAGCCTTGGCCTTGTCGGTGGTGGTGAAGACACCAGTGGACTCGACAATGTAGTATGCACCGGTCTCGCTCCATGGGATGTTGGCGGGGTCACGCTCAGTGTAGAACTTGACAAGCTTTCCGTTGACCTTCAATCCAGAGTCGGTGGCCTCGACCTCGCCCTTGAATGGACCGTGTTGGGAATCATACTTGAGCATGTATGCCTGCAGTCGCCATGCGTTAGCAGATGTTTGAAAATTTGGGATCCGATAGCGGGGTACGTGGGGACTCGAGAAGTGTAACTTGAAAACTCGGAAGGGAGAGACTAACAGCATAGTGTGGCTCGATGAATGGATCGTTGACTGGAGACAGCAGAGAAGTCAGCAATTGCTCTGTTTGTATCGAGTTGGGAAGGGGTTGATGTAAATCTGAAGATAAATTCGGGACTTTAAGACGCACCGGCGACGATATCGATGTCATCGTGCTCAACAGCGTTTCTGAAGACGATACGACCAATGCGGCCAAAACCGTTGATTCCAACCTTGACAGGCATGATTGCTGCGGAGGATTAGCAGATTGAAATGGTGATTTGGAGTGGTTGGATGGTGATGATGATTGTGTGTGGCAGGTTTGGTTGAGCGGATAGGGCTAGAGGAACGAGAAGAAGCGCAGAGGATAGAAGAAGTTTGGAGGATGAGGAGAACAGAGCGTGAGGTGGATGACTTACTAGATTGATGATATTCCGAGGTTGCTTAGTTTTGAGTTATCTGAGGGACTTGGGGATGGAAGTATTTGTATGAAGACAGGTGGTTGTGGAATGATCGGGAGAGGAAGATGGTGGGTTGGTGGGGTGTTGAGGAAAGCTTGGACGCCACCTTTTTTCAATCGAGGGGCTAAAATGGGCACGTAGATTGCCATCACGTGCTACTAATTAGTATCGGACCAATGTTTATTTTGCTGAGCAAAGTAAATACAGTAATCTCCCTCTCTCCAGCTATTCGAGAGCCTTTCTTCCCGTAAGCGCCTTTTCTCTCCTCTCACTCCAGATGATCCATCGTATATTTACGCCCCGATCCATCAAATCATCAGACCAGCAATCCATCCTCTGTTGCTCCTCGCAAGGCTGTATGTGCGGGAGATATCGGTTTGACTCGGTAGTAAAGGCTCATTCATCCTTCCTGCCCCCCGACGATTATCGTGTTACCGGTAATACTCTACGAAGGAGAACAGGAACAGTCCATCTCTGATTCCCCCTTCCTTTGCCCCTCGTTCGTGGATATCCAAGTGATTTGTGATTCCATACGGATATAGGGGTGAGCCGGATTACCACCGCTCTTACGAAGTACAATGCGAGCATCTTTGTCAGCCACGCTCCACGCCACATCAGTCGTCCGCACGTGCTTTCACCAGATTTTCCCTCTGCATGGCTGACTTCTCCTGTGAGTCAATCCTCGTTCTCAAATTACCTCATCTGTTTGTTTTGTTTACTTATCTTGCTCTTTTCTTAGGGATTGTAGCCACCGAGATTCTGTGGTTGGTAAAACCATTCATAATAATCCACGCACGCCGTCCCATTCTCCTACGCCGCAGCCAATTGGCCAAATCCTCGGCCTTGGTTTTGCAGACGCAGAGATAAGCCCCACGCCCAGAGCGAGGACTCCAGCGAGAGCTTTCTAGCTGTCATAGAGACCGCACCAGCATTGCCCTGCTTCGGCCATGAGCAGTGGAGAGCTGGGTTTGCGTTGTAAGCTTATATCAAAGGGTTACTTATATAGAGTCACGTGCTCGTATCTCCCATTAACGAGACGCTCATCTTATACGACAGCTGCATGCTTCATGTCCAGACTCTCCGAGTTCCAGTAGCAATTAACATTCTGGACCTTAACAATTTAAGAATAAATGTCGTAATGCCTTAACTTTAAAATATCAATTGAAACTATGACAAGGACTTGCTTGCAAGGGCTCCGGAGCAAAGAAAGAAGAACATAAGGGATATTAATGGATGTACTTTTGTCGTCGGTAGGAATATATGGAAAGTAGCAAAACTTGAAAGCCTCATACCATTCGCAATATGAAATCTTTCCAATTTATTATGAAAGCAAGGTAAATTCTACCAACACAATCTAAAGCATTAGATTCGAGCTCGACGAGATGGCTCGAGATTTATATCACGTGATATTTTCAGAGCTCCACTTGCTAGCTTCGATCACCCGAGATTTGTCGACTTCAAGCTCAACTTCCACTCCTCGAACCACCGCATTCTCCACGACGCCTCGCAATTGACCACCCAAGCTCAATTGGACCTCT
The DNA here is from genome assembly GCA_003988895.1 of Hyphodiscus sp. D1413. Classification (NCBI taxonomy): domain Eukaryota; kingdom Fungi; phylum Ascomycota; class Leotiomycetes; order Helotiales; family Hyphodiscaceae; genus Hyphodiscus; species Hyphodiscus sp. D1413. The sequence continues at coordinate 46,663 of QYAO01000053.1, forward strand.
CGAACCCTCATCCCATCCCTGATACAACTCACCGCTCTCCAGGCCTTCAAAATGCTGCGCCAGCAAGTTCTCCGAAGCTCGCGACCCATCGTACGATCCATTCAGGTCCGGAAAGCCCACGCGTATGAATATCCCCAGACACTCACTTCCAGCACCGAGACATGAGCTGACTACTACTCGACTGCAGAATCTCGAATCCTACTCTAGCGAACATTGAGAAGAGATGGGAAGGCATGCCACCGCAGGAGCAGGCGGATCTGTGGATGGCGTTGCGTGATCGTATGAAGGCTAATTGGGCTGAGTTGACGGTGCAGGAGAAGAAAGCTGGTACGTGTGGAAGTCTTGTAGATTCGATCGTCTCCCCGCCATGGTTTTCCGGTTCTGCGAGCTCGAGAGACATCCTCCGAGTTGGCATCATCACCAATCCGAAACATTCCCGACGAGCTTCGTTTACTCAAGGCCTTGTGACATGAAAGCTAATTTCCTTCTAACAGCATACTACATTGCCTTCGGCGCCCACGGTCCCCGAGCTCTACCTCCTCCGGGTGAAGGCTGGAAAGTTGCTGCGTACACGGGTATCGGTATTGGAGTTTCATTCCTCCTCTTCGTTGGTATCCGATCTTTTGCTCGTCCTGGGCCAGATACCATGAACAAGGAATACCAGGAGGCCACGAACGAGTACTTGAAGGTATGTTTAGTTTTACTTTGGTGCTACTATAGCCAAGTTGGACTAGAGACTTTTCGGAAAGGGATATATGGATGGGAGCTTTTTGGGCCGGGAATAGTTCGCAATTCTACCTGCAATTGGACTCAGGCTCGCGGAATCTGGACAGCATCACAGTGGGATTAATGCACGAGCTAATCTCTCCATCACAGGCACAAAACAGCGAACCTATCTCTGGTATCTCATCCGAGGGCTACGTCGGCAAAGGCCAAGTTCAAAGCCCACCGAAGTCAACGAAGTAGAGCAAGACACTTCCTCTCTCTGCTATCCGTCACATAACTAATCGATTTCCTTTGTCTGAAATGGTCCAAGGGACGTTTGCAAATGACCAAAAGTCTTGGATGCGGGTGGACTGGTTTGAGATGATGGTGGATGGTGGAGGTGTAAGCGGACGAGAGAGGAGATGGTCCAAGGGGGATACTTGTACAAAGATCTGAACTGCGTAGAATGCTTCTAAACACTCTACCTCTCCACCTTTTCCAGACTAGAATTGTGCACGGGAGTCAAGCGACGATGTTCAACCAGAAGTATATTTCCTCTGCTACTTCTACCTCAATACACACCATCCCTCCAGCCCGTAACCTTCCAAACGCAGAGCCCTAAATCCCGATCCCGATCCCAAAATATGCACAATCATGCCCAGCCCAGCGTAAAAACTCTCTTACATCCCGCTACTCCCAACCTTCCTATACGTCTCAAAACTCCCCACAACCTCCTGCCCACTCTCCCTCCTCTCCCTCTCCTCCTCCCGCCTTTTGAAAACAGCTTCTTCCTTCTCAAAAGCCTGCTCAAATAAACTGCCCTGTCCCCTCGACCAGCAGCGCGGCATGGCAGCAGGAGCTTTACTCCCGTCGCTGTTGACGTGGTGGGGAGGGTCGCTGTCGGTGAACTGGCTACTGGAGCTGTCGTGGCCGCGCACAAACGCGTCGTCTACGAGGGAATACCGTATGGTGGATCCTGGACCGTGGAACATGATCTCGCCGAGCACGGATTCCATGATGGAGCGGAGGCCGCGGGCGCCGATGCCGCCTGTGCTGCTGTGCGCTGCGGTGTTCTTGGGGTTGGCGTTGGCTTTTGGGTTAGCGTCGAGGGCTCGCTCGGCGATGGCGAGGAGGGCGAGGGTGGTGAATTTTAGGTCGATGTTGTATGTTTTGAAGAGGGCGGTGTATTGTTTTACGAGGGAGCTCTTGGGTGCGGTGAGGATGGAGACTAGTTGGGGTAGAGAGAGGGGTTGAAGGGAGGTGATGATGGGGATCCGACCAAGGAGCTCGGGGATGAGACCGTATGTCTGCAAGTCCTGCGGTGTGCAGTGCTCAAGCGGGAACTCGGGTTTCCCTCCAGATGTGGAGGACGAGGAGCGTACTTCTGCTCCGAAGCCGAGAGACGAGCCGGACTGTAGACGGGAGGTGATTATTTTCTCCAGTCCGACGAATGCCCCGGCGAAGACGAAGAGGATGTTGGAAGTGTCGATTGTATACTGGTCACTTCGAGCTGCTGCCTGGCCTCCCATATCACGTCCTCGCTCACCCCGACCAACAGTATCGCGTTCGGATGAACGGTTCTTTTCGTTCTTTGCACTTACCGTCACGGTACTCCCCTCTATCATTTTCAGAAGTCCTTGTTGGACCCCCTCGCCTGAGACGTCACGACCGTGAGTCATGACTGCTGGCTTGGCTAGTTTGTCGACTGGGGAGGACTCAGAGTTAGCATTGCTTTCATGGGCCATAGTAAGGAGGAAGCGAGTAGGATCTAAGATGGAGGAGAATCTCTCTGGAGATCAAATCTCGTAGCCTCTTGACCAACCTGAAAGAGAATGAAGAACTCGGAGCATACCCACCTTCGTCGAAGAAAATTATTCCTGTCTCACACTTGGAAATGTTGTGGTTTGAGGCTAGCAACAGGCGTTCGATAGAGGATTCTATGTCCGTTCCTATGTATCCGGCTTGGGTTAGGGCCGAGCAGTCGACCGTTGCAAAGGGCACTTCGAGAATGCGGGACAGTGTTTGGAGAACTGATATGTTAAGTTGGGTGGAAGAAAGAGTTTGGTTGGTTGAGGCTTACTGTATGTCTTTCCCACTCCTGAAGGTCCAAGTAGCAGGATATTCGACTTCTCGATGATGGTAACATCATTGTCCGCAAGTCCCTTCGATCCCAGATCAGGCTCTTGCTGAACTGGAGGCGGATTCAAATCCACCGTCTCCACATGGCCAGGGAACTCATCTAGTAGCAATAAATCTCTATTGGCAGCTCTGGAACCGCGTCCCTGGGAGTGAAGTCGTGACATACTTTCAAGAGGATGAGCATTCCGCTCTCTCTCCTTCAACCTCAATCTATCCTCCTTTTCTCTTGTCTCTTGTTCCTCAGCTTCCAACCTCCTCATCTCTCGAATCCGTTGATAATGGTTAAATATTGCCACACTCGTGACTTTCTTCGCCTTCGTCTGTCCTACCACATATTTATCCAGATGGTCTTTCAACAGACGAGGAGTCAGACGTGTTGTTCCTGATTTTGAGGCTTGAGCTATGGGTCCGACTACGGGAGCTCCTGGCTCGTAGGAACCAGTGAAACCCTGACCCGCTCCTGAGAAGTCGGAGTGTCGATAGGTTGATGAGAATCGTATGATGGGGTGGCGAAAGAGTAATCTACCTTTTTGGAGAGTCCGGTTGATGGCCGGCATGTTCGGCGGTGAGAGGGATCTCTCATAACTGCTTCATTGAGGATGGGATGATGCTCTTGGGCTGAGCTTCAGTTGAGTAACTTTGAGGAGGTTGGACGAGAGGTGGGGAGGTTGAGTCGGGTCGAATTCAAGCTCAGGGTCGCGGGAGAGGTAGATGTGAAGAAGGAGAAGTAGTTTTGTCAGCCTGGAGCTAAGAAGAACAACGACTTAAAACAACAACCTCTCAAATGAAGCTCAATTGCAAGATATCTGAGAATACTTGGGATTCAAAGAGAAGAAGAATCGATATCACGTGTGTCAAAGTGTCGATAACGTTGGGCGCCTTTCACTCAAGAGCAGCTCGCCTATCCCATAGCGCGTCCTCCCCACCCATTTTGCAGGGATTAGGACGTCATTTGGAGCTGTTGAACATCCCATCCATTCCCAGAATTGGAGGCGGCGAATATCTGAGCGAACCTCGCAAGATATCTCGCACAATTTCAGAGTTGTTGGAACATTCTCTCGCGACTTATCATCGAGGAGAATTTCGAATCTTGTTTAATCTTCTTGAAACGAAGGGATCAAAAATTTGCATTCCACTCATAGAGCAGTTTGGCGCCTCGTTCAACATTGACACCCTTGAGCAGACGAGCTCCCAACCACTCTCCTTCTCCACTCCAAACTTATACCAAAGATGGATCCTGTCGCTCAGAACTCGGACAATGCCCTTGTGAATGGCAAAACTGCCAATGGAATCCCAAACGACGGAACTGGTAGGTTCAGTCTGTCCATCTATGCAACTTGAACCTGGCTAACTGTCCCAGGCGTTGTCAAACTCGATCCTTGGCTGTCTCCCTTCAAAGAGGCACTACGACATCGATATGCCAAAGCAGAACAATGGATCAAAACAATCGACGAGACCGAGGGAGGATTAGAGAAGTTCAGCAGAGTTCGTACACTCCACAGCGGCTGCATTCCCGAGACTGACGATGGTAGGGCAGAGAGAAGTTCGGATTCAATGTTGATAGTCACAACAACATCACCTATAGGGAATGGGCGCCTAATGCTACGCAAGCATCCCTTATTGGTGATTTCAGTATTTCTTCCCTCCATGACAGACTTTCTCTTCCCACGAGCGGCGTACTAATGAACAGTAGATGATTTCAGCCGAGATTCACATCCCATGAAGAAAGACCCATTTGGTGTGTTTGAGGTGGTGATACCTGCGAAAGATGGACAGCCTGCTATTGCACACAATTCGAAGATCAAGGTACGCTCCTCTAGGGTACGTCGTATTGCTATTGCTAATGCCTTCTAGATCTCAATGGTCACACCCTCCGGGGAACGAATCGAACGTCTACCAGCATGGATCACATATGTCACCCAGGACCTACACGTCTCCCCAGCCTACGATGCTCGGTTCTGGAACCCTCCAACGAACGAACGATATGTCTTCAAACATCCTCGAGCTAAGAAGCCCGAAAGCGTACGAGTCTACGAAGCACATGTTGGAATTTCTTCACCAGAGTTGAGAGTGTCCCTATACAAGGAGTTCACACAGAATACGCTGCCGAGAATACATCATCTGGGATACAATGTCATTCAACTCATGGCTATCATGGAGCATGCCTATTACGCAAGCTTCGGCTACCAGATCAACAGCTTCTTCGCTGCAAGCAGTCGTTATGGCACACCCGAAGAGTTGAAGGAGCTCATTGATACTGCACACGGACTTGGCATCACTGTTCTGCTTGATGTAGTTCACAGCCATGCCTCCAAGAATGTGTTGGATGGGTTGAATGAGTTCGATGGCACGGATGCTTGCTACTTCCACGCGGGAGCTAAAGGCAAGCACGAGTTGTGGGACAGCAGACTTTTCAACTACGGAAGTCATGAAGTCTTGAGATTTCTTTTGAGCAATTTGCGGTTCTGGATGGATGAATATAATTTCGATGGATTTCGGTTTGACGGCGTTACGAGCATGCTTTATACCCATCATGGAATTGGAACGTGAGTTTCAACGATCAAGTCATTGTCACTGCTAACTTTGTAGGGGATTTTCGGGAGGCTACCATGAATACTTCGGCCCTGGAGTTGACGAGGATGGCGTTGTTTACTTGATGCTTGCAAACGAGATGCTGCACCAGCTCTACCCGGAGACGATTACCATTGCTGAGGACGTCTCGGGCATGCCGGCACTATGTATTCCACTCTCGCTCGGCGGAATTGGATTTGACTACAGACTGGCAATGGCTATTCCAGATATGTGGATCAAGATCTTGAAAGAAAAGAAAGACGATGAGTGGGATATGGGAAATATCACCTTCACATTAACCAACCGAAGACACGGCGAGAAGACGATTGCATACTGCGAAAGCCATGATCAAGCGTAAGCAGTTCCCGCAAATTTAGAGGCCTCCTACTAATATCGTCCAGTCTCGTTGGAGACAAGTCTATCATGATGCACCTCTGCGACGCAGAAATGTATACCAACATGTCCACGCTCTCTGAATTGACTCCGACTATCGAGCGGGGCATGTCTCTACACAAGATGATTAGACTCCTTACACATGGTCTCGGCGGTGAAGGCTACCTCAACTTCGAAGGCAACGAGTTCGGTCATCCAGAATGGCTCGACTTCCCTCGGGAAGGGAATCAAAACAGTTTCTGGTACGCCCGTCGGCAATTCAACCTCCCTGACGATAAACTTCTCCGGTATCAATTCCTCAACGAGTTCGACGCAAAGATGCAACACACGGAAGAAAAATATGGCTGGTTGCATTCCGAGCAAGCTTACATTAGCTTGAGGAACGAAACCGACAAAGTTGTAGTATTTGAGCGTGCTGGTCTGCTCTGGATCTTCAACTTCCATCCCACGAAGAGCTTCGCCGATTACAGAGTTGGCGTGGAACAGAGTGGCACGTATAGAGTGGTGTTGAATACGGACGACAAGGCATTTGGTGGGTTTGAGAGAATCGATGCTGCAACCAGGTTCTTTACTACGCCGTTTGGGTGGAATGATAGGAAGAATTTTACGCAGGTCTATATTCCTACTAGGACTGCTATTGTTCTCGCGCTCGAGAGTACGCTCTGAGTAAAAATGGTGACAAAAACTGGGCTGGGGCAAAGGGGGGGGGGGGGATTGCATTGGCTTTAGAGGGATTTTGGAGCGTTTATTTGATGTTTAGATAGCTTGGTAACGTAAGGCATTTCGCTGGGCAATGATAGGGAATTGAGCTAAGTCACGCGCTGTAACCTCAAGTCGTACATACCTCTCTCGTCTTAAGCCATTCACTTTTCATTGAGGCTCCTGCCTCCCCGCCATATATTGCTATTCTCAAGAATCTCGAAGACCTCTCCCATAGAAAAGCAAAGATTATTCGAGATCTCTAAAGGTCTTCACGTCACGTGCTAGAGACCTTGAATACCCCTATTAATGTTGAGGCTCCTGATTCATCGATCCGTAAGCCACTCTTCCCAGGGAAACTTGTGAGTGAGAACAAGAATTATTCTGTCCTTTCATGCGAAGTAAAATATTTACTCGACATTCTCTAACCAAAACAACTCCTATTTCAAAGGATAGAAGAACCAGCTCTGCGGAGCTTCTCGGGTGTCACGGGCGACTGGACGACGGAGTATGATTTTGCACGTTGCCCAAAGTGACTTAGCGCAAATTGCATCTCGAGCTTCGCTAGCCGGCTCCAAACTTTGCAAACCACATACCATCAACTCCCGTCATCAACCTCCCACTCCACTCCCACATATACGCTCTTCGATCCATCGTCAAAGATGTTCCGAAGGTAAGATTCACCTCGAGAAGTTCCCACCGACTGCTCCGAGTTCCATTGGTGATCAATTGAGCTGACTAGACCTTCGGCATCAGCGCCCTTTCCAAGACGGCCGTACGAGCTTCGCGCTCTGCCTTTAGACCAGCTGTAAGTCGAGATGAAGGCAATACCTATTGCGAAGGAACGAAGCTGATCTGACATTTCGAAGGTTTCTACCAGTCTGCGAGCTGCGTCGGCTCGATTCGCGAGCGACAGTGCGTTACAAGGAAAGATTCATCAGGTCATTGGAGCCGTCGTAGATGGTGAGTCGCTCTGAAAACTCTTTCCAAGCCCGCAGAATGATACTGATGACCCACAGTCAAGTTCGATACTGATAAACTTCCCCCGATTCTTAACGCCCTCGAAACAGATAACAACGGCCAGAAGCTGGTGCTCGAGGTCGCGGTATGTCAATGCAGACCAGAATAAGCATCAATGGGAACTGATAAGCATGGCAGCAACATCTGGGAGAAAATGTCGTTCGAACAATTGCTATGGACGGTACCGAGGGTCTCGTCCGTGGTCACCGCGCAACCGATACTGGTATGTGTTGACGGATCCCCGGTCTTCTATGCGAGCGTGTCTCGGCAGCAGTAGCTTTCAAGACATATCACGATGTAGCGTCCTTCAAGGTGATGAATTTACTGACTCCTACGCTATCTAGGATCGCCAATTATGGTCCCAGTTGGCCCAGGAACTCTTGGTCGTATCATGAATGTCACAGGTGACCCAATCGATGAGAGAGGACCTATCAAGCACACAAAGAGACTTCCCATTCATGCCGATGCCCCTGCCTTCACCGAACAATCCACATCCGCAGAAGTCTTGATTACCGGTATTAAGGTCGTCGACCTACTCGCCCCATATGCTCGTGGTGGAAAGATTGGTCTCTTCGGAGGAGCCGGTGTCGGAAAGACTGTGTTCATTCAAGAGTTGATCAACAACATTGCTAAGGCTCACGGTGGTTACTCAGTCTTCACTGGTGTTGGAGAGCGTACACGTGAGGGTAACGATCTATACCACGAAATGCAGGAGACTCAAGTTATCCAACTTGATGGCGAGTCTAAGGTCGCCTTGGTGTTCGGTCAAATGAACGAGCCCCCGGGAGCCCGTGCTCGTGTTGCTCTTACTGGGTACGTGCAATTTTATTATTTCTCTCTTTGCAAACATAGGATTCGGCAGGCGCTCTAGTGAGCCTAGCATTCCAAATGCTACTGTCGCAACTAATCAGCGACGTCGGTTTGCATGTTGCTGATTATTTTCGTCCTGTTTGACATCTCAAACCTTTCGTTCGCATTTGGGATCATCAACTAACGCTTTACAGCTTGACCGTCGCAGAGGTACGTACTTGGGGAGGGTCTACGGGGCTTTAGAACGTATCTTTGGAAGACCTCTAAAACTCTCTAACAGCCTGCCGAAACCTTCTAAAACCCTTTCGAATGAAGCAATAACTAACTCCCATACAGTACTTCCGTGATGAAGAAGGTCAAGATGTGTTGCTCTTCATTGACAACATTTTCCGATTCACCCAAGCCGGTTCCGAAGTGTCTGCTCTTCTTGGTCGTATCCCATCTGCCGTCGGTTACCAACCTACTCTCGCCGTCGACATGGGTCTCATGCAAGAACGTATCACAACCACCACTAAAGGATCCATTACCTCCGTCCAAGCCGTCTACGTCCCTGCTGATGATTTGACTGATCCTGCTCCTGCTACCACCTTCGCCCATTTGGACGCCACCACTGTCTTGTCCCGTGGTATCTCCGAGTTGGGTATCTACCCGGCCGTCGATCCTCTTGATTCCAAGTCCCGTATGCTGGATCCCCGTGTCGTCGGACAAGATCACTACGACACCGCCACCAAGGTCCAACAAATGCTCCAGGAGTACAAGTCGCTGCAAGATATCATTGCCATTTTGGGTATGGATGAATTGTCGGAAGCTGACAAATTGACTGTCGAGCGTGCCCGAAAACTTCAAAGATTCTTGTCTCAACCTTTCACCGTTGCCCAAGTTTTCACTGGTATTGAGTAAGTATTACCAGTCTCTATCAATTATGGCACGTTCTAATTATTTACAGGGGTATTTTGGTCGATCTCAAGGACACCATCCGATCATTCAAGGCCATTATGAACGGTGAGGGTGATGATCTGCGTAAGTGCCCTTACCCCCTCCATCGTTTACCACAGCTCTTCGCTAACATCTAAACAGCGGAAAGTAGTTTCTACATGACAGGTGACATCGATGCAGCTCGTGCTAAGGGAGAGAAGATTTTGGCCGAACTGTAAGTTTCCAGCTCAGCCCAGTCCCAACATTCGCTAACACCTCGATAGGGAGAAGCAGTAAATAATTCCCAGTGGTGTACTAGATGGTTAGGGGAAGTGTATACTGGTTGCGGTTCAGAATTGCGTGGGCGGACTGAGTGTACAGGAAGAGAGAAGAAAGAATTCAAAACGGTCGTCTGCTCTGCTCTGATCACTTTTTTCTTTACCGCATCACTCGAGCATCTCCCTTTTGTAGCTTGTAACAATCAGATGATTTCCTTTCAAAAGCTACCTTGTCCCGGGCCAGTCCGATATGAGTCTTTCGGAAAGGGCAGCTATCGAACCTAACCTCGCTAGCCTTCAACAGCCTCTTATCCATCATCCTGAACCCTGTCCTTAATTGACATGCAGCAGAGTGGTGTACAATTAATTGAACGTGTATCGTAGTTTTCGAATTCGAATTGTTCGATTTTAAGTCATGATAAAGTATCCGGCCCTCTTGAATCCCGTAGCCTTTGATACTCTAATATCCTACTGCGTTAATTTGCTTTGAATCTTTTGGCGAAGGTATTCATTGTTGGAAGCATTCTACGGTTGTGATCCCAACATTCATAGAACTACGAAGCCCTGTATCCTAATCTTTTATCTTATTTTAAATTTTGTAGAAGACTAGTAATAATAACATATCTCTATCACAGTCGGAATCGTTCCAAAAAAAAATTTGGTGCGTTTGGTGCATTATTCCCATCTTCGTAGCTTGGATTAAAAAACTCCTACTTCCATTTCGTAGTCGAACATCCTAATCTGACACTTTGATTCGAGATTTCCAGGCAAGTAGATAATTAACTCATCGGATATCCTAACAACCGATCCATTGTGTCATGTAATAGATCAATCCCCTCAGTTCTTCGGTTCCGTCTGTGTTGTTGATAGTTTAGGATGAGGAACAAAGGATTACAGCTACATAGGCTCGTTACAGAAACGTGTTCAGGAGGGCAGGAGCGAGGAGATTTTTGATACAGTAGCTTCGTGAGTGTCATCTAGGGAATCCATGAGCGGAGATGTTGCGTAGCGCGAACCTCCTAGGCTACTTAGTCGCTCCTACGTTAAGTTATCAGGAGCCTTGGGAAGTAGGTATAGAGGAGTGAGAACTTGCTTAGAATACTGTTGGAGTCGATGGCTTCCGATGTGCTAATCCAAGTTAGAATCCTGGATACTTCAGAGAGAATGTTGCAGTTTTGTATGCTTTATACTGTGATGCTCAGAGCCATAGGGGCTGGCTGGAACGAAACACATATGTACACTTGTCAGAAAATCAATCCATAAGTACTGAATATTCAGTCTGCAATACATTTTGCTAGAAAGTCGTGGTTTGGTCCTTCGTATGGTGTATTGCCTAACAGTGCTCTGAATGTGTCGGCGGTCGAAAGTTCTTCCTTCATAGGCACAGGTCCTGGTATCAGCTATTGGGCGTCAGATTTGAAGAGAACAAGAGCCTTCGCTTGCACATGGATCTGGAGAGAAGTTGACTAGGGCCTGTTTCATAGGAGGCCCTAGAACAATAGCTCTTCTCGTCACTTGACTGTTTCAACTGGAGGGAACGAGTGCACATTCTCGGCTTCCTAGACGATTCCATGATACTTTCGTACTTGTTCAACTCCTTTGACTACTAAATTAGATATGACTTCCATGAGGATCGTAGGATAAATCATGCTAAAGCGATCGACAGTTTTCGGACGCAGTAGCAATAGCCGAAGGTAGAGATTCGTCGTAGATTTCATTCGAAGTATTCGTGTTTTCTAGACGTAGAGATCTAAAATTCGAATAAACACCCGACGAGGTACTGATCACGTGACGAGGCATGCGCGGAGCTGGCTATTAATAGACGGCGGTTACTCATGGTTTCAAAACAAGAACCACACTGCACAAACTGTGTGAATCCAACCATTCAATCCGTGCAGAGGTTGTGCGTGGGATATTCTTTTGTACAAGTGTATCATATCCCGAGATCCATTAGATACGCACGCAGCGCACGGGGATTTAGTGACATGGAGGTTCGAAGTGATAAGATCGGCACATCTAGTCTCGTACAGTCTCTGATCGACAGTTCGATTGTGAAGGAAGATCTGAAAGTCCCATTGCCGGCAGATCAAGTCCCAAGCTTCAGGTCGCAGGAGTATATCAATCTGCTGTATCTGACAGCTCTACACGTGATATCAAAAACCTCAATAAGCATCTCACCAGACGCTTATCTATTGGCCAACACACGTCTCACCAGCATGCTTACCTCCGCTGTACATCCCCATATTGCATTTATAGCAGCTTGTCAGCTTTCTATTTGGCGGGGTCGTACAGGAATTGCAGGAATCCACTCCACCTCTTCCTAATACGGAGCTATCGCCCCCAAGAGCCTTCTGCTCCGCCACTCGCCCCGCGAACCATCACCCTCTCGCTATCAACGACGCCAATTTGATGCATATGCTGTACCTCCTCTCCTACAACAATGCATCCCAGACCCCAGCATCTCTCTTTGACGCAAGTCGAGGAGCTTGATGACTTTGCACACCCTTATGTACGGTTCATATACGTGGGGGAGGCGTTTTACGGACGTTGCTTGCATTGATAATAAGTCGAGGCCTCAGCCTCATGCTCGAGTGAGCTTGGCTTTTCTTTCCCCAACCAGTCTTGATGATTTTCTTTTCTTAGTTTCAGACTGTGCCGCTGCTGTACTTTGAGCACGTGGATATATCTCACTTCACCATGTCGGCGGAGTGTATGAGCCCACTACTTGACCTTTATATCCAGAATCAACAGACCTCATGTCCACCAGATCCGGTGGATGCAGATTACGGATGCCTCTGCGCCTCCTACTCTTTCACTTCGTGGTATTTGAGTACTCTTTGCATCAATTGCAATGGGGCGCAAACTCTCCAGAGTCCGTTGTCAAATCTCACGACCCTATGTCCTACTTTTACAAACATCTTACAGACTGAATATCCTGATGGGTGCAGACCCTACGTTAAGTTGATCTCATCTCTGACGTCGACAACTTCGACGCCACCCGAGAGTTCAAGCTCAGATCCAAGTTCGAGTTTAACATCCTCATCAATACCAGCAGAAACGACCATCGTTCTCTCCATGGTAACACCATCTCGCAGCCCCTCTACATCACTCTGGACTGTTACAGCATCTGCACTAACCCCCTCTCCCTCGTCGCATTCCTCCCAAACATCATCCTCAGGTCTCACCCCTTATCCAACGGCACTATCTTCTACCCCAAATTCAGCTTCTATCAGTGTCGCAACATCAACACCTATACCGACATCCACACCCACATCTACAACCACACCCACACCCACATCTACGCCCATACCAATATCTCCCACAGCCGACTCCCGATCATCTTCTGGCCTGTCAACCGGCGCAAAAGCAGGCATCGGAGTCGGCGCAGCAGTAGCCGCAATCGGAATAGCTCTCCTCATACTCCTCACCCTCCTCCGACGTCGAAAAAGGCGCATGAAAGGCTCTGGGTATGAACCAGACGATGGACGCGGGAATGGAGAAGGAGCCACCATACTAGCGGAGATACCCCGAGACGACGGTCCGCAATATCCTGTATCTGGGGGCTCCGAGAGATACGTGAATTCTGGGCCGGCGGTTGCAGGGGTTCGTGGTGGGAGGGAAAAGTTGGGAGTGGTTCCTAGTGGGAGGGCCAGACAGGTAAGAATCGATGGGGATGGGGCGAGCGGGGTTGTATTCGCGGCACCGTTACGTGCTGAACGGACGTCTATATATCCCGAGGATGTTGTGGCGCCGAGGGAGACTGAGGGCGTATGGCATTCTCCTGTTCAGGAGCACGATCCTTGGACGAGGCCTGTGGCTCAGGATGATGATACGCAGCCAGGTGCTAGGGTTACCTTCTCACCGGCGCAGGAAGGAAGTCGGCATGATGCGGAAACCAGACATTCGCCAGCTCACGATATTGTCCGTCAGCCGAGTCAGGCTGGGACGCAATATTCGACTGCGCAGGAGAGTAATTATGATATGGCCATGCGTCCCAAATCGAGGATATACAGTGTAGTGGATAACATGGCGCTGGACCTCGGACAGGAGGATTTGTCACGCGAGGAGCTGGAGAGGCTGGAAGAGGAGGAGAGGAGAATTGACGAGGCAATCAGAGAAAGTGAGAACAGGGCACACATGAGGGCCGACGCTGGGAGCATCGAAGGCACCTTATGAATGTAGTACTGGTAATAAATTCAAAAAAATTGAAAAGATCGGTTCATCTTGTGCCCCGGTATATGAAGATGGAATGAAAGCTTTGCGCTTGGTGAGGCACTTTCCATCACAAGACATGCTAGAAATTCTGCTTTGAACAGGGTGATCAGACAGAAAATATTGGGAAGTGATGCACAAGCACTGGAGATGAAGTAAAAGGTAGCAGTGTACATCGAGCTCGCTAATTTCGCTCCAAAAAGACAATTACAAGACACAACTCGCGCAACCAGAATTAAAACCCTAACCACCCTCCTCAGCGTCATCTACCGACAGTGGTATCGTGGCTTGATGCCCATCAATGAAAGACCCATCAGGGCTGGCATCATATGCGTAACGAAGTTGGCCACGATCACCAACTCTACTCTTGGCAGGTGTATCGATAATCCCGTATTGAATATCCTCATCAGAAAGCTTCCTATCAGCCTCGAGCAGCACCTTCCTCTCAAGCAAGACCATCATGATAGAATCTTTCAAAGTAGCTGGCCTATCTGCAAAGGATATGCCCTGCGCCATGAGGTACTCCATGCGCTCCTTCTTACTCGAAGTCTCGTCGAAGAGATGTAACAAGTCAGCCGGATCATACTTCAAGAGATCATACACAAGGTGGAGATGGAATGAACCAGTGCCCCAGCCTAATGCCACGAGAGTCTTGGGCGGTACTGGCTCAGAATAGCATTCGCGTATGACTGAATAAGATGGGTAGAGATCCATCTGAATGAGCTGGCGCATCTTATCGACGAACTCGGTAAGCTGAATGAGTTCAATAGAGGTGTACGTTCGTAGGATACGCAATCTAGGGTCTTCTTGAGATCGTGGGAAGTTGGGATCGAACTGCGTGAATGTTGGGTCATGAAAGAGAGCGTTATATGTCCAGTAGCGGTAGACGGCTCCACGGAGACGCTCTTGCTCATCAGGACGCAGGAGTCGTCGGTTGTCTGAGTTGTGCCGCCATCGAATCTGAGGATAGATTTCGGTCCACCGATCTGCAACCTTCCCATAGATTGCCATTTTGATGAGTAATTCAACAGTCAACTTTGGTGTTTCTTTTGTCTCGATGAGTCGATTGACAATTAGATTGCGGCGAATTTCGGTACCCAGAGGTTTGCGGCTTTTGTCTGGTTCTTTGCTGACAACTAATTTGTAGAGATCGGGAAGAGGGCTGTATGAGTTATGCATAGCTTGCTCGAGAAGATAGGTCCGGCGACCGAGATAGATACGGTAGTTTCGTTTGGATGTTTGGGATAGATTAAGGAGGTCTTGGATTTTTGCGTATTCGTAGATCTTTTGGAGAATCTCAGTGGAGAGTTGTGTGATCGACATGTTGACAAATGCGACGCTTCAAGGCAGTCTAATGCTTCTATGCCTTGGACAGTAAGTTAGCATAGTGCAACCCTTGTCGAAGCAGTGAAGCAGCCTTGATATTTTGGAGTGAACGATGATTGACATCTTTTAAGGACATAGTATGACTTGACTCACTCTGTTCTATTGTGTGAACGGCTTCTTGCTTCACTTCCTCCGCCTATGCTGTCAACCGTAATTGACCTCTGCTCTCTTTTTGAGAGCTCCTCTACACCTCCACCAAGCACCTAATCGGACAGAAATAATAAGGATCGAATCAAATCGAGAAGAAATACGCAAGTAGCGTAGGCCGTGTGATAGCTGTACTGTACAACCACCAACGGCAGGAGAATCTTTGGGACTCAACCTGCGAACACCCCGACATTGGGGCTATAAGAAGAACAGAACACATCTTGCGATGGTCTGCAGCTCGAGTTTGCCAGTCGGAAAAGACTGGATGACTGTGGTTGTATCATGATTGTTGTGGCTAGAAAGAGAAGAGGAGAGCTCCTGTGAGTCGAATAGTAGGAAATATCCGAGCTTCGAGGATCAATATGATTCCGTTCCGTGATCACGTGGTACTATACTTCCTTCACATGGAAATTAGCCGCCCCGCTTCGCCACTGATATTGCTTTGGAAACGGTTTGGCAGCGCTGGCGCTGTTGGCAAAGTGGGAAATGGGAGGTTGAGGATGTGTTGCTGTTGCGATTAGTGTTTCGACATGCAGAGATTGGGACCATGAGGTATGTATCGGTAGATGTGATGCGTGTATATTGAAAGTGTGTAAGCTTATCCAGCTTAGAAGTTTTCCGACCGCAACCAGCACGACGGATGGAAGGCTGCGCTTATTTGTTTTTGCTTCATTCGAGTTTTAGTTCTTTTGCTGCAATAAGCCGAGACCTCGTCGGCGGATGAATGGAGCGGTTTCATAAGATGAGTCTGATGGAGGCCCTGAATGGACGTTACCGAGTGAACGGTTGAATGAGATTCTTTGCGTTTCTTTGTGGAGTCTTCGAGAGAGAGCCGTTCACATAGACAACGACAGAGTTGCGCAGTTCAATTCCACCTCGATCCGAAGGCGACTTCCACTTTCTTCGAACAAGCACCAGCGCCATATATTGCAGTCTGGCAGTCCGGAGACTGCGTCAGTTATCACAGTATCTATCCGCGCGATAGCGAAAGAATATCCAGGGCAACGATTTGCTCCACAACGAAGTGAGCGTTAAGAGGCCATGGCTTGAATGTCGCTGACATCCTGTTCAGACTGAGGAAGGAATGTTGTTCCTTCGTCGACGCCACCCCCTCTAAGGCTTAATTATCTTCAAAACTACAACCAAATGTGGTTGCCTTATAGACTTGGTTCGAACAAATACAATAATTGTGGACAACCATCAGAGCTTGGGGGAGCTGGCTGCCGGGTGTCAAGAGGGTCAATATCAGGACCCTGGGCTTCCGGTGCCTCTTCGATGCTCGAAGGGGAGGCTTGCTTCCCCCTTGTTTTAACGTCAGCTTGGTAGACTTTAGGAAGTCTCTGGTCTTTCCCGAATTCCGTCGTGTTGGACGACCAGGAGCAGACGTTAAACCTAGGCAGCTTGGGGGTGTTGGTGGAGACTACACAGAGTCAAAATGAAAAGAGGGGGGATTGGCGTCAATTCTACCGGAGGCGGGACTGACAACGAAGATAAAAGCCGATGTAATTGGGTAGATGGGCGTGGATTACAATAAAATATACAAAATCTTGCATTTTCAGGGTCAGATGGTGATTGCACAATAACGTAAAATAGTAGACTTCAACGAGATGGCTAAGGTTGTTCAACAGAGGCATATGCGAGATAGATGTGGTAGACGGAAGTCGTGATGACCGTACGATACTCACCATGTCTCAATTGAAGGTTAGATAAGTGGCGATCAGCCTCGGCGCCATGGAAAAACTCGTGAACTGGGTCGCAGCTTTTCTTATACCTCAAAGCTATACCTGGGGTGCTTTGCGAGCAGCTGTATATTTGTGTGTTCAATATCGATAAAAGACTTCCTTCCGATGCATCTATCGGAGCTCCCGCGTGCTGCCTCGAGACTGGCCACTGCAGTTAAAAGAAAGACCGGCGAGAGATTGGGCCTGGAAATGCTTTCTTTGATATCTACATCTGAGATCTCCAGATGGACACGTGCCTATATCTCACACATGCAATGACAAGCAGAGCCTCTCACATTCCTTTTCCAGCCATCCATAAACACCAGACACCAGTCCCATCTCCCGACTTTTCAAGCGAACAGCTCTGCCCCGTCCAATGCATCCTTAGGCATCTTCCTTCCTCCACTCGTTCTTAATCCCAGCTCACCCCTCTTCGCCGTTCTCTCAATACCCTGCTCCGCTCTTGCATTATACCGTCCCGCCTTCTTAATCCTCAATTCGCTCCGAACCTGGTTAGGGCTCACGAATTCCTTGTTCTCATAGATAATCGGACCACCAAAACTGCCCTCTTGGATCACAATAGGTGTCAACACGAATCTTGGTCCGATCTCTACAAGTTTCACTTCGGTCTCTCGTCCACCATTCGAGCCAGATTTCTCCTTCTTGCTTTTCTTGCCCGATAGTCCGTCTTCTGTGGATGCGGGTTCAGGGAGTTTTGACGCCTCGACTTCATTAATTTGGTAATTGCGGATCCAGATCTTGCCATCCGCGATGGTGAAGCCCATTACGTGGTCGATGAATGGCTTGGATTTCCGTGCACCTTTGGGGACGCCGAAGATGTGTAGAAAGAGCTCTTTGAGGACGCGCAGGTGGGGTGCTGAGTCGAATTGAGAGTCGAAGGAGAGGATTGGGCGGGAACCTTTGAGGCAGTTCCCAGTAAAATGGAGTTCTTCCATTGTATGTACTGTTTAGTTATACCTGTAAGTTTGGGATATATAATGTGAAAGAGGGGGAGGAGCTTCCATACAATTCTGCATGTGCATCTTGACGGTAGGCCCATTGGGCGCTTTGCTCATCCAAAGATATAAATCTTTACCCTTCCTGGCCTCGAAGAAGAACACATTGTTACAATTATACAGCTCCGCTAGTTCATTCAATTGGTAAAGCTTTGACTTCGTATCGAGCTTCGCATCTTTGCGGCTGTGAGGGAGGAGTGATGCGATATCGTTCAACAAATGACGATGTCTATGGCATGTCAGAAGCAATTAGCTAAATTCTTTTCAAATTTTCGAGAGGGGAGCAAACCTGTATGTTATGCCGCGCGAGGAGAGAATGAGCACTCGTTGCTTATTTTTCTTAATAGTTCCGTTCGCAGGCTCCTCATCCTTCGATCCATTGGCTTTCGATAATGACTTGTAGACCGAAGCCATCTTTTTTTGGTATCTTTTGACTTGCTGGCGCAAAGCAGTAATCTTTGACTTGACTTAACCTTGAGTAGAAAGTTTTTTGAATTTCATATCGAAAGGCTTATCATATGGCGCTAGTCTCCTTTGGAAGTAGGCTCGGCTCAGCCTTGTCAATCGCCTTGTCTCCTCGTCTCTGCTCTGGACTGGTGCTGGTCTGACCGTCAGCGAAAACGTTATTCAAATTCTGGTTTCCAATATCCTCTGCATTAGAAGAGCTGATGATTGTACGCCCTTGAAAGGGTAACCAATCATATGGAGAAGCTGATGCCCTTCACTGTGGCGAATCGGCCAGGCAGAACAGTATCCTTCAGCTGTTGAAGCTGACCGCATCTAATACGGCCCAAACTATGTAAGGGTTGTGAGAATCCAAATTTCGCTCTACAACTGACTGTCATAGGTCTCGGCTTATTATTAAAGATCCGAATTCCATGGCATACGACCCCTAGTCAATCTTCTACCTGCTTCTGCCGATTCGAAGTTCCCTCTGCTAAGAACAGCAACCAAATATCCGTTTCCGAAAGCACTACATATTCGGAACTTGGCTCACATAAGAAAGTTTGATCTACTAATGGCATCGGGGGTCATCTGTCGAATCGGTCAAATATGGGATGAAAGGATAGTGTATTGGACAAAGCCGGTTTTTAGAGATGACCGAGGACACAAAGGGACGCCAGGGGAATGCTGACCTGACAGAGAAGGCGACAGTACGGATTTCATGATTCGAATTTGCTGGGGTTCATTTCAGTAATTGCTGCGCTTGAAACGCATGCGTTGATTGTGCTTGAATCATTGTGCAGAATCAATGTATATTAGGTCAATTCCAATGAATTGGCAAACTAAACATAACATGAAAGCAGTGTAATCATTTCAAAGAGAAACCCTTGACTAGAGACAAACGAGACCATAATGTGACCCGAGTTTGACTTCATGACCACCCATGCAGACGCCTTAACCCTCAATCATTCAACCAACGTTGTGTATCACAGAAGCGCATTGTTCACTTAGCAACACTTTCCACCCTTGGCTGCGCTGTCATCTCCTAGAGTTGGCTTGAGAGTAACACCTGTACCGGGTCCGATATTGGCTTGTGCATTATCACCATTGTCGAGAGCTTTCTGGGAGACGATGCGGTAGATCTCTGCAGGAGAATGCAATTAGTATGGACGAAGCGACTTAAAAGGGGCGTTTCATACCTGTTAGGATGTTCTGGAAAGCAAGCTCAACATTGCTGGCATCGAGGGCGGAAGTTTCAATAAAAGAGAGGTTGTTCTCGCCTGCCTAGAGTCAGCACCAGATCATTCCAGAGCGATCGGGATGCCTTACTTGCGAACTGCTTGGCCTCCTCCGTCGGCACAGCTCTCAAATGCCTCAAATCGCTCTTGTTTCCTACCAACATGATGACAATATTGGAATCAGCATGATCTCTCAGCTCCTTCAACCATCTTGTGACGTTTTCGTAGGTCTGGTGTTTGCTGATATCGTAGACGAGTAGAGCACCAACAGCACCTCGGTAGTAAGCGGAAGTGATGGCTCGATATCTCTCTTGCCCGGCAGTATCCCAGATCTGCGCCTTGATTGTCTTTGCATCTACCTGGATTGACCGGGTTGCGAACTCTACGCCGATTGTCGACTTGGAATCAAGGTTGAATTCATTGCGCGTGAATCTGCTCAACAGATTGGATTTTCCTACTCCAGAGTCTCCGATCAGGACCACTAGAAAGATGTCAGTTTCGTTGGAGGGGGAAGGTTGAAAGGAGATCGGCCATGGGGGCTTTATCGTACCCTTAAAGAGGAACTGTTGGTAAGAGATTAGAGATTAGCAGAGGGTCGACTGAAGAGAGGAGGTTGGACATACATCATACTCGTCGTTTGCCATGTTTTGTTTGTGCGGATGGTGATGTTGTTGTGTTGTGTAAGTTGTAAGATGTGGGTGACTGTCGCAACGCGGAGGGTCTTCTTTTGGGTGTTCTTGCAATGTAGCGGGCGAGTGCTCTGTGGCTTGGCTGGAAATAGGCGCGAGTCAAATGAGACGGGGGTAAGCGCTCTAGTTGAATCCTCAATATGACTTTGCAGATTGCCAATTGCCAATTGTTCAATAATAGCACGAAAATCATCCAACAATCCTAATTCCTCAGGGAAAGGCAACGAATAGGTTTCGTCCTTCAAAGAGCGGCAAAGGGGCGAATCGGTTCCTTTCACCGCAGGTCTCGTGAGGGGCTTGGGGCTAATCACGTGTTGAATGCTGTGTTGACTACCGCTGCCGTCCAAATTCGTTGACATTGCTTCACGGAGGCTTTGGGGGAATGGCGGAGTGATTAGGAGACTTGTTTCGGCTTGGAAATTCCCACCCAGATTTCACTTTCAACTCCAACTTCAACTTCGGAAAACACAGTCCTGCAAGGTCCCGCCGACCGTTGTTCTGGCCTGCGACTCACCAAACTTCGCCATTGGATCGTGTTCTACCCTCAATCTCACCCAAACACAGCGGCCAGCCCATCATGACGGAAAGAACTCTTTTACGACAGATTCGAGAAGAGAATGAGGACGATTCCCTCTCCATCACGTCCTCTCAAAGTGAAGAATATGACCCCGATGAAGAGTTCTTGGTCGAAAGAATTCTAGCGGAGAGGAAAGGCCGTGGTGGGAAAAACCTCTACTTGATCTCCTGGGCCAATTTTCCCGAGGAAAAGTCAACGTGGGAACCTAAAAAAAATATTCAGGATCCGGACATATTGACTGTGTGGAGAGCAAGAAAAGCCCAAGAATCTAAGGGCTTGGAGCCACCTTTCGATCTCCCAGCATTTAATGCACGGGTACAGCGTTTACAACAGGAGAAGGACGAGAGACGTAGTCGGCGAAAAGCTCAAAGAAAGCGACTTCGGATTTCAGTCTCGCCTGAGCCTGAGCCTGAGCCTGAGCCTGAGCCTGAGATACGTCGTCAACATGCCGATGATATCGATCCAACAGACGCGTTGGAATCTGACGATCTCCCAGAGAGCGCCTCTCCAGAATTTCAGAGAGAGTCGAAGACCAGGAAGAACAGCAATTTGTCTGCTAAAAATTCCCATGAGAGCGATGAATCCGAAGATGCTGGCTCCAGCGATGATTCGCTCATGGGAGAGATTGCCCAAAAAGAAGGGAAGAGAGCTAGAATCGAAGCGCTCCGATCGATACGCGATAAAGGAGCTGCAGCACAGTCAAAGAAGCCTGCAGAGAGCAAGCCGCCATTGAAAAAGCGCGTAGGTGTTTTTTGCCTTTTCGACCTACAATAGCTCAGCTGACAGCATTAACAGAGACTGGATGGCAGGCGATCTTTGTCTTTGTCTCCTTCGGATATAGCACCGGCAACTGTTGCACAACGAGCACAGGACCGGAGCGAATCCACTGATACTGTAATATCGACGCAGCTTGCGAGTACAATGAAGGGCTCTCGCAAACCACAGACAACAGATATCTCTAAAGGACTCGCTGCTTTTGCTATTCGCGATCGTCCTGTTAGTAAAGCTGCATTAACGACGGCCAGGGCCGGAGGAGCCACCAGAGGAGGCTCGTCACTTGGCCCAAAGAACGTCTTCACCTCTCGTGGGCCAATGAAGAAGAGACCTACTCTTATTGAGAACTCCGCCGACCCTTCCAAGAACCCCAAACATTATGGCAGCATGCGAATCCGCAGGAAGGCAGAATTGGCTGGCCGAGCCATTGCTGAACGTGCACCTGATATTGAGGCTCTAGGCGGTCTATTCGACCCATCGGACCCCTTAAGCTTTCAAAATCTAAAACCGGCATATTACAAAGTTCGGGAGAAGGCACTGAACCCACAAGAATCCGAAAATTCTTCTATGGACGCTGAGTAAGTAATTCTGCAAACAGATGGTACCGATATAAATACAAATCGGTCGAAGACGGTGAGGGATCAGGATCGTTCGAACTAGCAAGACAAGGATCTGATCCTAAACTCCCTCGACTTAGATTCCTTCTCGTGTGCCTTTTCTGTAATTAAATACCTGCTAACGAGTGCGCCAGTGATCTCTTTGTCACCCAAAATTCTCCCAGAGATTCTACGGATGCTGGGGCGCCTGGGGAACCCGAAATTGCCAACGGCCCTTCTGAAAGAAATCAGCAAGCAGTAAGACCCGAATACCAACAAGTCCGGCATGGTTTCAAAGCTATTTGCCATTTCTGGCGGTGAGTTCCCTTTTTTTCAGAGTATCACTATCGCTATGACTATGCCACGAGGCTCGATCTCTTGGGACATTTCTCAAGTAAATTCTTTTCCCTACTTAAAACTTGTCTTATTAATGCTGACATCAATAACGTCACAGCCTACGCGGAAACTGTGGTAAAGGATATCAATGTGACTTTGCACACGACAACGAAGAAACATCTCCACAGTTACCTTTTGGTCCCCCACCGCCTGATCATATATGCAATTGCCGGCGTCCCCTCATTGATCCCTCTTTCGACCCTGTGCAGGCTGGCAGACCACAATATCAAGCATACCATGGATACAAAGCGATCTGCCCCTTTTTCCATGCGAAAGGATCTTGTAAAAGAGGCGCAGACTGTATGTACGAGCATACTGACGATCGGCGGCTCCCTGTAGCACCTCTACCACAGATGCAACGAGCCCCAGACGTGGAGCCTCCTCCAATTGAGGAAACCGCTTGCAATAACTTCGATTCTCCCTCTTCTTTACCAAAAGGGCAAACAGATGCAACTGCCTCCGAGCCACAAATCGACTTATCAGCGTATCTTTCAGAGCCAGTGAGACCACAATTCGACCACGAGAAACATGGCTACAATGCTATTTGCCACTTTTACCATATGCGAAAGGGGAATTGTGAGAAAGGGAGTGGTTGCAAATATCTACACTCTAACGACCGCCGCTTGCCTTATGGCCCTCTGCCTCCCTATCATCGCTGTCACTGCCAGTCTGATGATGAATCGCCAATAGGAGATTCCGACTCTCCTCTTTCTGCAGCAGCTAGGGAAGTAGGCGTGGCATCACCTCTTCTTCGTTCTACTGTCACCGAACACAACGATGTGCCAGTTGATCCATTCATCGAGCAAGATGGCACTCCTCCATCCACTCTGCCAGCTTCTCCCACTAATCATATACCGCGCAGGCCTTTTTTCACTTCGCGGGATCCTGCGATTTGTCCTTTCTTTTTGGACGGTAAATGTAACCAAGGAGGGAATTGCAAATATCTCCACACAGATGACATCCGGTATGCAATAGCCCCTAAGCCGAATCACAAAGGCGAGCCCTGTAAATATTGGGTTGAAGGGCTTTGTACCAAGACTAGTCGGGAATGTGCATATTTCCACGGTCAGCCCGGGATCACTCCCGAGCAAATAGAGCAGCATTCCAGCTCCCTAAGTCCATATCCAATCGCTCGAGATGACACGTCTTTTCCGGAAGGCCCCTGGAGGTCGATGTCTTTCCCGCCAATGCTCGTGTCTGACGAGCCTGAAAGCTATAGTTCTCACGAAGCTACACAAATTCCCCAGGATAACATGGCTATTGCTCCAGGACTGCGAAAAGCGGTATCTTTCGCTATTGATGAGCCAACGGCAGTCTTTAGTACACCAGGCCGCTTCGAGCCCTCAGGTCCTTCGATACCTCGAAATGGTAGAGATGGGTCTCTGCATCGAGATCCTAAATACAATAAGGTGTGCGACTTCTGGAAAATCGATGACTGTCGTTGGAGCGATAGGTGTCTTTACTATCATACATATGATCCGCAGATACAAGAGAATCTGAGATCGCAGACACAAGAGAATCTGAGATCCAACAAGGTTTGTGTCTTCTGGCAGAGAGGCAGGTGCAAATTCGGTGATGAGTGTTCAAACTTGCACCCAAGGGACCAGCAAGAAGATGAGTCACACTTGAAATACAAAGCTGCCGAAAAGGTTCGTACACCCGACAATGGAAATATCGTTGATATAGCTAGCGAAACTGGAGATCTGTATCATGGTCACTCTCGGCATGAAACATTACTAGCAGACAATGCAAATATTCCGTTGAAAGGCCCTCCTCCCGCTGACAAAGGAGCTGAAATGTGGGAGAATGACGGTGGCGACTACATTCCTGAGAGTGATGCTCGAATGGATGAAGCTGACGGTCGAAAAACTCACCTTCCTCAAAGCGGCCCAGAAATCGTGCGCTCAAAACCAAGCCGTCCAATTTTGAAGCAAAATACGGAGAGCTACCTCCGACAAAAAGAAAGCAAAAGTCTATGCAACAATGCAAAGGAGGTCACCTTTGGCGAGGACGAAACAAGTTCCATTGTGGTGGATTTCGGCGATCTCACTTCTGCCAAACATCAAAATTGGGGACATACACTCGCAGCTCTTACCAAGCTCCGCTTCACAAAGCTATGCCTCGCTCGGGATTTTCAAGTACAGTTTGATTCACAGCAGTATGAGACATTGTGGCAGGGAGGCTTGGATCCATATGTGGAAGACGAGAAGGCCATTGAAACAATGGACAAGGCTTTAGAACACTTACGTCTTGGCTTGGCTGGATTTGTCGCTGTCTGCCACGGGTTTGTGATCCTTGTCTACCCTGCAAGCGAGGAATGGAAGTTCATCGAGGGGCCTGCCGGCTTCTCTCCAGATATGAGACTGAGATATTTCGTTTTTCGCGCAAACCTTGATTTAAGGTAAGCTTGGAGCCATTTTAAATGCAGTATTCGATACAAGGAACCACCACTAATATGATACTTCAAAGTACACCCCCACCTAAAGGTATCTCGAGCCTCAATGATCACCGTCAGGATCTGGTCGAATCTATACACGGACTGGATTTCAAGCAGTTTGTCCCAAAATTCAACCCAAAATACAAATACCACTTCTTTCTTCTTTTTCCGTCCACAGCATGTGCGACAGCGGATTTCATAACCAAATGGCTTCAAAAAAAGTCCAAGCATTGCATAATCTACAGTAGCCAGACCGAGGGCGCATGGGACTATTTTGTCAAAGAACCAAAAGTTGGCACTGGGATTGTTCTAATTCATGAGTCTGCAGCTGCATCTGTAAGTTTTACCTTATAGTCCACTTTCCCGATTTCACCACTTTGATGTCTAGAATTAAAGGCCTCGACGGACCTTCGCCGCAGCGTTTGATTTGCAGTCGTACGAGAATGCTAACAAGACGGCTTCCAGATCTGCGAATTGCCTTCTATTCGCCGCTTGATCGCGCCGGACACCCGGGACAGGAGTTTCACATTCTGGTATATCGCCGAAGGGGCAGCAGAGTACCCCATGTATGGACCTCCTGATGGATCAAGCACTGGCCAAATCACTGCTACTAGACTGCTACCCCATGGGCATGCCTTTCTTCTTACACCAAGCTTTTTATTAGCTGAACCAGAAAGAGCCTGTGGACTTCTGAAATGGTTCGTGAAAAAACATGCAACAGCATCACCAGGGACTTGGAAACTTATATGCGCCCACAACATTCGCAAGTATCTACTAGATGTTGCAATCGAGAAGTCGGCCGAGAGAGACAGCGTAGAGGCGGAGTATCAAGGACAGGCACGGAAAGATGCTATTATAGAGGAGAAGGGCCTAAGCTATTCGAGCTGTTCGCTCCGGTTTCAGATGCATGCTATTGTCGTCGAGATGCTGTCCGATCCCCCAGCGAGTCACTTTCCGGAATATTATGATTCAGAAATTGTTGACGAGTTTTCAAGTCCAATCATTTACGCCGAAAAGTTCATTGAGGCGGATGATGAGGAAGCGCTGGTAACTTGGTTTGCTGGCTGGGCAATGTGCAAACTAGACCAATTTCGGAAGTTTACTGTCGTGGGAACAGGCCCAAAGAGTGCGAAACGCGCACTGAGAAAGACGCTTGTGGCCTCTAAGTCCAAGTCTCAGGAAACAACCGAAGGCTTCGAACCTGGATTTCTCAGATCAGTGGAACCAGAAGGTCCCGACCTTTCAAAGGGAATTCAGCGACCCAGATCGCACCCTGCTATCTCACTAGCCGCACCACCCAATATTGACACAACATCTGTCAAAGGTTTAAGTATACGTTCTCCAGCCCCAGAAATAAGTGCGAGTTTGGCTTCCAAGTCTGCTCTACTTTCCGAATTATTACCAGCACCTCCACCTCAAGATTCGGATGTTGAGATGTCAGTTGAACCACCGCATGTCGATGGAGGCTTGATACCCAAAGAAGGTGAAGAGGCGTCTGGGCCCCTACCTCGTGGGACTCTCGGTGATGTTAGTAACGGGGCGACTCAAAATTCGAAAGAAGGCGAGCATCATGTTCAGGCGAATGATGCTGAGCCACGGGAGTCGGATATGATGGAGATCGACAGCCCTGCAGCTGAGAATGGGCCTGCGAGTGGTGGCGCTCAGGAGAAAAGCAAGATCGTCACAAAAGAGATCAAGTACGAGGCTACGACGATATGGTACCAGCGTTGGTACAGAGAGGGGAAGGGCTGGGAACATATTTATGTTGACAGTTGGGAGAGGTTGTGGAAGTATCTTGGCGTCAAAGAGGGAGTTCCTACTTGAAAGATGGGAGCGGTAAATACTTGTGTGGCGATAAACGCATCTGGCGATATAGCTTTGTACAGTACTCAGATCCGCCAACCTCAATTCTTCAGGTGGGCGACCTCGACGAGCACATTATTGTGAAATCCAGTCGCAGAGATCAATTCCAAATGTAGATAAAGAAACACTTGCACCAAATTTTGATTCGAAGGACATGCATGAAGATTCTCGGTTGGGAGCCCAAACCAACTCGAATTACCTGGATCAATATATCGGCATTCCGGCTGAAGAGACAAAGCCTTGGGCAAAGCTGACCTAGGTATGATGTAGCTATAGATATCTCTTCGCGTGACTGGCTGGATACGTGAGAACGATGTTAAGCGAGGGAAAAAATTATGTATATCTATCCCATGAAAAGACCAAAAAATATTAGTCCTAGCTAGTTTACAAAGTCTCAATCTAACACTCGCAATGCCTAGTTCTCGAGGGGCAGGCCAAGCTTTAGGTAATGATAGGAAGAAATGTTTTGAAACGCGAAGTACTGTTGTCTATCTGACTCACAATGAGGCTGAAGTCAATTTTTTTTTGGTTTGATATATGGACAAATTTTGGCGAAATTTGAGGATTTCCTTTGCGAGTTGGCCCCGCTGTTGACAGACGCGTCAACAATACGACATCTCTTCGGCTTCGTGCTAGTGCTCGTGTAAACAGCTTCCGAGAAATTGGATCGACTCGAAATTCCAATAATCTTGCTGCTCGTTTCCCTTCAGGCTGCTCCATCCGAGTTGTAAATAGGACTCCATTGCAGTTTAACCTTTACTCGACAGTCGGGGCTGGACGAGTCTTCTTCAAAATCACTTCCCATCCCACCACATGTGATAACCCAAATCCTGGCGATTTGTTGACATAAATGCTGACCCGAGTGCCAGATACCATCCACCATGAGTAATAACCCAGGCTCGCAAAGTTTCGAGTTTGCACTCCCAGTGCGACCGAAAGCTATGGTCCCAAGCTCTGACTCCGAGACAAGACCTACAACTAAGCTACCTGCAGGCAGCAGCGTTGGGTCGCGAGGCCAGATCATAGTGATATACCAGGAGGATGTCGAAATGAGCGATGATGTGGATATGAAGAACGTTGATCCCAGGATTGAAGAAGGCGCTATCAGTAGAGAGTGGGAAGCATCGGTCCAGGATGGCAGCGACAAGGAGATGGACGATCACAACAACGAAACTGGCTCCGACGAAGAGGTTTACGACGGTCATGATGAGCTGAATGGGGCTGCGGAACAATTCGAATACGAGATGGATGAGTATAATGTATCAGGATGGAGTGGACCTACACCCGAACGAGATGATTTTGGTGAAAGTGAAGAGAGTGAGCGCGATCTCCTGATCACAGCGGACGGATCACAAATCTTTGACCCGGATACCATGTCGTACGTCCCTATGCCCACCGACCGCGTAGAGATTAAGAAGGCGTTGCTCGATCTCTTCTGGTTCTGCACGCCATTTGACTACCTTGTTGATGGATGCAGAATTAACATCGAAATCGTCACCGGTCGTTTCCCTAATAACCTCTGGTGGTCAATGTTCACTTTAGATGAGACTTCCAAAATCGCGGTAGAGCAGGAGAGGCGGTTCTTCACCGGCATCTTAGGCCGACTGTCATCTCTTATGGCAATGTGGGAAAGATTGCCTGGCTACCCCGCGATTCCCGTTTCCCGTGTCGAGATCGAGCTGGCGAAGACCGAAGCACGCAGCAATCGACGTAAAGCCTACTTCGAATCGATGATAAGGTATGGAAACGCCCAAGCAGATGAGTGGATCATGATGGTCTTCGATGTATTTAGGCCAGCGAGGAGCTTTGACGGCTTGACACTCGACGATATTGGCTTCAATAGGGATACTTGGGCATCATTCATGGCAACTCTCGCTGAGGCGCATTTCGTCCACAAAGATATCGCTCGTGCCGAACTTGAACTTGTTGGGTGCGAATCCATTGAAAGCTTGATCGAAGATCTTCTTCTGGTCAAAACAGTCGAACGATAGTCACACACCTTCAGCCAGTCTGCAAGCAAGACTTGCAAATCTCCCACATCGAGCCCTGCAGACCAGGTATTTGCATTGTCTGTCAAGAAGCCGTTGATATTTTGTGATGGAATCGGCAGACCAGTGTCACTGATTTTGTTTCTTCCTATCGTCCACTGAAAAGATCCGTTTCTTAGAACATTTAGACATCCGTACTTTGAAGTAGCCACCAAAGAATAAGTCGAACAACAATCGAAATGCACGAATAGCGGCCTGTCTTGTACGGTGGTCCCCGGGCAATCTCATGTAGCGTTGCGAGCTGTTATTGGTGGTAGGCATGTTATACACGATAATTTAATGATCGGATTTCGATCAAGCTCCGAGATTCTGGGTGACAAAATGTTCCATCACGAAAATAAAAGCCAGCATCGTAGACAGCATCTTGCTTCAT
Organism: Hyphodiscus sp. D1413; assembly: GCA_003988895.1. Lineage (NCBI taxonomy): Eukaryota > Fungi > Ascomycota > Leotiomycetes > Helotiales > Hyphodiscaceae > Hyphodiscus > Hyphodiscus sp. D1413. Next base: position 76,110 of record QYAO01000053.1, read on the forward strand.
CAACTGAGCATGAGATTCGTAATTCCATCGATATCGGTCATTTCCGCTGCTTTGAGTGGAACTTCCATGCAGGATGCATACTGAGCTCCAACGATGTTGCCAATGGCGCTGATCTCACGATCAGCTACTCCTTCCATCCACCATAGTCCCTTGATAAGCTTCACGAAGACCAAATAATGCGCCAGGATCACAAGTGCTCTCGGTCGATTCTCTCTCGCACACTTCGCAAACGGGTCGGATCCATGAGATGGCCACGAAACAACACGGACGGCAAGATTGACACCGGGGCCATCTTCACGCAGACTAGCATATAATGCGCCCAAAGCATCCAGAATGCTACAATACGAAGGCACTTCTGCATAGTCTGGATCCCCAACTTTAATTGTCGCGATCATTTTTAGCAGAATTGTTGGAACAACTGGATCCGTTCTTAACTCGGTCAATTGTCGTGTGAATATGGGCCCCACGCTCGTGCTAGTGATTCCAGAATGAGCTCTCATCTTCATGATGTGATACAACCCTCGATACAAAATAAGCCAGCGAACAATTGTCAGATCGCCATCCTTGTGATTGCCGTCTTGAGAGCAGAGTACAACTACCAAGACAGACATCACTAGTACGGCTTCATAGTTGGGCGAATCAGGGCCGATGGCGGCGACTGCTTTGCGAAAAGCGCTTAGAGCCTTGAATCGGTAGATATCTGCGTCCTTTTCAGACTCTCCAGGATACGACAAAAGGTTCTGTCTATGAAGGGATGCGATGCCGAGCATTCCATTCAACAAAAACTCATTTTCAAATGCAAGTTCGGGCAAAACGAAGCGTAAGACATTGTGCATATGATCTCCAACACCGACAGCGTCATAAGTGAAGGTAGACCAGTGGTACATCAGCCGCAGGTCAGTTGCTGAGAGATTGCCAGAAGACGTAGTGACGGGTGGTATAGGGTTGGTCAGAGCTAATAAAAAACAATCATTTTCATCTTCGTCGCTGGAGGAAGAAGAGCGCTCCGATGAAGCGGCTGGCGTATGTGAAGCTTCGGACAAAACCTGGGCTGTGTATACAGCCCGAGACGGATAGATGCATTGGATCTTTCTTGTGGTACAAAATCCACACGATGGCTGGCCTTCGTCACACTAGCAAGGAAGTCAGTTTGAGAATCAAATTAAATCAATTATATGTAGGAAGAGATATACCTTTATTTTCCTGGTTTTGCAAGTCTTGCACCCAGCTCTGGATTTTTTATGGGGCCTCTTCGTGACAAAATTTGTAGTCATGATGATAGCTTTGGCATTCCCCTCGGTGCGAAGAGACCGGATGGAAAGTAGTTGATCAATAGCGGTACTCGAGAGTTGTTGAGGCCATGCGGATCTATCTGAACTACGCTCTGTGCATGGATAGTCCCAAGGACGGATCGGGTTGGCGATCCCACCTGATATAAGTTCTAAGTAGTAGATCGGAAGAATCGGCTACTCGGCTTTTGGTTCAAGTCAAAGAGGAGCAAGTAGAGATAGTGTTGGACGTCGGTTCTGGATACATTCAAGGTCCTGGACACTTGACAGTGGTGAGTTTTCGATGTAGTACTGTAGAGCCACGATGTTGAATATCAATATCAATATCAATATCAACATCAAGCCTTAGAGCATTATGCACTATTACGGCGAGAGTCCCAAAACAGACAAGCGCCTTGGCAAACCACCGTCCACTTCTCCACCTCTCAACGTCGTCGCGTCTCCCCAAGCGTCGACACGCGACTCACCGCAGGAGGCAGAGAAACGACAATGGGATCACTTTTCGCTCTGCCAAATGAGTTGGTGATTGCTTCAATATGCTCTCAATATCCATGCCGGGATCTACAGATTCGATCGCTGGCAACGTTGGTCTCTGTAAGACAAAGTCCTCTCTATCTCTCTATGGAAATATGGCTGGCTGATCGACTTTCCTACTTAGCTAGGAGCGGCGCCGACCAGAAATATCGTGATATACGGTCTGGAAGCTACGGGGAAGAGTGCAGTCACCAAGGCGGTTCTTGAAGCGCTGTCCTCAAATCCAACCACCAGTGATGAGCATACCGGAAATCTACGATATGTTGTTGTGAGAAGCGCAGAATGCATTGGAGGAAGGCATTTGTTGGAGCAAATCGTGGGAGCAGTAGCCAAAGCTTTGCACTGGAACGGTCCCGTTGGGCGTTGTGAGAACATATCACAATTGGTTGTTGAGCTGGAAACACTCTTGGGAAGGCCGACGTCAGACACAGAATCTGGAGGACGCAGGTTGGTCTTGGTTTTTGACGGAATTGACAACCAGAGAGATGCTCCGCCGACGTTGCTTGCAGGCCTGGCTCGATTGTGTGAGAGGGTAAGCTATTCTTTACAAGCAGTAGCTGTCGGAAATGGCCCTAACAGCTTCATAGATCCCAGACATAACCTCCCTATTCATTGTTACAGCACCTCGTCCCAACTTTCTGCACTCTCCCGGCGCTCCGCATATTCATTTCCCAGCTTATACCAAGAACGAACTTCTGCAGATACTCTCTTTGCTTGAACCACAACCACAACTGCCGGGAGGAGCGAAGGAGACAAAGGACATATGGAATCGCTTCTGCTCGGCAGCTTGGGATTCTCTTGCAAAGCATTCTGGACGAGATGTGGCCTCATTTCGCACACTATGCCTGCGTCTCTGGCCCAAATTTGTAGCCCCCATCCTCGATGGGTCTTTAGCAGCAACACCGTTCGGTCGTGTTATGAACGCCAACCGGACCTTGTTCCAGAATGACACAGCTCTTCTCCCTGGAATTGTAGCCCCATATGGTGGACCAAAGGTAGCCGCAAGTTCTGTACAAACACAGTTCAATAGCAAGCTTCAGGGAATTGGCACCCAACTTCCTTATTATTCCCGCCTTCTACTGGTTGCAGCCTACCTCGCTTCGTTTAATCCTCCGCGGACTGATCAGTTGCTCTTTATGAAAAGTGCTACTGCTAAGCGAAGGAAGAAGGGAGGCGGAACGGCATTGACGAAAGGGAGACCAGGCGTTACGAAGCACAGGAAGATCTCCAGAAAGCTATTGGGACCTCAGGCATTTATTTTAGAGCGGATGTTGGCGATCTTCCACGCGATCAAAGCAGATGCGGATAATAGAGGAAGGCTAGGAAGTGGGCGAGAAGTCACAGCCGGTTCAGCAGATATCCAGGTGGCGATTGCAACACTTGCCACTTTACGACTGTTGGTCAAGATGGGAGCTGCAAATGCAGCGGACACGTTGGATGGCGGAAGTAAATACAGAGTCGCCGTCGGTTGGGAGGTTGTCAGAGGTATTGCACGCAGCGTCGGCGTAGAGGCTGAGGACTATCTTGCAGAATAGCGACCTTTTCCCAATGAGATACCCTGATTTACGCAAGGAATATCCAGTTTGCCTGAAGGCAAATAAACTCGGAAACTGCCAACAATTCCCAAAATGATGAAAGCGTGTCTCGGTGGTACTTGCCTCGCAGAGTAGCTACAGCCCTGTCTGAGATTCAATTACTTGTGTCCGACACCATACTTGTCACCTCGCAAGTTCATGACATATCTACTGCCTCGCCGCCTTCGACTCGCCGTCCCCTAATATCTTGATCATTCAACACCCAAATATCATTTACATCTATCTTGCCAGACCGGCTGACGCTAGGAATATCTTGTCTTCGTTCAACTCTCGATCTCGACCAAGCCAACCACTCATGCGCCTGCGCCTACGGACCATCAGACCTCACATCCGTCATGCACTCCATCGCCCGACCTTCCTTACCCAATGATCCCCAACTTCATGTATCGTTCAATCAGCGAAGCACACTCTTTTTGGCTGACGAGTACCAGAAGCCGACCTTTCCCACCGAGGATGTCGAGGCTTATTGCGAAGGTGGCTTCCAGCCCATCCGTGTCGGCTCCCTGCTTCATGCTCGGTATCTTGTCAAGGGGAAGTTAGGGTTTGGAGGGTGTGGTACCATTTGGTGGGCAAAGGACAATGTTCAAGATCAACATGTCGCGATCAAGATAATGACTGCAATGGCCTCGGAGAAGTTTGAAGCCTTCAGCACGTTTTATTATCTCCCTGTCGAAGAGGACATGGCCCCAGATCATTACGGAAGGCCACATGTGGTTCGTACACCACCTTTTATAGATGCGTGAGTCCTCTGATTTTCTCTAGATCAAATTGCTTCGAAGCTTCTGGCACAGGGGACCAAACGGCAATCACTTTTGTCTTGTGCTTGAACTTGCAGGCCCTAGAATTCAAGACTATGCGAAGCACCGCCCTAGTGGTGGCTTAACCCTTGGTGAGATCCAGAAAATGGCTCTGGATACTGCGAAAGCTTTGGCATATTTGCACACCAACAAATATATCCACGGAGGTAAGGCAATGCTTCCGTTTTGATCTTAGCATTCTAGACACTGGGTAGCGCTGGTTGGTCTGCCTCACCATCATCATGTCTTCATTGTGCCTGTTTGCACAATGAATCTCATCTGGTTATTGTTACTTCGAGCTAGAACGGATGCAATACCCAGTGTAAAACTGCTATCCAGTCGCCACTTTAGTCCCCTTGATTGACAAATTGGCAGATGTCACACCCAGCAACGTATTCGTGGCCATCACCGATCCAGCCACTTGGAGCAGCTCACAATGGGACATCGCCGAAGCCGTGCACAATTCTGCGTTGAAGGAGCCTCTGCTCAGAATTGACGGCGAGCCTGCGCAACCTAACGGTCCTCGTTTTATAACAGCTCCCATTCCGATGTGGAACCTGGAACCTGACTGCCTTACCACGAACATCATGCTCGGCGACCTTGATGCTTCTTTTCCCATGGATGATGGCCCAGGAAAGAGCTTTGTCCTGCCGCCTCTACATTACTCCGCCCCAGAGATTATCAACCCTGATAGTCATCAGCCGCAGACATTCGAGTGCGACATCTGGAGTTTGGCTCTGACCTTGTTCGTGATACGCTCGGCAGCTTTGCTGTTTCCTCGTACGGAAAATATCAACAAGATGTTCATGCACATAAGGCTCACGCTAGGCGACTCTGGATCATTGAGCAAGCTCTGGGCAGCGGAAGCTGAGTATGTCGATGAATATGGAGATCTTATGGTCTACACCCCCATCCGTAAATCACTCCGAGAGATAATCGAAGACATTGGTTGTGAAATCGAGATACCGATTGAATCGGACTCGGTCACTTCGTTATCTGCTCCAGACGGAGCGGACGCCGCTGTTCCGACTAAGATGGTAGCTAAAGAATGGACGGCTGTACCTACCTCCGCAGCGGAAGTTGAGATGTTGCACGACTTGCTGAGCAAAATGCTGCAGGTTGATCCAGCGAAGCGGATCAATATTGAGGAAGTTTTGAAGCACCCATGGTTCACAACGGAATTTGAGACCGGTACTGCCGTTGTTGAAGACTCTCTACATCTGTACTGAAACCAAATTGAGCAATGGGTATCTTGAGTGGGTTTCTGTTCCCATTGACGTTTCGGATAATAATCTCTCCCTATAAAGTCTCAGACAACAGTTTTGCCCACCAAAGTCCGCTTCTGTCTTTGAGCCTGAGCAGTCGCTGCTCTAACCTGAGCCGAGCCCTGAGGGGGCCTCTTTCTGACTCCTTCAAGAATCCGTCATGGTTTCCATATTGTCTATATATAGAATTTTGCAAATCCTATTACCTGTGTTATAGCCACTTAAAATATCATAACGGTGGCTATTCTCGCTCCTCACAAGGGTCTTTGCCGGAGCCGAGTTGGGTCCCCCTTTTTAGCCGAAAATCCGCGACTTGAAGAGGCCTCGTTTGAATAGCACTCGAGACCTCAACTCACGAGAAGGTAGAGTAGGAACAATGCTAAGTAGCCTGAGTGAAGGTGAGGCGAGGGTGAAAAGCGCCTGACTAAACCGTATTGGAAGCGAATGTGAAGAAATGTCGTCTGAGACTTCCTTGGAAGGATAGTTGAGTGTGAATGTCGCGGCTAAGATCGATTGTTGACATTCTTCATAGCTGGGTATTAGTCTTGATCGTGCCATGCCCCAAAAGCCCGATTTTCATCGAATTGTGTTTCCAAACTCCATTCTAAATTACTATGTCTTCATAGCCTGCACAATCCCACCCAAAAGAACGGTGTTCTGAAGGAGATTCTTTATCACCATTTCCGCCTCTCGTTCATCCTCCGCAAAAATTAAAATTTCGATCAATATATTCTCGGTGACTACTGCGTAATCGAGTACGAAGCGCTAGCCCTTTGCGATTAAAGATCAAAATCCGCGATCAGCTCCTATATTGTCAAACTTCCTTCCCCTCGCTCGCTTCAACACCATGCTGCTACTGTAGGCTTGACATGGACTCGACACCCTTCATTCATCACGTCTCCGATTTCATCAAGGAGCAAGTCTACAATGTCATCAGTTTATTTTGAGAGTGAAAGATGGGATATCGCTGCGTTGTACAAGGTCAAGTCAACCTACCAGGAGCAGTCTTTTCGCTGGAGCCTAGTTGGTATTCGCGGCCTCCTGTCAGTCTTCTGCTCAACCCGAAAGTGGTAGCCTGATCGTGATGTTCTGGTTTCAGTTGAAAATCCGAAGTTGCAATTCAGCGCAATTGAGTTCCATTGCATCTTTGTTCGATTGTTTGCGAGTCCGAATTCTTCAAAGATGTGTAGGAGACCCAAGAAGGGCCTCGGGGAGGAAGTCCAGCGGCAGCGAAGGTCGAGGATGCGCACGCGAGTTATTGCGACCTTTTCGTTCCTGCTTGGTGTAATTTCATTAATTATTAGTTTTCTCTGCTTGTTTGCTGGAATCGAGTCTTCTTACATGTGGGATAGCTCAATGGTCAGCGTATGTAGCATCCCTCGTATCGACCTCCCTGCCGCGTCCTTGCGAAAGTACTCTGACATAGTACATTTAGATCAACACAACTTCGTTAGGATCCGAACTTCTCGCGACGAATTCCTCAACGGGGAATTCAATAAGAGCCATTCAGACAATCCCCGACTCGAGCGACAGTGCCAATTCAGTCACCAATCAGGCGACTACGTCGAGCTCATCCTCGAACTCATCCAACATAGCCGCAAAGACTCAATCTGCAGAATTGGGTATTCAGCAATGGTACGGATTCAATATTTTATCTGTTTGTGAAGGGAGTTATTCTCCATCAGCTTCTTCACCCAGCGCCAAACCCGATGTCAATTCCTGCATATCCGGAACACCTTTCAGTGGGTATACCCCCACAGTGCGAAAAGTATTAAAGTTGACTGAATTCACAGAGCGCTTTAATTTCACCGCTCATCTTCAGCAAGAGCTCCGGACCGGCAGTTTGAATACCACTCTTACAGACCTCCGCTGGCCAGCTAATATCCAAATAGGATTGGACGCAGCCACGGGATACCTCGAAGTCGCCTTCGTTCTCTATGTCTTCTCTTTGATACTCCTTCTCTCAATAGCCATCCCATCAGCGGTAATAGTGTTTCGCACCTCAACCTACGCCCCCCTTTCATCTAAAATCCTCTTTCTGGCCTCGGTAAGCCTGGATCTATACCTTGGATCCCACTAAAAGCTTCCACTGACTGCACTTAGATCTCTCTTTGCCTCGGTCTCTCATCCGCTGCTACCACAGCATATTATTCCCACAAGACAGCTCTGGTATTGAACACGCTCGGCAATCCAATCGGCGTCTCTGCTTCCCACGGGCGACAATTCAACACCATGGCGTGGACGAACGTCGGGGTAACTACTCTGACATGCATCCTCTGGGCCCTCGAAACCTATTGGAAGATAAGAGAAGATCGAACACAGCGCATGATTCTCCACCATGAACATTACGAGCGCGCACGGATGTGGGGCAAGATTGGAGCGCTGGAGGGCGAGGAGCCGATGTGCAGCTGCGTTGATCCGTGGAAGGTAATGGGACATCGGAGGGGTGGTGGGGATTGTGGTGAGAAGGGCATGCCTTGCAAGAACGAGTTGAGGGGTGATGGAGAGTGGGATGGCGAGGATACTTGGAGGGGAGTGGAGGAGAAGGTTTTGGTTCTAGGGCGGTGATCGGATCTCGATCACTTGAAGATGAGATACGAATGTAGTCCTGGATTCTATATCTTGTACTGTGGCTTTGTGGGGGGCCAATGATGCGGTTCCAATGAGAAGAGGTGGAAATATGAGGTAAAGAACGGGGACAACGCTTAGACACGATTTCTTTGTCGACTGAGCAGTCGAGCAGTAAACTGCCAAATGAGCCCAAACGTCGAAGTGGAGTATGGCGATCACTAATGCATAGAAAAGCATAGCCAATTTCATCGAAAACGTACAGCAAGGTGTTCTTACCGTCGCCGCTTTTGTTTCTCCTCTATTGCCTATATCCTCATCGTCGTAGTTGATATCTCTATCGAGTTACGCTTCCGTGAAGCTTCTCTATCTTGTATGCCTGGATAAGGATATAATTGGATAATAAAGGCTGCACCCCGGTAGAGAACGCATGATTTGCCCAGAGCACTCTGTTCAGCCCAGGACTGTCTCGCGGAGTTTGCAGAGACGTCGGGAATGTGCGGGTTTTCTGGGGTGCTGATTTCCTCTCGGAGGTTCAGGTTCGATGAACGTTCCAGATATATCATGGGGATGAATTAGCAGCGCGGATAAAAGCCGTGGGGTTTGTCACTTGCCGGTTCTGGAGAGGGTCAGGTTATTAGATTATCATTAGGTTTAGATTTATTACAGAGTGGGTTCCGGTCGACGGCATCTATGTCATCCAAAATTCCCAAAATATACCGAGTCGTCAACCCCAGCGCCCTTTTCCAGCCCGTCTGCTGAGCACAGGTCTTTGTTTGCCTGCGGTAGCTCCCAAGTCCCTACCACCTCCGGTCGGGTGAGGAACTGCATCTGAAGGCCTGCTTCCGCGTGCCATGAAACATGACCTATGCACTCATTAGCTTATATTCTAGACCAAAGGGGTTGTGATCGGAGCTCACAGTGGAATGCCCACATCCCGGGGTTATCAGTCACAAAGCGAATCCACATCCACCCGTATCCCTCTACTGACGCGGTATCGCGCCGCAAAGGATTGGCGGTATTGACGGTGTGCTCTCTGAGATATTTCTCTTTGTTGAACCAGCCGTGACCTTGAGCCATGACCCAATACTTATACCCGTGCAGATGCATTGGGTGATTCCTGCTCCAGTCAGCGCCGGGATTCACTGCTAGCAAAGAAATCTTACCCCTCGTTGACATTCTGTATGACAAGATCGATCGTCTTAATTCCTTCCACCTGAATTACCATCTCGGTACCGGTATGAAAAGCCTTGCTGTTCACGGAGTTCATAGATGTGGTGAAACTATCATTGCCAGATTGATACCCGTCGACGAACCTATCAAGCAGCGGAGAGTGAATGTCTGGTCTCCATGAGCTGTCATTGAAAAAGCCTCGGCTAAGTCGCCATGCTCCAATCACGAAATTTGAGTAAAGGTAGAACGAGTGATCGACTTGCTCTGGAGCTGCAATCGCTGGGACCGCAACTAGCTCAGTAGTATTCAAATCTTTGCAGAATTGCAGAATTGCTTCACCCCAGGGATTCGTCGTGGGCAATGCTGCTAGTGACGTCTCAGACGAAGTCTTCTCATCCCTGTATCGAATGATGGCATTCGTCTCGGCGATCAGGTCCGGATTGGGGAACGTCTTATCCCAACAATCTGTTGCCATTCGAGTCCGGAGCCAGAATGTGTCGCTTGTGGTAAGGTTCGTCGTTACAACGATACTATATCTCTGAGCGGGGTTTATGATGAGGCGATGGATGTAAGAAGGCATAACATCCGTTCCGTCGACTTCAGTAACTGCGAATGAGTGTTCATCGAGCTCGATCTGGAATTCCGCCAAAACGCCCGTGTTGATAATTCGCAGCCGGTGATTTTGATTAGGGGTGAGATCGATAACCGGGACGCTTGCTGTTGAATTGTCGCATTTTCGATGTGGAAGAGCGTCGCAATTTCGGCTGTAAGAAAATGAGAAAACAATAAGTCATAGAGATGTGTTCAATGCTTACATGTTCTGACCATTGATCAATGATCCTGCTGGGATGGGTTCCGCATTTTCGCGATCATTGGCTAGGTATGCTGGTAGGAGAGAGTAGCTTGTATCATGGTAATAGTCCTGGATGAGAACGACTCGATCTGTCGCATAATCCAGCGTTTGGTGTTGGTTTTCTCTCGGAGAATGGACGATCAAGGGGCCAACCAGCCCATCTGCAGCTTGAAGGACATGATGAGAGTGATACCTGACGATGGTCAATTCGGCAGCACCTGTCAGACATGAACGGCATACCAATAAGTCCCTGACTGGCCTTGTACCGTGAACTTATAGGTGAAAGTCCCACCTGGCGCTATCGGGCATTGGGTGACTCCCACGGTACCATCCATCCAATTTGTTCCATTCTGGTAGATGCCGTGCCAGTGGAAGGATGTGGCATTGATGCTCCGGTTCTCGACCTCTATCTCAATAGTGTCTCGTTCGTTGCATTCGATCAGCGGACCTGGAAATTGGCCGTTGATTAACATCATTTGGCGGTATACGCCGTCTGGATTGACCTCTTCGTCTGACACAGTCCAGCGGAAACGCCGAGTCCTAGGTCTCTCGCTGAAGTCCCAATCACGCCTGAGGATGTATTCCGAGGGCGACCTGCGGAAAGTGGTAGGTTGGATGATGGCTTCATTCTCGACAGTCATGCCGCTTCCGACTTTCTGAGTTGTGGCCACCAAGAAGAATATAGCAAATAGAATGGCAACCGAGACAGCCACGGTACATGAGAATATGGCCCTGAACTGACTCACGCGCGGGGATAGTTTTGGATCATGGTATTCACCAGGAACATAGAGCTTTCCGGCGAGGCTATCGTCGATATCGTCGAACGGCAGCAATCGGGTAGCCTGGTCGGCCTTGGATTCTGGACTGTATCGACCGTCGATATGGTCCTCATCGTCAATATGGTCCTCTCCGTCCTTATCCTGCTGAAGACCCTCGTCGTCCTCATCCTCCTCTTCATCCCCATCGTCGACACGGCTAGAAGGCGGGGTCCTTTGGCCGTTCATCGTGATGAGGTCCAGGAAGTCCGGAGAGCAGTCGTTCACGTCGGCCAGCCTACTCGCGTACGAGCTGCACAAGGAGGGGATGTACCTTCGCACTCGTAGCCAGCTCTGTCGTCTGCACGAGGCTGTCAGCGCACATGGCTTGAGCCGTTGATGCTATTCGCTGCAGATTCGTGAAGATTCCTGGTCATCAGCGGCCGTTTTTATTGTTTTTGTCGTCCAAATTTCGGGTTTTGAGCCTCATTGGGCTTACTGTCCTGCAAACGGAGCTCCATAATGCAGGTCCTGGTAGTGTTCCCGCGCTGTCAGAGCTACTGTATGTCAATATCGTCCTGCTGACTAATCCTGATCTCTCCAACAACATCCATCTTTCGAGCCCGAGTTACTAATCCTGTGTGTTGATTGGCTACTACTCTGTTTACTCCCTCGGCTCGCTTCACTCCACTCTTCTACTCTATTCACTCCCTCACCCCTCCTCTCATTTACTCCATCCACTCTCTCACTCCCTCCACTCCCTCTTCGCATTGCACCTCTACTTACTTCCTTCACTCCCTCACTCCTCCTCTCCTTTACTCCCTCCACGCCCTCTACTCACTCCCTCTACTCACTCCCTCTACTCACTCCCTCTACCCCCTCTCCCACCTTTGAACTGCGGCTGTGAACTTCCGAGTCCCACACTTCCAGGTCTACTATGTATTTACTCCTACTCCCTATGTCCTATAGCCAGGAACAATCATCATTCTCTTGCCCACCCAGAGCACGTGCGGTTGTCTCTTTAATTACCTTCTAATTTAGGACCCTCTCTTCTTAAAATCTCCACCAATCCACGGCCGTTGTCTAACCACGGGGCTTTGATATCAAGTCCAGTCGAGTCAACATACTCTTTGACTGACCCGACAAAGTGGAAATACATACGCAAGTGCGCAGATACGAATCGTGCAAACTCTATCCGTCCACCATGTGCCCATACAAACTAAGCTTTCTCGCCCCAGAGATCTGCTAGAGGAAGCTGTGCTTTCCTTGATCCTGGCTCACTTAGCGATGCAGTGCACGCCGCATATCCGCTTTCCAGAAGTCTCGGAGGCGCCTTCCAGAGACCTTCTTTCATACAAGTAACCATGGTTACCCCAAGACTTTTCTCCTAGTTGTCCCAAATCTTTCGAAGATCGTTACCCAGAAAAGTCCCCAGAGTTCAATCGAAACTCAAGGCAAGATGTTGTACCTTACAGCTGCCACCCTTGCCATTGCCTCTACGGCATTGGCTCAGAGCTCCAGTACTGCGAGCGTGACAGTCCCCAATACATCGACAGGTACCGCTGCCATTGCGTCAGAGGTAGCAACAGCCGCCCCTCTTTCTCCCGTCTCCAATGTCAAAGGCAAAGCATTCGATCGCTTGGTCATTCTAATGATGGAGAATATCGATTTGACTGCTGCCCTTGAGAACCGTACGTCCCTATTCCATTACGACTGCGTTTGGAACTGACCACCGATAGCAAATATGGCTGCAATTGGAGAGAAGGGTATCGTCCTGACAAATTACTTTGGCACGACTCATCCGGTATGCTTATTATCTCACTCAATCCCTCTTTAGCTTTTTGGTAGAGCGCTGGAATGATCCTCGAAGTGACATGTTCACTTGTCCCCATTACTATGGCGCTCTTCGGCCTTAGATCTTGATTGAAACCTCCAACTGTGCGCAGTGCTAATTTGGTGGTTCAGAGTGAGCCTCAGTATTGTGCCATCCATGGTGGTGACAACTTTGGAATGGACAACGACAATTTCAATCAGATCCCTGCCAATGTTTCCACAATCTGGGATCTGCTTGAGGCAGGGGGCGTCTCGTACGGAGAGTATCAAGAAAACCTGCCATATCCAGGCTTCGAGGGCTACCAGTACCTAGACCCAGTCACAGGAGCGAACAACTATGTTCGAAAACACAAGTACGTTCGATTCGTGTTTGCGATTGACTTTCCAGGTTCCTAGGCGCTGATCGTATTACAGCCCCGCAATCCTGTACAATCAAAATGCAGCTCGATTCAACACTATCAAGAGTCTTGACCAATTCTATGTCGACCTTGATAACAACGCATTACCTCAATATCTGTATATCACACCAAATATGTGTAAGTGAGGGACATTTCTTGACTGTTGACTTTCGCTGACGTTGCGGTTAGTGAATGATGCACACGATACTGGCATTGTGTATGGAGCCGATTGGCTGTACCCTTTCCTGGAGCCATTGCTTACCAACGAAAACTTCATGAATAATACACTTCTCGTTATCAGTAAGTACACTGGCGCAAGTCAAGAGGAAATAATTAACTCTCGTGACAGACTTCGATGAGGACGAGACGTACACAATCGGCAACCGAGTCATGACCACCTTGATCAGTGATGTGATGCCCAAGGAGTTGATCAACACAACTGATGACAATTTCTACTCCCACTACTCTGTAATTGCCACTATGGAGGCCAACTGGGGCTTGAATCATCTTGGTCGCTGGGATACATGGGCCAACGTCTTTAGCTGGGTAGCTGCCAAGACTGGCGATGTTGTACGAGCACCAGATGTTGATCTTAACAACGTCTTCCTCAATCAGTCATATCCTGGAGCCTTCGCTGCAACCTACTGGGGCCCAATGCCAGCCCCGAATGTTTCTGGCGTTGTCAACGGAAGGACCATCTTTCCTGCTGTACTTGAGCAATGGGGTGATGTAAGATTCTAAACGCGTTTTCTTGAGCATTACTGATATGAAATAGATTCAAGAATGCTCCTACTATGACGACAGAGTTGTTCCACCTGATGGACTGCGACTTCCTAAGGCTCTTCCTGCCCAGTGCTTGACTCTAGGCCCAAAGCCTTTGTCAAGCTCCTCGAGCTCAAGTTCGTCGAGTAGCAGCACTTCTGCCACGGCCACATCGTCTTCAACCATCCTCTCTACCAGCGCCTCTTCATCTCCAACCTCTTCGCTATCCAGCTCAGTAATCTACCAGAACTCTACTACCAGCACAAGCGCTTCGTCAACAAGTGGTGTATCGTCCACATCTTCTGCAAGTGCTACCTCATACACCACATCAACGATTTACACTACTTCCGTTTCCACGATCACAAGCTGTGCACCCACAGTGACGAATTGCCCAGCAAATTCCATCTCCTTGACCACCGTGACCGTGGCAGTCTCTACTACAGTCTGCCCAGTCACCGAGACAGAAGCTACATCAGTGGCAACTTCGACCGCCGAATCCACTTCGGCTGGAGTTTCGATCTCTTCGTTCTCGACTTCGACAATCTACACAACCTACGTTTCGACCATCATCAGCTGTGCTCCAACAGTCACTGACTGCCCCGCAAATTCCATCTCTCTGACCACATTAACTGTTGCAATTTCGACAACGATCTGCCCCGTTACAGCTGAAGAGGGAACAACAACCTCCACCCCTGCCATCGTGGCTCCAAGTGCCTCGACAGAATTGGCCGTGAGCACTCCAGTTATTGAGACTTCCAGCGCCGGAGGAATCCCTGCTACCAGTTCTCCTGCCGGAACTTCTCTTAATGCTACCTTTCCTCTCGGAACCGGAAGCCCCACTCCTGCTAGCACGACAGCTGTTGCATTCACTGGTGCTGCCTCCTCAACCAGCATTAACATCGCGTTGGCACTTGTCGGCGCTTTGGCTGTCTTCTGGTTGTAGGCGGTCTTTCTTTGGGCAATACAATGTAATTTAATTTCTATCGTCAGACTTGACACCAACAGAAACCTTTTTTGTCCGTTTTGTGCTCGTGAGGCTAAAGGAAATTCCAACAAGTTTCGTATCGAAAGAACCGGTCCTGATATCCTGAGGGAAGGTTGAACGAGAACTAGGCTGTTCCCATTATTATTATTGCAGGCAATGCCAACCGCTCCGACTGGCCATCCACGGAAACCCAATACCGTCAAAGTTGACGGGCAGCCCTTATATGCACCCCCTAATCGTACCTTCGTCGGACCCATCACTCGTGACGGTTACTGTGGCGCTCACTAGGACGTCAAGGTTGTTGGACAGTCTTGTGGAGGCAAAGGGTAGCAGCACTTCAAAACTTTAGAAATTCCTTCCACAATGAATTTTATCGTATATATAGCGTTAACTATTCCCTAATCCCTAGAAGCAGACTGTCAAACTTCCCTCCTTAGCAACTAGTACGTCTTCAATACGCCTTGACCGTTCCCATTCTCCCTTCCATCCCAGGAGTCGAGTATCCGCTCTCACTGCACAAGAGAAGACGGTACTCCAACCTCGGACTCCCGCATCGTAGAATGCAGTCGCAGCAGCAGCCTCTCTGCTCCCATGCTTCTTCAGCAGAAATATCCCCATCCCACTCCCCTGCGAAGATCTAACGCCCTGCGTCTCGGTTCGAACAACAGAGAGATAGACCCAGCCGATGTCATGGAACAGTTTTCTTCTTGCATCGTCGCAGAGACGACACCCCCATTTGTGCCTAGAGAGACGAGGCATGGAGCCGTTTGCCGATCTCTCTTCTATTTCTGAGGTTCCATCGTCTTCCGCCAGTCTCTCACTTCTAATTTCCATCTCGTCGTTTTGCCTTCCTTCGAATCCTTCCTTTCTTCCCACCCCAGAAGTCGACGACAGAGAGTCGTCCGGAGTCACAGCCTGATCTGGATGGAGATCCTCGCACTGGCTCCATCCACCCGTATCGACATCTTCTTCGATGTCATCGTGCAGCGTCAAAACCTCTCCGATAGCAATGCACGGTGTATCCAGCGCCGCCGGACTAGGCTCCTCGATTGCATCTACCTCTCTTAGACCCTCTGTCCTCATCAGAGCTAACTCGCTCGCGCTCGGCATCGTGTACCAGCGCTCCTCGCTCTGGGCTAATAGCCAAGAGTACCTGTGCAGGTCGTGAATGGTGGACGTCGCGTTAGTGACATAGCAGCGTTTATTGAAGGGGAGAAAGAGGACGTATTTGTCGTACAGGAAATAATTGCTGTCGTCATATTTCCGGGGGAAGAGCTCTTCGTACGATTTGATGAGAGGGAGGCGGTCAGTGGGAGGAGGTGGGATGGGGATGGGCTTTGGAGGATGTATACGGGCTGGTTGATGACGGACTATATTCACGCCATTAAATGGGGGATTCTTCTTGAAAATCGAAACTGGAAGTGGGAGGTTGGGGGAATTAGAACAGAGATCTTTGATTGCTTGGAAGATGTCTTCATGGCCCCGCTGGCTAGGGACTGGTGGTTTGTCTGTGGGAGAGTTGGGACGAGGCTGAAACTCGATATCATGTTTCGAGGCTACATTTTGGGAAGAAAGAGGATCGAGAAGTGCCTTTGGCTCAATGATCTTGATGCCCAAGTTGGTGTCCAAAAGAGGAGACTTTGTGTTATCGCGGAGGATATCTGCCATTGAGAAGAAGGATGGCGCAAAGGAGCTTGTGGAGGGAGAAGGCTTCGGCTTCAGGTGTGAAACGTGCGAAAGTTTCGACAAACCTCAGCTGAACGCCAGACTTGGCAAGCAATGCAGAGGCGAGCAGCTCTCAAGAATTCAGTCTATTCTTCGCAAAACAACAAAGTAAAAAAACACGGGAGCTTCGATCTTCAGCGGTAGATTTACCAAAAGAATAGGCATCATGATCTCCTACAAAAGCTATCGATCGGCGTCCGCTTTCGAGGCTTTGAAGTCCCCAATTGAGGCGGCGCTGAGGAAATCATCAGATCCTCCTCTTTATCCAAAGAGACTGTGGAATATCGTATTGATGCAGAACACCAAGGCGCCAATCTTGGCTCGCTGGACGTCCTGGTACCCAACACCAGCTGTGGTACGTGGTGGATTTCTACTGGGTAAGGATAAACCATGAGACTGAATCTCAAGTGTGCCACTGCGTAGCAATTGGCTCTGGGGATTTGAAGGAACACAATTAGCCAATCCTCTCTGCCGGGGTTGGTTTTGTGCCTCATGTTGGGGGAGCTGACCGTGTAAAAAGGATGTGTGGTGTGTGTCCATGGACAAAGCAAGCTGCAGATTGGGGGTTGGCTGATGCTACGAAACTATAAGGTACCCTCAGTGTCTACAACTACTGCAATGCAGTAATCAGCTCTCGAGCTAAATTGGCCAGGAGGCATAAAGCACTCATCGAGCGAAGCAGATACCAAAATGGCTCCCAGGCGTCTTATCCTTTGCTGTGATGGGACGGGAAATGATGCTGGTGACCCAAATGTGCCGCAAACAAACGTCCATAGGATATACAAATGTCTCGAGAGGGGTGTCGACAGTAATGGAATCGTGCAGGTGCCAGAATACATTGAAGGAGTGTTTACCACGCCAAACAGTTTCGCCGAAGGGGCATTTGGCAATGGTAAGAAGTCCCTCCCTTCCTCAACTTTATGTCAAACCGCGAGAGTTGACACACCTCTAGGGATTGACAAGAAGGTAAAACAAGGATACAGATGGATCTGCGAGCAATTTCGAGGCAACGACGAGATCCACCTCGTCGGGTTCTCACGTGGGGCATTTACTGTTCGGGCCATTGCAAGACTAATACATGACGTGGGTATACTGAGCCCCCAAGCCTTGACACATCTGGATTATGTGTGCGATATATGGATGAAGCAAGGCGTGTTGAACCTCTCGGACGGCTCGAAAAGTACCAACTCGTACCTGCAGAGCGTGAAGGATTTTGTGGCAAAGATTGGCAACTTACTCCAGACAAATGTTCAAATCCGAGTCATCGCCGTCTGGGACACCGTCAGCGCCCTCAGGTTCTCTTCAAAGAAGAAACTGGCGTGCGTGGATTTCAGCGTTTGTTTGAACGTCGAGAACGCTTTTCAAGCTTTGGCGCTCAATGAGCGACGGAAGGACTTCAAGCCAATGATCTTCCAGAAACGGCATGAATTGAAGACACTCAAACAGTGTTGGTTTGTTGGCCATCATAGCGATGTGGGTGGTGGAAATCGCTATGAAGGAGCAGCGAATCTGAGTCTGATCTGGATGATTGATCAGCTGACCCCCTTTTTGTCGTTTGACTACCTTTCGATTCAGAGGGAGTTGCAGAGGGGCGTATTGCTAGCAGGGCAGTTACTTCTGGAGGACTCTTTTGGAGGAAGTTGGCGGGCGTTGGGTAAGAGGGAGAGGACGCCCATGCTTTATGATATCCTTACGGATATCGAGATGTTTGGAGGGACGAGTACCACGAATGAATCTATGCATTGGAGTGTGCATTCCTTAATCCAAGACAAACTTGTCAAGAACTGCCCGGCGAAACCGTGGGAATCCATGAGGCTGGAGAGAAAAGAGGTCAAAAAAGGGGGTAGACTCATATGGGTCTGGAGGGGTCCGCATCCTTTGTCGAGGAAGAAGATCTTCTTGCCGGAGGAAGCACCTTCTCAGTTTGAGCTTGAACACATCACGAAACATCAAGCAATGAAGGGCTATAGTTTCTTGGTCAGTGACTCTGAAGCATCGAGTAGGAAGCTCGTACGGCCTGTCCACTATCCTGGATCATCATCGCTCCCTGGGCCTGCAACACAAGACTATGTCTCAAGCTTAAAGACAGAGTTACCATTTGAAGAGGCAGGGCCTTCTGTATTCAACCAAGCCCTTCAAGTCTCAGTCTCGCCTGTTCAGTCTTATTATGAATCAACAGGTCTCCCTACTCAGGTAGTCTCCACAGCAGAACAGTACACAGCACAAGAATACACACCCTCAGCCTCTTCACCCTGCAACTCCGATCAACCCATACAACAAAAACACATATCTTTCGCACCAATGCACGCATACACTATGTATCCTAACAACTACCAGCCCATCCAAAATCACGAGATATCTTACGCTCCCACGTACCCTTATACGAGGGAAACTAAGACCATACAATATACTCAGCCCCAACAAGAGTCTTTCGCACCTGGGCATCTAGACGTAACTGGCGTTTCGTCAAACATATATAACGCCACCTCTTGGCCGTCAACTCAGCAAGTGTACTCCCCAGAGGAAGCATATACTCCGGTGCAACAGTACCAATATAGCAGAGAAGCTTAAGATGCGAACGATTTTGAGGGAAAGACTGGTGAGATTGGCGGGAGGATGGATCAGCGCTATCCCCAGGACGATGACCAAGGAATCAAGCCTGCTGCCTCACAAGCCATGCATGGTAATACGCTTCAAAATACATCAATACTAACAGCAGAAACACAACCGACTTAGCTAGTTGACCCGACAAAAAAGGTGTTCTGGCGTTTCGGTATTGACGCGGCAATCAAGCGCCTTCATATTTCGTCATGTTTCCGTGAAGGACTGGTAAACTCGAGCTTGATTCGAAAAGTATTACTTCTTTTAATAACTGTATTCTGATGATTCAATTCAACCACAATAAAACTCACTATATTATTCCCATTTGAATCACCACACCCAATGCATATCATGCTTTACCCGCAGCTCTACTGGGGAACGATGTTTCTCGATGTGTCGCACGACCCCACCCCACCCCCTCAAGTTTTACGAACAGCTATTCGAACGTTGTATTTGAAGCCCGATTTGAGGACTGATTTCTTTTTAGGACGTTATTTTGCTTAAATCCCTCGGATGATTAGGAATATATTATAGAGCACAGATTCCCAGATAGATAATTCGTGACTTTCAAATGTACTTTGGCCAAAATCTTCAAAGCTCCTGCCCAAAAGGCTATATTGGGTTGGTGAGTCCTTGGGCGGAAGTTGGGGGATGACATATATACTTTCAAAAGTTCTTGTCTTCCACCCGCTTGAACCGAAAAAAGATGGCTTGAGTGATGGATTTCGGCTGCGTAGGCATGCATATAAACATTGAGTGTTTGCGCAGGTTATCTACCTCCTCGGAAGCATATACGCCTGCGAAGAAGGTCAAGATTATGAGGCAGTCTCTAAACGGCACATCTTCTCAAAAGCTCTTCCTCCCAAGAAACTCTTCTGAGGGGAAATCAATTTCTTACGTCCCGAGCTGACCAACTGTTCAATGGTCCTGAAATTTGAGACTTCAACCACTTCTTTTGACTTCTCTCTTCACTCAACTAAGGATACCACGTAGAGACGCTTGAGATCATTGCGTCCAAACCCTTGCCTTTAACCAATTTCCAACTTCGTTGATCAACTTGACATTCTTCATCTCTGCATCGCGAACACTGGTCTCGTCCCCCAGCATTAATGGGGGTAAATGGTCAAAGCCATGCACAGCATCAGGGATAAGCAGCCACCTCACACCTTGTTCTGGTGCTTCCCAAGCAAAATTCTCGTCGATGAGTTCCAATTCCCCGGTCTCGCCACATTCCTTCCTACCAGTTTTGACATCCATCGAAGGCACTTGACGGCCTGCCAACTGACATGCCATGCGCCAAGCATCGTGAGATGAGAGATCCAGCTCGCACGCGATCATAAAAACATGCGGCGGTAGACTTTCGCGGGGAGCATAGATAGGACTCAGGAGCGGATCTCGAAGGTCTTGACCAATTGGTATATAGCTCCAGTCAAAGGCTTTCCCGCCGCCGTGCAGGAAATCAGTAGGCGAATTGCGATTGGGAGACAAGCCGGGCTTGTAATGACGCAGAGTGGCCTTGTAATCTCTTGTAATAGTACGGTCCAAGCCAGGATATATCGGGATTACGGCTTTGAAGCCGGTGCTGCCATGTTGCTTGAATGCAGTCTTCACATCTTCCAGTTGTGTCACAGCCAAGGCAAGACTCCCTCCAGCGCTGAATCCAGCAATAGAACATTGGTCTTTATCAATTGGCAAAGAGTCGTCAGCGAGAATAGCCAAGATCAAGGCTTCGAGGTCATGGATTGCGGTAGGGAAGGGGTAGAAAGGAGCTTTAGAATAATTCAAAGCAATGACAAGGGCTTCGTGATTGTCTGCGAATGCTCTGTTCCATTTGTTGTCATCGGCGGGATCACCAATAGTAAATCCACCGCCATGGATGGTGAAAAGCGTTGGTAGCTTTTCGGTTGAGGACTTGGCCAAGTAAGTGGATGGGATAAAGATACTGTAGAAGGTCAATATATGTCCCGTTGTTACAAGGAGATGGAGGAATTTTGCGTAAAGAATCCATACCTGATAGGCAGATGGCCACGGGTTTTGTAGCTCTTGGAAAAATTAGGCTCGTTACCAGTTGGGAAAAAATAATGATGCCATCCGCGCAACCAGGTGATTGACCTGGTCACAGCTACCATAGCATAGGCTTTGCCGCCTCTATTGAGAATGGAGAGAAGTGGTAGCTGAGGCTGGACCTCGAGGGTGTCTTCGGTAGAGAAAGGCATGGTGTTGCCGCTGTGAGAAACTACAGGGTAAAAGCTGTCTAGATTTTTCCTCCCAGGCTCGTAGCTTGTATATAATAGATCCTGACGCTCCTTACCTGGGGTAACGTTCTTCCGATATGACAAGCCCTCGGCCACTTTTGGGGATGGGGTCCGGGCATCAGCTATGGTGGAAAGCCTCTGAGAATGAAGGACTTTAGTAAACTGGTTAGAACGTTTTATCTTAACGGTTGGATGGGTGAAGGCGGGAGAAAGGCAATATATCCTGACACGTGATCTGGACTGGGCGCTAGAGAAAGTCGCGTATGAAGCCCGAAACCGCGACGACGACATCAATCTTGGAGGCATCGACCCCAATCCATACCCATGATGCCTTCATCATCAGACGACGGCGACGATGCAGTCTTCCACTCCCACTATCACGACGGATCTTCCTCCGAGGGTTCTCCATCCCCGCCACCACTCCACCACAACTACTTCGCACCACCCTTCTACAATCGTCCCCCAACACCCCTTCCACCCTCCCCGTCCTTAACATCCCTATTACGGCCCTCCCGACCTACAACCCCCGACACGTCTGCGGACGAGCTCGAACCTGTTCCCCGCGCATCTCCTAAAGTCCCAACCTATGAATACTATGGCTTTGTGCTCTACCTCTTCTCCTCGCTCACCTTCCTTATGTACCTCCTCTGGTCCTACCTGCCCTCGCCATTCCTTCACGCCTTGGGAATATATTATTACCCGAATCGATGGTGGTCACTCGCATTGCCCTCCTTCTTGGTCATGCTACTGGTGTACATCTACGTGGCCTTGGCAAGTTACAATACGGGATATTTGACGCTGCCGCTGAGTTCGATTGAGACGATTATTGATGATGCGGCAAATGTAGCTACGATTGATTCCAAGGGCAGGATGAGGAGTAGTTATAAGAAGAGGGAGAAGCCTGCGAGTGGTGAGGTTAAGGACTGGAAGGGTATTTGGAGTCATGGGACGGATGCGGTCATGGATGTTCCGCTTGGTGGGGTGTGTGAGACTTTATACGGAGAGGGGAGGCAAATGGAGGAGAATGAAGATGAAGATGGGTTCCATTGAGGATTGCCAGGCAGATGATTGAGATATATCTCTATATCAACAGCGAACCAGCTGCTAAGGGTCGCTTGCTCCTCCAGCTCACCTCGACTGCTCCAAATAATGAGCAAGGGTGGATGGAAATCGGAAGAGAGCTACAAAAGCGGACCTTTCCTCGACGTCAAAATCCAGTCCCGAAGTCCAAAAACATATCTTGGAAATCAAACGGGATCCAGCAGAACGTCAAGCCGGGGAAATTCCACTCCAGAATGAATTCCTTTGGCACATAGCTCTGAAAATCCATCTCCGCATCAACAAAATTCAAACCACCGGGACCGTCCTCCTTCAAGGCTCTTTCGCATTTCTCCACTGTCAATCCAAGGATTCGGAAGTAGATGTTGTTGGATCCGCTGGCTTTTGAGAGATGTGAGAGTAGATTTTTGGCATCGGAGATGAGTTCGGGCATGTTGGTTGAGGAGGGGACAAGAAGAGCGAGTTTGAGCAGGAGGAGGACGGAAAAGGCACATTTTGCTGGGTTGGTGGTTAGCATGAAATTGGGACGCCAGGCATAGGTTGGAGCAGAGCAGACAACATACCCCATACAAAGTCCATCCCATACCGAAAGGTGCCGAGATATACGTCTGGATTGGAGATGATGATGGATAGGTGTCTCTGTGCGCTGGCTTTGGCCAGGTGGATGAGTTTCTGTTGTTCTTGGGTCATGATCCTGTCACCGTCAAGTCAGTTGCCGTACAAGAGCTCCGATATTCAAGGGAACATACGCCACATTATCAATGCCAATGCCCTGTAGACCTTTACATAGCATAGTCATTTCTGCCCAGTCTCTTTGGATCCTCATATTCACTATCAAGGTAGTCCTCTCCGGTGCGGAAATATGCGTTTCTGATACAATGTCAGCAATGCTATTAGAGCTACATCAAAGGATGCTTACCAACGAGATTAGTCCAATCACTGTTATGTGTTAGCGAAATAGTATCACAAGAACTTTGGAAACCGACCTGAGCCAAATGTTGAGATCAATCCTCGTCCCCTGAACAATTTCGCTGAGTTCCTGGTCTGAGAGAGGAGCATTGGCCCGTGGCGTCAGCCTCTCATGAGCGCGTGCTGCCAGCTAATATTAACCTCTAATTCCATTTGGTGTCTGAAAGTTTCATACCTCGAATCGAATTCAGCTCGTTTTTATCAGCCCATAGCTTCTCACTCTGGGGATGGAGACACATACCTCAACCTGAGACAGAAGTCGCAGATCAAGCGATAGGCATGCAGAATGATCGATCAAGACCCGACACCGTCTCATCCCGTCCATAGCCGAAACTCCAGGTTTTTTTCCACAATCTATACTCAGTCTATTCTCGCCGTCAGACCCGTGTCCATCTCTTATATCCCAGAAATGATAAACAAACTCACATATGCTCCAGAATGAAAGTCCCAAACCACACTCTCGCCCTTCTGAACATCTCTGCTTCTCGTTCCACCCCCACTCTATCAAGCGTATTGCCATCCCCCAACAAGATTAACGAGCACAGGTCAGTATACGATTTTGGTAATTCTAAGTCTAGTGCCATCCGCAACGCCATGGAAGTTAGAAGCCAGCCTTTTTCATAATAGGCCGCATTGACGAGAAGTGCTTGGATGGTTTCTATTGAGGCGGGGACAGTGCCAAGAATAACGTCGCAGATGGGCGATTTTGTTGCGTTGCTCAGGGATTGGAATTGAGGAGAGACGGGGCCTGATTTGGTATTAATAATTGACAATATATAAAAAAGAGAAAGCTGCGCAAGGAGACATACCATGCTCAGCTCGACAGCCAATCGTGCAAATTGTATCGAAAAGCATCCCGCTTCTTGATCGTACAGATTCGAAGGTGTCAAATTTCGGGTCAAAGACCGGAACGTATCGGTCCTATTCAATCAGAAGATGGACTTCGCTAGGTTCCTGCAAAACTTACACAACCTTGAAAAAACCTTGAAAAATAGCAAACCGCCTCTTCATATGACACCAATCCTTTATTCACTAAGTCGGACGGAGGCTCAACTTTGATTTCGAAATCGCCTCTTTTCCGCTTCATACCAGCCACTGGAATAGACTCCGCAACTGACCTCCCTCCAAAGCCATTATCTATAGCAATTGCTCCTCCAGAGGTAGGGAAGGGATACGTTTGGTTGTTGCTTTGCAAACTTACTGGACTTTCCAGAGCAGCGCTTCCAGCTGCGTGAAACTCGCCTCCCTGATAGGACGATGAAGGAGACATCATATTGCCATTTTGCATAACCTGCTGGTTTTGCTGTTGCTGTAATTGAAGAAGGGCTATAGCCGTTGATGTATCTGGCTGTGGTTGAATAGTGCGATTTGAGAGATCCCGCAATTGCTGCTCTAGACTTTCCAACTTCCTGTGTGCGTGTTAATGCAATTCTCATATAGTTGAGCTGGAGAATCTTGCTCTTGGACGGGATCTCGGACTGGTCGAACGTATTCGCACTGTACGTTAGATGCTCGGCAACGGGTGCAAGGCTTGCCTCCATCGCAGCGGAGCTAGACTTCTCAGTCTGGTAAATAATGTTCGAGTGAGTAACTTACTTTTGAGGATCGACACAAAGAACATGCTTTCTATAATACCAAATTCCTCTATTCAGCTAATGCCCCTGAGGCTGAACCATCAGATAGAACCAACTCACCGGAATCCTTCGTTTCCTGGTTCCTCCACCATTCCCCGCACTCTCCGGATCAGAGTCACGATGCTGAGGCTCCATTCTTAGTGACTACCAATTCGTAATGAATGAGGAATTGTGGATTTGGATCTGTAGTGCATGATGCCTAGATGAGGGTAAAAGATGCGTTTCCTAACCACCAAAGTTAAATGATCCCACTGTATACGTGCTTTGTACGAGCAGGGATTGCGGGGGGTGAGGTTAGTGAATGGCGGAGGAGCACGTGAGAGACTCGTAGACTTTATGTACGCTAGCAACCAGCTGATATCGATTAGTCTTCCCAGCGATAATTATAAAAAATCAAAATTAATTAAATGTTGCGAGTTTTGAGTAGCTCTAGATTACGCTCAGAGAGAGGAGCTCCTGGGAGCAGAGAAGGCGGAGCGATGTCGATAGACAACCGAGGAGCGCGTCAGGGGAGAACATGCCCGTATGTGTTATGGATTGAGTGAATTGCATGATATATTCTCTACTGATATGGAAGAATTTACATTTATATATATGCGAAGAACATCTAGTGCTTTTTTGGTTTTTCCGCAGGCAAGACAGTAAGCTTGACTGTGTGGAAGGTTATGATGGCGCTGGAAAGTCGATATGTTGAAGTAGCCCAGGAAACTGCGGTAGTGCTGGCGATACGTTAGCTATATATCTGATCCTGCACAGTTCTTGAACGCCCAATGACGGTTTTTAATATCCCATCCACACCTAGGCTGCCTTCAGAGTGAACGGAAGCTAAGAGCAAAAAAACAGGCATTGTAGGAAAATGGAGAGAGGAAAGAAGGTGTTAGTCAAGATTCGGATGTCCAATATTATCATTGAAAAGTAGTTATCGTTACAAGATTGTCCTCTCCCCCCTATTGCCCCTCCCAAACAAGAAAGGTGGTGGCGTCTAAAGTACAGACTTCTCGTATCATCTCATCTTGCCCTCCTCATTGAGCGTGGATCTTCCATAAATTCGCTGAATTGCAGTACAATGCTGGTTCGCTCGCCGTGTCGCTCGCTTGAAATACACTGCTCGTCTCCATCATGCAACCCAGATTACCGCGAAAATACCTTGACAACTCCATCCCCGCCTCCAGATACAACCCACCTCCCATCCTGACTCCATACCACCGAACATACACCTTCCCCTCTCATTAATCGATGAGAAGTGATTTCTTGCGTACAACTTCGCTTCTCCAACGACCAGAAACGCAGGCTGGCATCGTGGCCTGCGGAGACGAGTTCTCTGCCATCAGGTGAGAGGGACAGTGCTGAAATCGCCGCTGGGTGAGCAAGCATGTTGTATGTGCATTGGCCTACGAATTCCGTATCAGCGCAGTTCAAAAAATTAAGGGATAACTGGAAAACTTACCACTGTTGGCATCGTAGAAACGGATATATCGATCCTCGTGCCCGCTGATGATGATGCCCTCTACACCACCGCTTGAGCCGGTTGCACCACCGACCACACTGTCATCTTCGGATAAGCCACGCCTAGAATCAAAACTCAGGGACCCGTCCAATCCGTTCGTTGTAGCTACGATAGCATTCACACCAGTGGTCATTGTGCTATTGTATGTTTCTAGACTCGCCATCGCTGCCACTTCTTCACCGGTCCGAGTGTCATAGACCAGAACAGCGGCATCGGAGTATGCGACAACAAATGAGTCGCCGGACGCTGACAAAGGTGTGATGCATGTTGGCGAAGCGTCGCTGTTCGCTCGTGAGATCGAGTGTATTAAAGTATAATGGAAGGGAGAGTTCGATGCCACACTCGGCTGTGGTGATGTAGGGAACGCGGAACCAGATGACATTGAGTTTCCCCGTACGCGCCCTCCTCTACGGCCACTGCCCGCGCCTTGAGGAGACATCAACTGAGGCGGCGCACTAACGGACCAGACTTTTACCGTTCCATCCGCTGCTCCTGAAGCCAGTAAGATCCGGTCTGGACCTCCATATGCGTTGTTCTGTCCGAATACCGTACCTGTTGTTCCATGCAGCACGCAAACAGACCATACAGCATCGGTATGGCCGTCAAGTGTCGCTTTGGGATCAACTCGGCCACGTTCCCAAACTCTGACGGTAGAATCTTGACCTCCCGAGAAAATCCACCCATCACCTTGCGCTCGTCCACCGCTTGAGAAGTTCTGTGATGGTGACCAGGCTGTTAAACACATGACCGCTCCGGTATGGCCACGATGTGTGAAATAGCTCGTGATATCCATATCGTTTGGCCCGTGCAAACCTCCCTGTCCATCGTATCGAGCAGGGATAATCCAGCGTTTAATTGTGCCGTCATCACCTGCTGTACATATCTCAGGTTCTCCGGGGCTTCCACCACCTGTAAATATCACAGATCGCACGGCATCCAAGTGTCCTCTTAAGCCAAACCTCACCTTGAAAGTACCGCTGTCCACTTTCTGGGCAGGATTTAAGGAGAGTTCTGGCTCGGCGCTCTTCCGCCTGGACATAGACCCTTTCCTCCTATGCGAGCCTGGTCCTCGAACTGGAGATTTTGGTGGGTCTTGTGCGATGGGAAATAAATCGGTATCTGGTCTCTGAGACACAGCTTTTGTCTCAGGTTCTGGAAAAGAAGCAGCTTCGTCAAAATTCCATCCATCAGCCTCAGTCGGCTGTTCCTTGTCCGAATCGTCCGTGTCAATTTGGCGGCCGTATTGATCGTAGCTGTGGTTGACCTTCGTTACTGGCTCATCGGGGGGTTGCTCCGTCATTTGGAATGACGAAGACCATTCTTGCTGTGAGCTTTGAGGCAGCGGTTGCTGGTCTGCTAGGGATCTCGCTGGAGTATCCGCATTTCTGACTGAGAGAGCATTGGCTGACGGTACGGGTGGTGGATGGTGATTAGGAGCTGGAGAAGGCCGTGATGGATTCGCTTCCCGCAAATTCTTCTGCCGCGCCTGTTGCTGGTATATTTCCTCTAGGCTTTGTTGTGGTACGCCAAAGGGAGGGGGCTGTAGCATTTCTTCGAGGGGTGGTTCTCGTGGTGGTAAAGGGTTCGAAGGCGACACCATGAGGTACGTAAGTTCCCCTTGGGTCTTGTCCATGAAACCCTTTAGACTTCCTCGGTCCGGATCATCCTCCACCATCTTTTCCCCTTCGCCCTCACCTTCAACCTCGAGGAACGAGTTATGAGGGTGGTCATTTGAAGCTATCTCGTCAGCCATTTCGATTCGTAGGTCCACCACATGTCAACACTTACGCCGTTTGCGATGAGGAGCCAGTTTCATAGACGACATCTTGTCATCTGTAGCCAATTCAACCTTCACATCACCACCAGCCTTCAAAGCCCTAACCTGCGCATCCCTCTCTTTCAGCGCTTTCTCGAGCATATTAACATATTTCTTCAGGCTTCCAATATTCGTGTCCGCTTTCCTTGTACTTCCCTCAAGCTTCGCAATACGGCCCTTCATCTCCTGCCGTTCGATTTCCCAGCCATTGCGATCTCGTTCATGCCTATGCCATTCCGTTTGAAGGAAGCGCATAACACCTAAGCCGTCCGCATTAGCATCATACCCCTTCCCAGTATCTCGACCTGATGTGGAGCCTCACCCTGCAGCGTATACTCTGTCCCCTGCGGTTGAGCAATCTGCTGTGGCCCCTCCTGTCCAACAGACCCATTACCACTACCATTGCCGCCACCTCCCATGCCAGCCATCGACTGCCAGGCCATGGTGACCTCACAACCCCGCAGATATGGCCACCGTCGTCCTGATTTGAGTCCTGGTCTCGCTGGGCATTTGTTGATTCAGGCTTTCGCCGTGTAGGCGCAAAGAGCCGCGCAAAGGTTCAGGGGAAATCTGTCAATCAAGGAGATTGATTGACAGCTAGGCTATTCGAACCGCGAGATCATGGAGATGATTTATGGAGATGAACGGTTATGGATTGGAAAGCTGATATCTTCAGAATCGAAAGGAGATGCCCGCTGGAGCAACGAGGTTGATTGTCGCGTGAGTTGGGCAGACGTGTAGAGCTTTCTGGTTGAAGCTCCACAGAACCGAGATCTGGACGAAGCGCTGTTTTAAGAATTTACTTGCCGCTTTAAAGTAGATCAGCGGTTATTTCAGGAGGACACCCAGGAATATTTCTACATCTGACGTGCGTTTTTTGATTTATTTTAATTTCTTATATAATATTGATAGCTGTAAATTCATCAAGATTCGGACTATGGTCGCAGTACCTGCTTCTATATGAAATCATTTGAATGAACACATCTCGACTCTTGGAAAATGCTTCATTTCTTTAAATATTGAAGTAAGTCCTGAGAGGCATCTAGTTCTCATAAAATCATAACAATGGATCCTGATCCTCCCATTGATCCAGCCTTCAAAACTCCAGTTCCTCAACCTCCATCCCGCACTCTACACAAGTCTTAACTGTGACACCATCTGCATTCTCCACTGCAACACCCCATTCATGCTCATGTCTTCCACTACCTACCGCATCACCAAACTGGCCTGGTTTATTTCCATCCTTTAACCTCCTTTTGAAAGCATCTGTCATGGTCCTCTTCTTGAGCTCTTTCAATCCGGCCTCGAACTTTTTATGTTTTCTCGTCTTTGCATCCTCTACTCGCTTCTCGTACTCCGCATCTAATGCAGCCTCACCTCCCCATTTCTTCTTAGAGAATGCGTATTCCTCAACTTGATATCGTAGAAACAACATCATGTCGTGCCAGTGAGACTTGTGTGGGTTGGGCTTCTTGAGGTGGGGTAGCAAATCCTCATCCTTAAGTTCCGCTGCAAAATGTCAACATCTTCCATCGAGTCTTCAGAAATAGACTTACGGTCCGT
Organism: Hyphodiscus sp. D1413; assembly: GCA_003988895.1. Lineage (NCBI taxonomy): Eukaryota > Fungi > Ascomycota > Leotiomycetes > Helotiales > Hyphodiscaceae > Hyphodiscus > Hyphodiscus sp. D1413. The sequence goes on from QYAO01000053.1 coordinate 106,046, forward strand.
CAAAAGGTAATCTTCCTTCACCTGCGTCTTCGTCAGAAGAGTGTACTTCCCACCCTTCTCCTCATCCGCTGCATCCGCCGCCTTGCACGTCGAGCAAACACAACATCCAAATACCTCCTCCCACTGCCAGTCAATCTCCAGGCTACCACACTCTCTGCATTTCTTTCCCTTTTTGTTTAACACACTTAAGCCTGGCTCAAACGGACCTTCCCTTCTACTCCTCAATTGCTTGATCAATTGCATATTCTCCCATTCCTTGAGTGACATATGTTTAGGTTTGCCACCATCCTTCTCCGGAGCATGCAAGGCTTTATTGAAGGGATCATCTTCCACAGACAAGAAACCACCTTTTGTGTCCGTCATCTTGCTGAAGTCGTGGTCAACATATTTCTTGAACTTTCGAGCAGCCGTGATGCCCTCATCTGCAGCGACCTTCTTGGATGCATCGCGGACGGTCTCTGGAGCGGGTATTCGGGCTTCAGCGGCGGATGAAATGGAGTCGTAGTTGCGCTTCCGTCCTGAGACTGAGACGTCTGAGGTGGCGATGAAGCCAGACGGTGTGCGGTTTGTTGTTGAAAATTCGCTTGCAAGTTCTTTTGATATTGATTGCTCCCTTAGAGCTTTTGCCCTGAGTCTATTCTCTTCCTAGAAGATATTAAACATGTAGGTGGACTAGACGGAGAACTCACAATTCGGCGCGTTACGTCAGGGGTTGGAGGTGATATTGGCGTTGAGCGAAAAGATCGACGTGGAGGAGGTGTGGATTGTCTGTCCATCCTTAGAGTTGTAACAAATGAGTTTGGACGGTGTCGTGTTAGGTGGAAATCGTGATGTATTGTTCAAAGTTGGTGCGAGTCGCGAGGCTGAAGTGGCGATACATATCAGTGACAGCCTTGAGTAATGCGTATGCGCTAACTGCCGTCTGACTAAAATTTGCCAAACTCTGAAGGTATGCCCTTCATAGTCTGAGTGTTTGTAGTATACACTATAGAATTGAATGTAGATTAAGTCACGGATACCATATTATTTCAGAGCGGATCTATTTATGGTCACGCAACTATCTACCTACACATACAACAGAGACGAGTATTTATCTGCAAATCTCCGTTACGTCTCCCTACTCTTAAACACACAATCCTACTGTATCCTAGGCCCATGCATGCAGCAGCGAATCTATTCGTCCTTGACGCCACCGCGGCCTGCCTTCTCAGCAGCTTCGAGACTCTTCTTGTCCTGAGTTGGCGCCGCACCTCCAGTCAACCCGCTCATTAGACCAGCGGCAGCCTTGAAAGGACGCTTCAATTCACCAACCGCTGCTTGGCCGAAGAGATGGATCTTGACCTCGTTGCCTTCGAATGCGCCCTTCAATGGGATGATGGATTGGATCAAAAGAGGGTTGGTGTACTTGAAGTAGATGTGCATGACAGCCATCATTCCAACGCCCATCAGCTGTGCTTTGTAGAGAGTCTTCATCTGATCAACATCGTATTTGTGGACGGTAGTTGTGACCAGCTTTGGCTCTTCGGTTGATCCCATTGTTGGCTGTTCGACATATTTCAGTGTGGTCATATCTGCACAGGGAACGTGAGCATATGATGCGTAGGTGGAATTGCAGCAGAGATAGCATACCCTTCTTATTATTGATCTTGAGATGGACGTAGCCGTAGACGGAGGCGATGATGACGTTAGACAGCACGTAGACTGCGCGAATAATGTTCAGGACATTAGGATCGTCGAATGGGATTCTCTTGGATACCTGCATCATCCCAAGGATGATGACCAGATTCGTTCTGCATGATCATGTCAGATTTGGGTACAGCACAGCAAGCAGTGAGCGAGAAATGGGGGGCCGGTCTTCATACATTTGAGGGCTGAGGGCCATTTTGAATAGTTGTGGTGGGGATGGGAGACTTGATGTGGGTGTGGTTGTGGGTGTGGTTGTGGGTGTGGTTGTGGGTGTGGTTGTGGGTGTGGTTGTGGGTGTGGTGGGAAGAGGAGGACGACGAAGAGGAGATAAAGTTATTCAGAGGAGAGGTCGTAATTGAATGCGACCACCGAGAGCGTGTGAGGTTGGGAGGTTGTTTGTGCAGCTATTCGCAGTCGAACTGGAAAAGAATCTCGGAGTCGCGAACGGAAGGTCGCTCGCTTGTTGGGTTTCGTAGGCACTAGCGTCACTGTGGCTCGAAAGGACACATCAACTCCACGATCAACTTTCTGTTACGAACCCAACTACTAAGGTATATATAGCAAGGAAATATGTACCACGTATTATATGGACGTGAATTTACAAAGAGAAAAAGACATTAGTTTATATTTTACTACATCTTGTACTTCGACTTCGTCTAGTTTATCACAAAATGGGCTATTATTTTGTCCACTGGTCCACCTCATTATTTCCTGCGTACTCCTCTGTGACAAGACAAAAATCTACGGCTGATAGTTTAGATTGGCCAAGTAGTCTTGATCGTCTCTGTCCACGCTCTCAACCATCGAGTTAAAAACGATCGGGGTTTCTGTGCTTCCTTGAAGTTGCTCTGAATCCGTACTAGACCCGCAAACATCCAAGCAAGGCCAGTACTGTAGGTCCAATTTCCACAGAACTGGAGAGATCTTTCTTGCACCATACGGATTGGGTTTGGAATTGACTGCCTAAGATATGCTCCCCGAACTGATCTCACGTCTTTGGTTGTAAGCTGCTATTCTATTTATGTTGGCTGCAAGCCCCAAATGCAGTCCGAAATATCATCCACACAGTGTAGACTGAGGTAACTTCTCCGTCCCGAAGTGGATGCGGTCCATGTGGAAGTTTTCTAAAATGGCATCGTCCTTTGGAGACCGATGAATGCCCCAACACGTCCCTGGGACCTGGATGGAAAAATTGAAGGATGGTCCTTTTGCAAACGATGCATAGGAATATAGGCAGAAGTGCGAGAAGATTCAATCATACTTACCTTCCCTGCACTACCTAGTTGATAATAGCTGTCAGTTCCAAATGTGTACTATGGCAAAGACCAGATTGGCTAGCTTGGGTGGCTGAATATACCCAAAGGCATACAGCGCTTCATTCGTTGAAGCTGGTTAACCAGACAAACACTGGTATGCGTGGAACTTCGAAGTCGTTCTGACAAGCCATGCGCCTGCAGTCAGCGATGCCCCATTAGCCGACTGTCACTCGAGGAGAGTGAGAGTATTGAAAAACTATTTACGTTGCTCACTGCTTAGCTATCCGACATTCCTAATTAAAATCATAGTTGACTTTGATGGTGTACGTTGGATCAACGTGCATGTCCCAATATCCATCCCAGATCTTCTTTGATATCGGACCAATCTTGCCCCCATTCACAGGTTCCCCATCAAGCCTCGTGATAGGCATAATGCCGCCTGCCGTCGTACACATGAATATTTCATCGGCCTGGTAGACAAGTTCTACAGGTACGACTTCCACGCGGACCTCAATACCATTTTTGCTCGCAACATCAATGACACTCCTCCGCGTCACACCCTTCAGAACTCCACGATCAGGCGTGTAGATGATACCATCTTTGATCAAGCAGATGTTGAAACCCGACCCCTCGGTCAAGTTGGCATCTCCATCGGTCAGAAAGGGGTAGTCGGCACCACGATCCTGCGCCTCTAACATGGCCTTCGTCAAGTCTCCCCATTGCAGATTCTTAACCGTAGGATCGAACGAACCAGGCGGAACGCGGCGTACTGTTCTCGCGATAATCGCACTGCCGTTTCCTGCAAGCTGCATCGAAGGTTCCATGCACCAAATGTATGGCATAATAAACATGTAAAGATTTGGGACGATATCTCCTGCTTTACTTCCCCTGACGCCCTTGAAGCCACGGGTGACGATCAACTCAACGAAGGCGTCTCTAATTCCGCTCTTCGCGACCATTTCAAGGAGAATCTTTTTGATCTCCTCAGCAGGCAAAGGGAGTGAGAGTCGGATTTTGGAGCAGCTAAGTGTGAGGCGCTCTATGTGGTCGTCGAGACGGAAGAATAGCCCATCCCAGACGGCCGGAACGTCGTAGGTTAGATCGCTGTGCAGGAAGCCTTGGTCCATGAGAGGAATGCGTGCTTCGTAGAGAGGGACCAGTTCACCGGCTACCCAAGCTACACCTTTGGCAAAAGGGTTGGTGCTGGCTTCTAAAACGGCCTTTCGAGCTTCATATGCTGAGAACACTTTCTCCATGGTTGCCATGTTGAGTAGACTATGTCGTTCGGATTGAGATTTTACGCTTTATCCAGGAATAGAAATATTTCCTTCAACGAAGTAGCTTGCTCATCTGAAAGCTACAATACCCAAAATACTTCTGAATACTGACTCCCACTTTCTGCACTCGAAGGTTGCGAGTTCCCCCACCTTCAAGAAACCTCGGCCTTCCCAAAGCGGTACTCGAAATTGCCTAAAGGGTGCTGATAAGTGGGATCCAGAGATAGCACTGAATGCACCAGAGCAGTTGTATACAAAGGTTATAAACTCTGCACAATATCGGAGCGAAGCTGAGATATAAAAACTTCTACAAACTGCTAGATTGTCCGAAAGGACGCAGTTGGAGGTTCACCAGATTGGACACCGATGATTAGTCAGATTCAAAGACTGCACCTGGTGCACCAGCAAAAGTCACGCAATGTCGACTTCGGACTATCTCTCTCTTTCTAACTTAATACCTTCCTAGACCCATCACGGTAATTATCTACATATTCCCTGCAATGAAGAGCAACACATGGAGCGCACAAACCCTCTTACGACCCAATCAGTGCGAATCAACGTAAGATCGCTGATCAATCTCTAGCTTGTTCAAGGGAACGGGAAGGCTTCAGGAGAGAAAGTTGCACTGATCAATTTTTATGAAGACGATATAGGAGCTAATTCACCTTGAAATCTCCATTGGTAAGAAGCTTTGTAAGTCAGGCTATGAGGTGTGTAGGTTCTGCACAGGAGACATTTAAGTGAAGTGCATTAATTCCGTCCAACTAGACAATTGCCTCGAGTATATAGTCTTCGAGTATTTTCTCAAAACATCAATAGCAAGAAAAGAAATGCCCCAGAAAGACGCAAAAGAGACACATCCTTGACTTGAAATCCCGCCGACGCGGACGAAGATGTAGACGGCGACGTAGTACGTGCTGAGGTGGAAGAAGCGGAGGTGGAAGAGAAATACGTTGATGTCGCAGTCACAGATTCCGTCGCAGAAGAAGTAATGGACGCAAGGCCTGCTGGAGCGGTGCCAATCTCCAGAATGTTGCTTGGTCCTGGATTTGGATTCATCGGTGCCACGGCAATCTCATTGCTATTGAGATCCACCACGTAGTACACTTCTCGGAGGAATGCATCGCCAAGACTGAAGGCAAGCTCCGCTTCACGTCCATTCAAGCCGTTGACGTTGAAGAGACATGACCCTTCAGGAAGGGTCTGGTTAAATGCTGCAAGCAATATCGGGGAGGCCTCGGTGACGATCGAACTGAAAGGCACGGAAATATTGAGACCAGCGAAACCAATATCAAGTGTTGATGTTGAGTTGGCTAGATCACAGCTGCAGATGCCAACCGAGGAGGTAGGGCTCACTTGTACACCCGTCACGTTGTAAATCTTCCAAACGCTGTCGACGAAAGTCTGTGGCAGGTTGATCTCGAAGTTGCCTGAGTCGAATAGGACCGGAATTGGGAGCGAAGAATTGTACGAGACAGGCTTTTCTCCAGATATCCCGAAGCTGGACATGTTAATCTGGATTCGAATATATTCGTTGTTCGCGGATGGGACAATAGGGTAAGAGTGTAGAGAGCTGAAGAACTTAGATGTGTCCACACCACCGAATAATACTGAGCCCAAGGTTGCCGACAGACTATTGAGATAGACACTGAATGATGCAGATTTTATCAGACCAGCTTTCGCCATAGCTACGGTGGTGGATTGGTTCGAGGGGTTATTAGCCAAGCCTGGGTAGCCTACACCAATGATATTCTGTGTGAGCGTGCTGCTGAGGTCTGCGACGCCAAAGGTGAAATTGGAAACAGACTGGCCAGCAATCATAACTGTGTCTTTGACCCAGTCACCACTAACCGCACCTATAAGGTAGGCAATTGGATCGGGTTGTCCCATGTTCTGGCTGACCAAAGTACTGGTTGACGATTTGTTCGCATTGTAAGAGCCGAAAATGCATTTCTCACTTTGACACAAGTCTGTGTTGGGAGAGTTCACAATCAGGTCTGAACTTCCCGTATCGAAGCTGACGCTGACGAGCTGAGGTGGAGTTCCGATGGTGATGTTGATGTTGTAGAAGACGCCGTTCTGTTTTATATTAGAACACAACTTGGAATCATCTCGGAATGCTTACTAGAAGGTTTGCAAGCGGAGCTTCGAGGCGTGCATCTCTCTTGACAAATGACTCGATTGGCAATACACGGCGTTCCAGATCGTAACTGAAGACTTTTGGAGCCTCTCTGGGCTTGACCAAGTGAATACCATTAGTGACAGCTGCGAGACTCAAGATGGCGAAGAGAAGCTTCATGATGACCGTTAGAAAAAGAGTGTGTTGTTCTTTTTGAGTTGCGCTCTCTGGCTCAGAAATCCCCTCAACAAAGTCGCTCTTTCTCTACTACACGCGGCTCTCATTCACTCGTTGATAAACAGTGAGTCCAAAGCGAGTTGTGCGCGGCAAATAAGCGACAAGTGCCTTCGTAGAGAACTGGACGTAGTGCAAAATCGAGGAAGGAAAATTTATGGGAACGAGTATATTCGACTTCTCCAAAATATGGAGAAAATATTGGAGACTTATCCTACTTCACCGAAATATTTTTGACCATCAGCGTCATGAAGATCGGGCGGACTTGGGATCATTCCCTGCAGCTTTGGAAACCCTTTGTCGCTATCGTTCTACCTTAGGATGAGCGCTTGAAAGTCATCGGCCACTTGTGTCACCAGCCGGGATGGATGCAATCATGTTCTGTTGGCAATTTCAACAGTCTTTACGCCTTGTGGAAACGCCATTCGGGAGCACGAATGACCCAATCCAGATACTTTCATTAGGAGCACAGATGTTGGAGAGTTTCAGCTGCGGTCTCAGCATGCAGGGGCCCAGCCGGTTTGGATGTTGTTGGTAAAGTGCCACCAACTGGCAGCCTGTAGCAAGGGGCCTCATTGTCTCAAAGTGCTCGCTCGCCTTAGTCGGATCGGAATGAATGAATCAGAATAATAGTTCTGCGCATTGTAACTAAATCCTAGAGATGCGCAGCAAGTGACGCTCAAAAAGATACAGATCTTAATCAATCAATAGACGAAAATGAAGTCCTCGTTCTTCAGATCCGTCTCATCATCAAACGCTCTATCACCCGTACCAGCATCGGCCCCAGCCTGATCGCTAATCTCCCTTTCGCGCGCATTCATCATAGAGCGATCGACCACAATCGCGGATTTGCCAAGTTCCTGTCGCCGTGCGGCGTGTTTCTTGTTCAGGAACATGAGGTAGAGGGTTGTGAGGATGACGAGAATTATAAGGACTATGAAGAGAACGAGACTGTTGTATTTGTTAGTCGGGCGTCATGAGAGGAATCGATGTGATGGTTGGGAGAGCAGCGGCAGGTGGAGGAGAGAAGAGTAGAGCATACTTGGAAACTAAGCCGCGAGTATATTCCGGTGCTTCACCTGTAGTGTAAAGATGGGGTCCGAGAATGTTCCCTGCGCTTTGGCCGATGAAGAGGATGGCGGTGGTAGTCTTCTTCTTAGTCTCACCAGCAGTGTTCTGGGACGACCAGGAGTAGATGAGTGGTGCTAATGTCGTCAATTTTTACCCCGAAGAATTATTCACAAGTCTTTGAGCAAGAACTTACTGATGCCAGGGTAACATGAAATCTACGTGTTGATGTCAGAGCGTTGGGAGCATTTTGAAGGTGGGTGAAGACATACCAGGTAATATGCCACAAGAAGTGGTCCTCGATGAGCGGGAGTGTGCTTGATTGTGAGCAGCAAAATACAGCCAATGATTGGAGGAATGCAGAGAAGTGCTAAAGCAGGACCCTTCTTTTTGGTCCAGGTTGCGAAGGCAGCACCTCCCAATGTAGCGACGATTTGGACAGCTCCAAATGGAATATTGAGGAGGATTGTGTCAAAACTATTGAAGCCAAATCCTTTCACAATGAGAGGGCCAAAAGTTGTGACACCTCCGCTGGGAACCCTGCGAATCGTTAGATTCGGAACAAAACAGGAGTCAGTGATACTTACGAGATCGAGAAAATCAAAGCAAACCACAACCATGTCTTGAAATCGAGCAAACTTTCATATACATGCTCGTTCTTCCATTCCGTTGACACTATACCCATTTGGTTTGCTCGGAGACGCTCGACGGCTAAGAGTTTGTCGTGCTCATCGAGAAACTTAGCGTCTACTGGGGAGTCTGGCATGAAGATGCTTCAATGTGTCAGTAGAGTAATTTTCCTGGCTTAGATTGAAGCACACACAATACGACAATAGAGAATACGACGGTTACTAGGCCACATGCTAGGAAGATGATCTGGGTTGTCATTAGCGGAAGAACACATATTTCGGCAGCCTCTTACCTGGTACGAGTGGAGTTCACTCGAGTGAATGTGACCCAGACCGTATGAGATCAGACTACCAACCTAGATGCAAGTCAGTATAAAACAAACATAAATGAACCTTTTGGATCTACCATGTTTGTGACTCCATTCATAGCATACCATGCCGCGTTGCGATTCGTCTGTTCGCTACGTCGCCACCACATCTGAGATATCGCTACAAAAGTCGGAGCTGAAAGATCAGCAATAGATCAATGTAACATCTGGAGGGTAGTCAACTCACCGACAGCAGCTTCAAAAGCTCCCAAGAAGAAACGAGTTGCCAGAAGACCCTTGAAGTTCTTGGCAAGCGCCATGAAACTAAGGACTGATCCCCAGCAGAAGACCATCACCGCCGCAAACTTTCCTGTAGGGAGCTTGACCAAGAAGTATGCGATCACAGGTTGGAGGACCAGCTGGGCTACATAAACGATCGAGCCAAGCCAGGAGTAATCTTGTCCGCCGAGGTGAGCATCTTTCACCAAGCCAAACACGCTGGCGTAGGAGAGTGTCGCTTTGTCAAGTCCTTGAAGAAAGTAGACTGCGAGCATAAGCGGCAGGATCGTGAGATCAATCTTCCTGAGAATGCGTTTGTTCTCCTCGGAGGTCACAACGACACTTTGACCTGCATGTTGGAGGAATTCGGCAGCTTTGTCCTTGCCAGCAACGTCCTCGCCGCTCTCGCCATCTCTCTGAGGAACATGCTCGATGGACTCGACCTTCTGATCCTCGGAGCCGGCCTTCTGATCGTATCCTTCATCGTTCAACTTTGAATCCATCCTGGAAAGCTTGTTGGCGGTGGAGCTTCAGACGAGTGGTGGTAGACGTTGGAGTTTGTCTCTTCAAGAACGGCAAAGCGAAGAAGGCAAATTGAGATTGGGCAAAGATGAAATGAGAGCGCCCACTTGGGATATATAGAAAAGGAGAACGTCAACAGATGGATAACCGAGAGAAGCCGACAAGCTGCTCGGTCAGTCGTCACCCCATCATCTCGTGGACTGACATGGTCTGGGGATTGATCTGGGGTCGCTTCTGGAGAGTTTGGGGGAGACATCGGGTCTGGGGGATAATCGGATTTCGGGATCGAAGGTGTCAACGGGTAGAGTACGAGGGAACGAGGCAGCTTTTCTCCATGGGGGTTTTCCGGAAGTGAGAGATGATTGGCGAGGAGCAGCCCCTTTTCAGGCTAAGCTTCGGACTTATAGCCGAAGTGCGAAGATTATACTTCTTCGTCCTCCGAACTTCGTACAACATCTAGAAAGCCTTCAGACACCGACAGCCCGATGCACTCCACAGTCCCGCTCGAATGCAGTTCACACGTGTCGCCGTGCAGATACGACGGTGATGCTAGAGATGCAGCCGATTGCGGGCAATCGTTGGCTTCAAGGCAGATAGGTGTATAAGAAGATGGAGCCGAAAACTATCCCACCTTCAACCCTCTCCTCCATCCCTATCCCTCAAAATGCCTCAGCATGAATACGTACCACGCAGCTACGAGCTCATCCAAGAGAATGGCTATCTCAACGAGAGCAAACAAGCTTCAACGGACTTGACGCTCACATCCACTGATCCAGGCGTCGACAGCTTCCAGTTCTCCTTTCAAGCCCTTCGACCCGGCCTATTTCGAACAACTTTCTCCTCGAAATCGCACCCACTTCCTCCTCATCCGAGCACTCCTCGGCCAAAGGCGGATCTCGCAGATTTGAGGATTTCATCTGAATCTTCTGCCTCCCAGAAGACTATCAATATTGGGAATGTCAAAGCCTCCATCGATTGGAGCGATGCACCGGTCGTTTCACTACAGCTAGATGGTCAGACGACACCAATCCACCGCGATCTTCCTTTTCGATCATACGTTGTGGACTCGACTGGAATTTGCCATTACACCCACTATAAAAGGGATACGCTGCACGTTGGGTTGGGAGAGAAAGCAGCACCGCTGAACCTCTCCAATCGACACTTTATCCTCTCTGCCACCGATTCATTTGGCTACGATGTCTATCGGACAGACCCTCTGTATAAGCACATTCCCCTTCTGATCAATGCGACTCCTGAAGGCTGTGTTGGCATATTCTCAACCTCACATAGCCGCGGCACCTACGACGTTGGCTCAGAGATTGATGGATTATGGGGGCACTTCAAAGTCTATCGCCAAGACTACGGAGGACTGGAGGAATACTTGATGGTTGGAAAGACAATCCAAGATGTCGTGAGGATATATGCAGATCTCGTCGGATACCCTAAGCTCGTCCCAAGATGGGCATTTGGGTACATTGCTGGCGGCATGAAATACTCTATGCTGGATGAGCCTCGTGCAGCAGACGCATTGATGGAGTTTGCAGAGAAGCTCAAGAGGCATGATATTCCATGCTCAGCTTTCCAGATGTCGTCTGGATATACAGTGGCAGAGACCGAACCGAAGACTCGAAATGTCTTCACCTGGAACCGACATAGATTTCCTGACCCCGAGAAGTTTGTTTCACAATATCACTCAGAAGGTATTCGCATCATCGCAAATGTCAAGCCATATGTCCTTGCAAATCATCCTGAGTATGAGAAGCTAGTTGCCTCGAATGCTTTCTTCACCGATCCGAGAACGAAGAAAGCTGGAGTGGCACGTCTCTGGAGTGCTGGTGGTGGAGAGAGTGGAGAAGGTGGCCACATTGATTTTACATCCGAATCTGGGTTCAAGTGGTGGTACGAGGGTGTGAAAGAACTTCGAAGGATTGGAATCGAAGGTATCTGGAACGATAATAACGAGTACACGCTTCCTGACGACGATTGGCGCTGCGCTTTAGAAACAGATGTGGTTGAACAAGATCACAATGTCGGAAATACAGTTGGTCTTTGGGGGCGAGCGATGCACTGCGAGCTCATGGGCAAGTCTTCTCATGATGCTCTTTTGGATCTGATGCCAGATGAACGACCTTTCGTTCTCACTCGGTCTGCAACGGCGGGCACAATGCGATATGCAGCAAGTTCTTGGGGCGGTGATAATGTCACGAGTTGGGATGGGATGAAGGGTGCGAACTCAATTTCACTGAACGCTGGAATCAGTTTGCTCCAGGTGAGACCTGAGTAACCCCGTATCTGAGATTTGCTAATTGGGAAAGTGCTACGGTCATGATATTGGTGGCTTCGAAGGTCCGCAACCAAGTCCAGAACTCCTCCTCCGTTGGATCCAACTCGGGATCTATTCACCACGCTTTGCAATCAACTGTTTCAAGACTGATGAGAATGATAATACGATCGGTGGAGTCATTGAGCCTTGGATGTACGACGAGACAACGCCACTCATACGTGACGCAATCAAGCGACGTTACGAATTGATTCCATATCTGTATTCCCTTATGCTTGAGAGTCATGCCACGGCTTTGCCTCCACAGAGATGGATTGGCCATGGTTACGAATCAGACCCGGAAGTCTGGACATCTCGAGTCATGAGTGGAGAGACTCAGTACTGGCTTGGAGATAGTCTACTTGTTGGTGGTGTTTATGAGCCTGGAGAGACAAATGCAAAACTGTATCTGCCAAAGAGCAGCACTGAAGATGCTGGATTCATAAATTTGAATGAGCCATACCAGCACCTGGAAGCTGGGCAATGGGTTGAGATCACATCCGAATGGAAGACCAGCATTCCTTTGCTCGCTAAAGTCGGCGGCGCACTGATAGTCGGGAAGAACATTCAGACTCGTGCTCCAGGAGATCACACACATCCTTCTCCAAATGTGGTCGAAGACGATTACCGGGCCATTGAGATCTTTCCTCCGAAGGGAGAATCGACTTCCTACAGTGTGACTTGGTATGAGGACGATGGTATTGCTGCACGCCCAGATGTCTCTAGCTTCACTATCCGCTACCGCTCAACTGTGACTGAAGTACATGTTGAATTTGAAGTTGGTAAGGAGAACAGGTTTGTCCCAGTCTGGACAGACATCAGAATCATCCTACCCGTTGGCGATAACAGAACTGTCATTTCCCGCAACGAAACACTTCGAAGAATTGAATTTAGCCGAGGCCGGGCAGTTTTCGCGGCATAGTTGCGTCGATCTAGATCTTCATTTATAGATTAGAGTCTACTGGGAGTATCAATAAATACACTTCTGCTTCTTCTGCTTCACGTTATGCTCGATAGTTGGGTAGTAAGGATTTCGCTCCTCCTACTCTTTGCAGAGCTCCAAGCCTTTTCTACCTTCTCATTCCGGTTTAGTATCAATCGGATGAGATCAAATCACCCATTTGTACGAACATGTGGGTCAGCATATTCAACAAGGTCTCTAGATACCGCAACCACGTGATATCAATGACTCACAAGCAATTCTGTTCATCCTACGATAAAGATGGACGGGTAAGACTGCATCAGCAGCTGCCAAAGCCTCGATCGATTGATCTTCTATATACCAACACCTAGACCATCATCTAAGTAGATATTACATTCCCGAATCTCGTTCCATCATGTCCACCTCAAAACCACCACACGCTCGGCCCTCCCATACCATTATCACACCCCGCCTCATTCTCCGCTCCGGGATCCCGACAGATGCAACAGCCGTAGCCATCATCCGGTCTGAGCCTCTGAACAACCCTCACGGAGGTGTTCACGAGCCGGATCTTTCTATCGAGACCCAAGCTCAGCGGCTTTTGGAACAGCAGGAATCAACGGCTGCGGGAAAGAATGCCTGGATGCAAATTATCTTGAAACCAGAGTTTACAGACAAGGTCGTTGAGCAGCTGCTAGTCGAGGGTGGTGTTATGATTGGTATGACGGGCTTCAATGCTTTCCCGATAGCGAATTTGGGCACAGGTAGCGAGGAAAGGGGCGTCACCGTAGGTGATACGGGCGCAATGATTGACTATAGATATGAGCGCAGGGGGTTTGCTCTTGAGACTATGGAAGCAGTTCTTGAATATGGATTCAATGAGTTGGGGTGCGGGATGATGAGTGTGGATACTGATGCCGAGAATAAGCCGTGGAGGAATCTGATGAAGACATTAGGACTAGAAGATGTGGAGGAACCCAGGACTCTTAAGACTCGCGTGGAGATCATGTACAGGTTTGACAAAGAGAAGTGGGATGGGTGTAAGAAAGGGCTGAAGGAAAGAGGAAAATGGTTACTCTAATATCACGACAGAATTAAATTTGCAAATCGAGAAATAAATAAAAATATTGATCTAATTGTTATATATTTAATATGTTAAACTTCGGAAAATTTATCTTCTAATATCCTGTAAAATGGGAGAATGGGAAGGCTATGAAAATCATATTTAGTAGGCCTCGGCCCAGGATACGGCTGCTGAACAGACTTGTTTGCTAGAAGCTCTATATATCACTACTAGAAATCATTATAATCGAGTCCAATAACGGCACGTTCATATGGTTCCATATATAGAAGCTTTCATTTCCTCCGCCAAGCTTCCGTTGGCCAACTTCACCAATCCACAACTTCTCCAGCATATGAAAGCAATCTTCCACCGTGCTTCTCCCTGCTAAACTCGGATATCACCTTTACGATGCCGTTACAAGATGTATCAGCACTGATCATGTGGTCGTTCAAATCGAACCCGTTGTCAAGCTTTAACCCGCTCTCATGTGTCAACCAGTGCACACCAGTAGTGCCAAGATCTGTATCCACCAGGCCGGGATGTATCGTGAAGGTATTGAGCCAGTCATCCTCAGCGTGAATTCTAACGGTGAACCAATTCACTACCGCTTTGGTTGGTCCATAGGCGCTGTTTGGGAAAGGGGGTTGGTTTCTATTCATTTTGAGTCAGTAAAGAGCTCCGATGGACTGACTATTGTGAGATTATTAACAAGGATACTTACTTCATACAACCGGCCATAGAGCCAATGGGTACAAACTTTGGACCTTTGGTGGACTTTGTCAACAGCGATCGTGTCGCCTGATAAAGCCTGATGACACCGTAGACATTAGGTGCCATGTGGGTTTCGAGATCTGTAATATTGAGCTCCGCAACGGAAGGCCAGACGTTGGAGATGCCTGCGTTGGCTATAACCAGATCAAGATGATCGATTCCATGAGACTCCTGAAGCTCTTTGACGGCGTTATGAGCGTCTTGGTCCGATGAGGCGTCAACTTTAACTACAATCAGGCGGCTATTTCTCCCCTGGGGGAGGTCTTTCAAGAACTGAGAAGTCGGGTGTGAGGGGTCGCGGTTCGCTGCAACGACCACGTTATTCGGCTGGGCGAGGTAGCGTTGTAGAAGTCCTCTCCCTATTCCGCGGTTGGCTCCCGAGATAAGAATATAGTTTGGTGACATGGTCAAGAGGCACGAATCAGTGGTGAAAGATGTTGATACCAGGAAAGAAACTCGTCGCTCAGTTATATATGTCTCTATGGATGTGTCTCCACAACTAAAATCATTTCGGGATTCGCATCTCTGAAGTGTTGATAATCATTCCGGTCCTATTATGTGCTTACAAAATATGCGATTGACTCCCTGACTGGAATTCCGTGCTTTGAGAAAGTGAGAAAGTGAAAAGATAGAGTCTTGTTGTTTCGAAGTGGACCTCCGTGTTCTGGACCAATAGAAGAACATCAAATACGGGTGGGTCGTGAATGTGAAAGAAGTATAACCAATAATAAGCCCCTCAACACGCCCCACCTTGCTCTGGGAATGCGACAGCTCTTAGGAAAATTGAGAGTTCGCCAAAATCTAGAAGGCTAATTGTTCATTCGGCCATTTTAGCCAATGTGACCAGTACTCCCCAAGGTAAGCCGAGATCAGTTGGATGAGGAGCTTTCCGGAATTGCCCACGGCCCAAAATTCTCGAGCGTGATGAAGCGACACGGCGTAATATGCAAGTATCACAAGAGCTTCTGGCCGCCGCTGCCCTATAAGATCCACAAATGCCGCGGGAACTCGGATCAGCCATTCCTGGACCACTGGCATCCGTCGTATTGGTGACGCCCAACTATTGTCCAACATGCTCTGCAGTGCTTCGATTGAGAATGAGTAGACCTGCCGAGAAGAGTCGCTGATGTCGCTCTGGGTGAGCATCTCCCAGAGCGGAGAACATTCACGATTCCGCTCCTTCTGGTTTGATATCCTATCGCTTCCCCATTCAGCCAGTTGGCAGGTCAAAAATGGCTCAACCTTATGCCATACCGGGGCAACAACTTCCCGTACGCCTCGGTGCAGTTTCATGCAACGTATAAATCTATCCAGGATACTGGATAAAGACCTGCCCTCGGCAAAAGTGTCAAAGATGACTAGTTGGCCAAGGAAGATAGTGAACAGGAAGGCGGCCACCGCGTAGTCCTCGGAAATCTCATCCTCCGTATTAAATTTGGTCACAGACCGTGTAAGCAGCCTTGCTGTCTCGTCGCGGTAGAAGTTACGGTTCTCTCCCGGTAGTGTGCTTCTGTGTGCCGCCGCAACTGCAATGAGAGCATCCATGAGATATTCCGATCGAAATGCCTCTCTCATTGACATCTCTAAAAGTTTATCCCAGTGGGGAAGAAAATGATAGGCATCTGGACTCAGTCTATGTTCGAAATCATAGAGTAATTCCAGATCAGCTACGCTGTAGTGCTGGGCCAACACGGCGTGTCTGTATTGTAGTGAAGGGTTGGCATCAGGCGTATTGCTATCCGCAGTTGTCGACTTGACTGAACCGATCCTAGTGTTCTGATCTGGCGGAAATATACGCTTCCACGGTTCGATATCCACTAAGGAGGACCTAGGTAGAGGTGTAAAAGAACAATGACGCATGCTGCTGGTACAATTGTCACAGGATGGATGCGTTTCGTCGCACCTCATGTGCCGCTTCTTACATTCCCTGCACCCAAAGCGCGACTTGCGGTGGGAGCTGCGCAGCAGCGTTTGGTGCTTTGAAGGAATCATGAGAATGCTAAGTACAACATAATAGAAATTATAATCATTAAAGAGGGGGTATCATGATCGTCAAATAGTAAGGGGAAACTAAGACGTCTATACTAGCTGCGGAAGATCCGCACGTTCGAATGCCTAAGGCACCAACTATCTGTTCAGCTACCAGAAGTTGGTATGCCATCTACCAGGCTATTAATACGACATTTCGCGGCACGACTTTCACATCAAGGCATTTCCACCAGACTCTCGCCACTCCCCCAATACCAGATCATCTTCAAATCTGACTCCTGGTCAAGAATGTCAGTCTCAACGGTGAAGTTTGGCCTGCGGCGCTTCCGTCAGAAGTCAAGTGTGGTTTGTTAGGTCACATGGTGATATCACGTGCTAAGGGGCAGCGGCCCAGGGGAAGCGAGTGTGGGAATTTGACCAGCCAGCAGGGAGACCTATACTAGGTGGTTT